>OX638363.1:18728532-19328532 GCA_951812935.1 Hermaeophaga mercurialis
TATGCATAATTAGATTAATATTTATAACAAATGCCATATTTTTAGCCTGGATATAGAAAATAAAAATTTTCGATAGCCTGGCGTGGCATAAAAGAGTTTTGTTTCTTCACTCAAATTAATTGACGGCAACTCAACACCAATATAAAATGTTTAAGTTAAAATATAATCGTCAACGATAAACAATTAAACAATTAATTCTTATATATACAGGATGCGGCATTAGAGCGTCGAAGATACGAAAAAAAAGTTTTTACAAAAAGCGTAGGCAGTCTTGAGATTCATATTTTAAAATTAGTCCTAAATATACAGTGTATTCAGAAATGCAGCGCCAGACAAAAATTTCGTTTTTTTAAATGGGACACCCCATATATTTTTACATATTTATATACCTCTTGCCGAGCTTATTTCAACGTATATCATACTTTATGTCTATTATGTTTAATAAAGGATCTACAGCCATAATTTTTTTTTGAATTTAGATGTCCGTAGCAGCCAATCTGATTTTTAATTACTCTGTATCACATATTTTTTAATCCGTAGCATCGAACTTGAAAAGTCAGGAAAACGTAATGTAAGCAGTTTTTATTGATTTTCAACGGTTTGGCTGCTACAGACATCTAAATTCAAAAAAATGTGCATTTTCTAAAGGGTTTTTCAATAGGAACGAGTCGATGTCGACGGGCTGTGACGGTCATGTTGTTTGGGCGGCATCTCTCAAATTTGTTGTTTATTATTCAGTCACTCATGCCAAATCACCATGCAAAGTTACACAATTGAATAGCATGTCCAAATGATAAAAGTTTATTATCAAAATGAATGTTCGTTTGTGAAAAGGTAGCGCGCGTTGCTTCCATTTTACGGTAAACTGACCCTAGAGCTCAAAGTTAATGACCATAGATAACGCCGTTTGTTCGCTGACTGCGCTTCTGAGCAAAAATCATCTTTAGCAAAGAGGAGTTTTTTGAACGAATGGCTATGTCAATAAACAAAATTGCCATATATGGGACGACATCAATCCGCACTAGATTCTCCAGGTGGCAATGCATCCACAAAAAGGTACTGTGTGGTGCGCATTTTGGGCCGGCGGCGTCATTGGTATGGTTATCTCTGGCGAAGATGATTTGAATTGGTACCAAGTCCGTGCGATTTGACTCCGCTAGAATTTTTCTTATGGTGTTTTCTGAAATGGCAGGCCTATGCCAATAATAAGTCCACATAACCCAGGCCGTCGCTCAAATTCAGCCGGATCTATGAGGCAGAGTCATTGAAAATTGGACCTCTCGGATCAGTGCCACTGTGGGAAGCCGCGGCGGATATTATAACGATGTCATATTCCCTACGTAATGGTATGCATTGGTGTTTCAAATGAAAAAAGAATTTACTTAAGTGCTCACACACAGCTTGTTTTATTCCATTTCAACATCGACCCGCCCTTATTGGAAAGCCCTTTATATTTTATCGGTAATGGCTAAATTTTTGTTGTAAGTGTCAAGCCAAAAATAACCTACTTTAATTAGTGATTATAGATAATAGTTATTTATTTTATTGGTGGGGTAAGGGTATTATTAACATACAAAGTTGCAGGACACGGGCGTTAGCGCGAGTTGCTAACAGCACCAGTATGCTAATGACACTTATCACACGAATTAAAATACATTTTAAATACGACTGCCAAGAATGATCAACAACTCCAATAAATATGAATGGCATTTCGATTTAATTTATTTGATAATTGGCGAATATTTCATTTAAAATCAAAGCTGCAATTCTGTTATAGTAGTTATCGATTGATATGGTAACTTGTCAGTTTATTGTTAATAACATAATATATTTTTAATTTCCCTTAGTTTCTAGAAAACGCGTTCATATAAGTGAGTCTGAATCTGAAAGCCGTGCATCATATATACAATATTGTGCAACGAAAGCAATTTCGATACTAATTCTACAAAAATCACGAATAAAATAAGAACAAGCTTATGGACGTTATTATCCACAAAGAAAAATGTTGATATTGGCAAATATATTCAGTTGATTACGTTTCTCAAGTGAAAATCCGAAGTTAGTCAAACATTTTAACGAAGCAGGATGTAACTTAGTTCTTACAAGAAGCGGACAATGAACTTGTTTAAATGCAAAAATGTTGGTATCAATATTCATAAATGATTGTTTTTAAATTTATTAATAAATAATTAAATTTTGGTTCTGATTTCATTAACCAACTGAGTTAAATAATGGTATCTGACTCTATTAGATAATATTATTCAATACTGAAATGAATTCGATAATATATTTTTATCTAGACTCTCGTGATAAATGATATTAAATACTTCCATTTATTTAAATATACGTTACATGAGTGTAATAAATTAAAGATTTGTTTCTTACATCGACCGTTACGTGGTCTAAGAAAAATGTGTAGATTTAAATGATACTTTCTAGAGTTTCCGTTCTGGAAAAAATACAAAAACTTTGCTCGAGACTATTAGTTGAAGTGGAATCCTGCCGGAATGTCTGTCTAGCACTTGTACCCTAAAACTAGACCACCTTAAATAATTTATAGAGTTCTCGGCTCGATGTTATCTCTCTCGTACCGTACATGTAAGCTGAATGTAAAATGAACGCCCGTCTCGAAGAAAACTTCCACAGCAACACTAATTCAGTAGGGGAAATGAATATTTATGACTCTATCTCTAAAAAAACTCCACGTGAAATTATAATTTTTAATTCATTAAGAAATTATCTCACCCAAGATTACATAATTTAGGACGTTCCATAATTCACTATGCAAAAATTTAAAGTAAACTGTGTACAGAGCGTTTATAAAATCACCCCTTTTTAGTTTTGGCTGGGATGAGTTATCGAAATGCTACCAAGACAGGGTGAAATTATTAATTATTAAGATGTAAATTTCAAATGATAAATTACAAGGGTAAGATTTTTATTATAATACATTTTTTAAGTATTATAATATTTTTATACAAAAATATTCGCTAGAACAACTGTTCAAAATGAGCACCAAAGACATCTTGACAGATCGCTAGGCGATTTTAAAAAAGGTCTCCCATATTAAAAAGTTTCAGTTAAAATATTTCTACAAGCGTCTGCAATACATAGTTCTAAATTCTCTGGACACTCTAGTTGCGTCGTATAAACTAAATTTTTCAAATACCCCAATAGGACAAAATATAAAGGCGACAGATTTGGCGATAGTGCAGACTATTGAATACTTCCTCGTCGTCAAATCCATCTGTCAGGATGTATTTGGTCCAAATGCTGCCTCACTGATAAATAATAAAGCGACAAGCACCGTCTTGCTGAAATCAGATTTCGCGAAAACTGTACCAGTTGAACAATTAAGGATTGAATTGTATTTTCCACTAATTCCAAATAGAGAGGTCCTGACAAATTTTCTAGCAAAAACAGAGGTCCCAGTATTTTATAACTCATTAATCTTGTTCAAACGTTTGTTTTATCTGGATATTGGGTATGCGTTTCGTGAAATAAATACGGATTTGTATCAGACCAGTATCGAATATTTTGACGATGTACAGGTACATTTACAAAAACGTCGAATCGTCACTAAAACATACATTAAAAATCAAGTTAGGCCGATATCTTAATCTTAACTGGATCATCTTCAGCCAATGTATGATTCATCTGGAGTTTGTATGGATGTAAATAATATTTTTCAAAACGTTGTAGACAGTACTGCGGGAAATACCAGACGCATTCCCGGCTGACGATAATGATTGCTGAAAATTTATATATATTTCACCAATCACATCTATTTGAATATCGTCCTGTACTCCTGGACGCCCAGACTGTTTTGTATCTGCTATACTACCTGTAGTAGTATACTTATTTTCTAATTTATTAAATGATTTCTACAAATAGGATTATCAGGAAAGTGCTCCTTAAATACCTAAACGAACAGACCCAAAATAATTACTATAAGCTTCGAAAAAAATCTTATCGCATTAACTCTTTCATGCAGTGTACGCATATTACAAGAAAATCCAATTTACAGCGCAGGTGAATAATTAAAGTCAAAATAACTACTAAACTATTTCGGAAACATTTAATTAAAACAATGTTTTTTTTTCATAAAAACATTAATTGTTTTAGGTATCAACTACTCTCCTAGCTTCAATAAATAATAATTAGCCAACTTCAAAACACAAAACATGGATATAAAGAAGCTTAAAATAACTCAAAATAACTGTCATTCGACCCTATATGCCATTTGAAATTTAGAACTTAGTAGTAGTTGCTGCCCTATTGTAACTCTTATGCCAAAATGTAAAATTTTTGATATAGGTTCACTATGTCTTTGTCACATTACGATAACTCACTACGATAACTCACCCCAGTCAAAAAATAAAAGGGGGAGTGACTTTATAAACGCACTGTATAATAGCATCAACCTATATACAATATAAGGATCAGTCGGATAAATTCGGGAATAGCTATCAAGAAGAAAGTTTATTTTATTATTTTTTGAAATGTTGGCCATTACATTCTACGCACTTTTTATACATTTAAATCAATTATTATATTTTCTCTACTGATCAATGGCTTCGGGCAAGTAAACTGTTGTACACTACTCTGAAATTACTATAGACAATCTTCTAAAGCAATTGTAGCTACGTAACCTGCTTGGCTACGAAACATGCTTACCCTTTTCTTCGAAATGCTTCTTGACTAGACACAGCTTTTGTTGGTAAAAATTCATTTTGAAACACTCCAACTACATATTGTTGCTTTAATTCTGGTTCGTAAAAGTAGACTCAAGTTTTGTTACTAGTAATAATATCATCGACGTGTTCGAAAGTTTTTGAATTTTTTTAAGCATTGCTTTGCACCAGTTGTCACGTTCAGGTGTTTGAGTTATGGATATGTTTTGTGGTATTCATCGAGAACAAAGTTTCGTCATGGCTAAATGAATATGCAAAATGGAGTGTATGAATGTCCGAAAAATATGCAAGGATACCTGATTTTCATCATGTTCTTGGTAGACTCTTAAGAGGAACACAACCAAATTTAAATTCTTGAAAACCAGCAATATGCCATCGCTTTTGACAGAGATTCACCATCAAATAAGTATATAGTACAAAATATACAACAGACCAGCCACCTACAACAAAACTTTTAGACGAGAATACAATACCTATGAACCAAATACTATCAGCTATTCATGATATTTATGAAGAAAGTATAAGCTCGGCCGTAGGATCACCTTTTAAAAGGGCATTATTTTGGCATGGACCTCCTAAAGTCAAATTAAATCAAATTAAAAAAAGTTCTAGCAATGGTAACTTCTAAAGATTGAAGTAAGGAAAGAATAACGAAAATAGACCAGAGTACTAAAAAACAACAAAAAATGAAAAGAAAAATTGTAAAGGATTCTGAATCTGAAGATATCGTTTATACAGAAACATTGGACAAAGAAGGAACTACTTCTAGAAATCAATTCATACAAGAAAATCTGCAGTTAATACGATCATAAGCAGAAAATATTTAAAAAGATAAGAAAACATTTACCTTGATCAAGAGGCAGGATTCAGATTGGATAGAATTAAATCATTTATTTTATGGTTCAGCTTTTTTCTGTCAATAATTTAAATAATATAGTAACATCGTACGTCAAATTTACATTAAGTATGAATAGTTTTTAATCTAATATTTATTACCCTTTTGTAAAATTTAGATAATGTTAGATTTATTAAAATAAAATTTTTTCTTTAGGCAGTGTCTGGCAATTACTAAAATTGTTTCATAATCATTGGGGTTGGTAATTTTAACTATGACAATTTTTGATCAAATGATATTAATATATATCTGTATATTTTGACGATATGAAAAAAAAACAACTATAACAGAGTCATTTTCAATGTACAATCGAACCTTTTATAAAAATTTTCTGCTATAAAAAGGTTTCTTCGTCTTTAAAATGTGCATTCAATAAAAATCTTCTCATATAATGACAACTACTAGTGCCCCTACCGTACCAAACTATATTAAAACCTTAATTTAATAAAGGAATGCAGCAGCATACAACCTATTATGTTTTAAAGAAAAAGCCAAATTTGTATTATAAGTGTGTAAAGATTCTTTAATGAAGAATAGAGTTAAAGAAATTTATATCTTTCTCAAGTCAAAAAGTCGAGCGCTTTCGGCAATACAATGCCATCATCAGGACAACTAAAAAATTTTTTTGTTAGCATAGATAAAAATTACAAATAGAGAATTGATGTACTTACAAAAATTATGTAAAACTTGACGGCAAGGTTAGTTATGAAAATCTTTTTTTATATAAAATCATTTCTAACAGTATAGAAACCTTGCCGTCAAGTTTTACATAATTTTTGTAAGTACATCAATTCTCTATTTGTAATTTTTATCTATGCTAACAAAATTTTTTAGTTGTCCTGATGATGGCATTCTGTTGCCGAAAGCGCTCGACTTTTTGACTTGAGAAAGATATAAATTTCTTTAACTCTATTCTTCATTAAAGAATCTTTACACACTTATAATACAAATTTGGCTTTTTCTTTCACCACAAAGTGTGTACGCACCAACACGTAACTTTTTGTTACTCTTCATTTATTATGTTTTATGTCATCATTGATTTGTTGCACTGGATTTATTTGACTGTTCCGCGTTTTCTTCGAAATTAAAATTAATGGTTGGGTATCAATTTCCTTTCCTGTAAAACATTTAAAATCAATTACAGGATTATTTTTTGTAAATACATAAAGTATTGATGGCAGACTGTGGGCCTTTTTTCACTCTGTACAATAACAGTGAGTAACATATATCGAATAATTCACTTAATACTTCAGCAATGTTAAGTGACTTAATTTATAATTTAATAATTTTATTTTTGCCTGCTTTATCAGTGGGGTTCCGCACTATCAGCAAATAGCCACATGTTCAGAAAGAGGATGGTTTTCGAAAAATAGACAAGAAACGGTCGAAATTGGTCTAAACAGAATTGGAATGAGTTAAATTGAAGGGGAGGACAAATTTAAGTTATTAAGTCGAGGTAATTAGGGATATGGGATAAAATTTGAGCCTTAAAGACAAAATTCGCATGAAAGATCGGTTCGGGCAGTTGAGAGCAATTGAAAAATCGTCACTTGAATTCTGCGCTTCGTCTGATTAACTTCAAGATTTTTTAGTTTTTCGTCTCATTTTGATCAAGAGCAAGTAAGCACTTTTCTGTGATAAAGTTAATTAATTTCGGATAAGACGCGTCGCGTACAATAACTCCTACTGGTAAATTCGGTCAATCAAATTTAGTAAAAATTATTTGTATATTGATTAATATAAAAAGGTTATAGATAATTTGTGAAATTGTTTAGTTTTGTCGCTGATTGAAGTTGTAGTTAATTTGTAAAATTTCCTCTCCTGTAAAACTTTTAAAGTCAATTACAGGATTATTTTTTGTAAATACATAAAGTATTGATGGCAGACTGTGGGCCTTTTTTCACTCTGTACAATAACAGTGAGTAACTACAAGAACGAAAATTTATAGTATATAGCTTTTAGAGTTATTTGTCAAAGTATCTGTTATATAGATTCAATTATACACTTGTATAAAAACTAATTGTTGTTCTAAAAAATTTTGGGCTCAATTCGTAAGCATATAGTCGATGATGATTGTACCTACAAAATGTCTGAAAATCGTGAGCAATCACAGGTTAGATCCAAGACTGAAAATGAAAACTGCCCCTTAAAAAGAATTTCCAGTTTTTGCAAAAAAAGTTTTTTTTTTAGTAATAACGATAAAAAATATTTTCGCGTCTTATATTTGGTAATGGAAAGATTTCACAATGGACTAAACAAACTATCACCTTAAAGATTGTTTTAATTTTTTTTAACATTTCTACATTCGCAATGTTTAATTAAAACCATTTTTAAAGAAACTTTATATTATCTAACAACAACAGTAACAAAAAAAATCATCCTTACAAAACACCAACTTTTTCTAATTTAATATAACATCATTTTAGAATTTGTGGAAACCGGTGTGCCAGAAGGGACGGGCACGGGATTGTGCGGGTACATTGTCGAGTACATTTTCGTCAGAATCAGCTTGCCAATGTCTACGAGGTTCATCGCAGTATAATCTACGTGTTTTGGTCATCTTCTTCCAGAATTCTACTGATTTTTTGGGAATTCTAGGCTTTTCAGGGTCTTTGAAGTCAACGGTGTAAAGTCCAAAGTGAGGTCTGTTAACAAATAATAATTACGTAAACACATTTATCGATATATTGACAGAACTTATAGTGATAGTATTAACTAAACAAGAAAAAATTATATTAATATGAAAATAAACTTACGCATATCCACTGAACCATTCGAAGTTGTCCAGTAAAGCCCAAGCTATTACACCGACTACGTTTACCTTTGATTCGTGAATTGCTCCAAGCATATTACAGAAGTAATCCTGAATGAAAGAAAAATATATGTTCTACGTAACAATTTAAACATTTTACTTCAAATATTAAGTATTTAGTTTACAGACTAGTGCTTAGAGTAAAGTAATATACAGTCTGTTTCACGATGAAGTTATTTCTATTTTTTCATAAACGAATTTACTTACGATATAGAAGTCAATTCTGATATCATCATTAAGAGATGAACCATCTTCAGTCATACCAACTTCGGTTACAATGATTTCGATATCACCATATTGTTCTTTAAGCCATTCCAATACTTTTCTAAATCCATAAGGTACAATCTGAAACGTACATAAGTAAAATCAGTTTAAAAATTTCTAGAATTATATTACAATGTTTTTCTATAATTATTATTACAACCGATCACCATTGTAAAAAGCCTAATAGGAGCAAATTTCACATTATGGAAACTGTACTTTTTATTAAACGATCTCTAGTTAGATAATTGATTGTTTGAACTTTATCGGGGAAAATGTCTAATTAAATATTGTTGCGTGGATTTCAGGTAACTTTTCTGATTTTTTATTAATAGGTACATAGTATATATTTGACAACTTTTGTTGCTTAACATATATAACAATGGAATACTTAAGACTAAAATAATGAAAAAAATATGACTGAGAGCACCAGATTTTACTTGATATCCAAATGGTTTTATAGTTTTCTATGTAGATACATGTGTATATACTTACAGTGAAAGCACCGTTGCTTTCAAGAACCCAGTTGGGTTTGAAGGAGTTGATTACAGCAATATCGTAGTTGTAGCTGGTCACGTTGTTGGGAATGCCTACCATATCTTCGGTCAAGACAGTGTAATAATGGTTGAGAGCTAGATAGTCGAAAGATCCCCTAACAAATTCTATTTCTTCTGGGGTGAAAGCTGGGAGACGAGAGCTATGGTAACCTTCAGCAAGACTTCTTGCGAGGATTCTCTTCTTTACTACTTCAGGCCAGTCACCTTTATAAATGGGGTGATAGTACAAACCACACTAAAAAGTTTTAAAATGACAATGATAAATAACAACGATCCTATTGAATGTTAATAAAAGGTTGTTTCAATTAAATTAAAATTTCTTACTTCAAATTGCAATTGTCTGTCGGCTGCTTCAATATCTGCCGGTGAGTCAGTCTTGGCTTCAAACCACTGACAATCGTTAGCGATAGCCATCTTAGCTAAAATAATGTATATTTGTTATGTCGTTTTTAAATTTTTTCTAACAAAGTCAAAATATAGTTCATCGTTTTATTTGTAAGGAAAATACCGTTATATGGTTTAAAAAGTAGAAAATAAAGTAATATATTTAGTTACGCTACAGTTTATTTTAAAATACCAGCAAAAACTAAAAACTAAAAATATGCATTATGTAAACTATTCGTTCTCAAACTATGTAACATATCTTTTTATATTCAGTTTACTAAAATTTATTCACACAAAATTTTTTTTTACCTTATGTTAATTTTCTACAAAATATAACCAGATATTTAAAATCCAAAAAAAGTTGGTTCTCAGTCAAAAAGGATTGAAAATAGTATTTAAATATGTTGAATATAGAGAAATTAACAAAAAAATTGTCTTAAATTTATTAAAAAATTTTGGCTTACCTTTGTAATGAGGGAATTCTTTCTTGTACATACGGTATACGGCAGCATGGGCTTTAAGAGCAATCTTGGCACATACGTATTCATCGAGACCATCACTGATGATACCAGGAGCAAACAAACCATTACCATAGCCAAAGTGGCAGACTTGTTTGGGTTCGTTAATGGTACCCCACCAGCCAACTTCTGGGAAAAGTTTAATCATAATTCTAGCATAGTTAACAAAGTGTTCGATAATGGCTTCGTTGGTCCAGTGAATACCATCATCAAAGAGTTGTTGTGGAAGATCCCAATGGAAAAGAGTGGCGACAGGGATAAGACCTTGTCTGACGATTTCTTCAATGAGATTTCTGTAATGTTGGACTCCTAACTCGTTAATTTGGTCAGCATAACCAGTTGGGAGTACTCTGAAAATATAATTATGTTTCATATTTCAAAGGTAACAAACATTATTCTAAAATTTTATAATACCTTGTCCATGCAAAGGAGAATCTGAACAGTTTGACACCCGCTTTACGTGCAGCAGTAACATCTTCCTTGTATTTATGGTAAGAGTCGCATGCAACATCACCAGTTTCACCATTGGCAATGGGAGAAGGAACACTGTGGACGAAAGTATCCCAGATGCTTTCACCCTTTCCATCTAAATTCCATGCACCTTCAATTTGATAAGCTGAAGTTGAAACTCCAAACTCCATGCCTTTAGGAAAAACTCCATTGTCGCGCACGCGGGCTGAAGCGAATCTGTAAATATAAAATAATTGTATCAAATTCGTTAATGTAAAATTAGTAGAATAATTTGATAAAAGACTTTGACTCAATTTTTTTTATTTTAGTAGAAAAGATTCATTTCAAAGTAACAAGAATTAAATATATAATCTGATCATTAATGTATAACATAACTATATTAATAATAATACTTTCTGGTAATACTAAAAAGTATAGCCATTATTGGTATGTATTTAGAAACATTCTTATTATTGAAATTTGTTAAAAAAGAATAGCAAAAAAAAGATAAATATTTAATATTTAATTTTATTGCTTAAGTACTCTCAGTATTAATTATAGAATTTTACAACTACATAATAGAACTGACAACTGTGACTTTTATAAAATTGAGTATTTTCCTTTTATTGAAAATCAAAAACAAATGAGGAGGTATAATAATATTAATTTGACTAAAATTAAAAAAAGAACTTACGTGAAAGTTAAAGAAAGTAGGCAGAGCCATCTTAGTGGTGTAGGGACAAACATTTTGTCGTGAATACAAAATTCTTATTCGACATCTATAGTTTTATAGTAAGGAAACTCGTGGACCAAATCAGTTATAAATCTTATCTGATTGGCTTAAAAATAATGAACAGGATATCCACTAAGATACAGAGTTTTTTAAACCAAATTATATTTTAAAGACCGTGTGAGCTAAAATTAATTTATCTCTATTTCAAAATTGTTACTTGTTAAGTAAATTTTTACAGTACTTGACTAGTCATTTATATTTATATTATTAAGTATAAGATTAGAAAATTAAGCTTATAATCATTTGGTTTCTTTTTAGTACTGGGGTGAATTTCGTTTTTTATCTCTCAATTGCATACGTCTTCTTCACCTTGATTCTTGAAGCTTCGAAAACGTGACAAGCTTAATTATTCTACTTGTATCTTCCTTAAAGTGGGTTTCAGTTTCCATTTTACTCTGTTTACTTTATTCTTTACATGTCTCGTCTGGTGTTTGCTTCAATTTTTCTCAAAAAATGAATGAAGGATAACTAGAGAAATTAAATCTATATATCTTTTTCTGTTCGAACTTATTGATCTATTGAAATAATGAATATTTTACAAATCAAAATCAAGGCCATACTTTTTCTTCAGTTTACTTATGAAAACTTCAAATTCTCAGAGATATAGACCTTCATTCATTTTTTCTAGTAGTATTTTTTAATTGTGTTTAAATAGAAAATAAAAGATTTAACTTTTTATAAAAATGAAAGGTGACGAACTATTTCAAAAACTGCATAATGCAGGTTCCTGCTTTTTAGTAAAGTAGCTTATTTCTAAATAGTTATCCATTATATCAATATAGTTAAATAGATAATTATAATTATTATTATTATTAATTCATAATATTATTTTCATGACAATTTCAGTTTTTCATAGAGAAACTTATATTCCATATGTCTTTCGATTTATAGTGAAAAAATGTTTTTTTTTGAGATCTGGCTAACGTAGACAAAATTTCCCAGAAAAACATTTTAGACGTATAGTTTAAGAGAGATAATATATTTATCAAATTTTATAAGTCTCCAATACCACGAACTACAACCGATTTAAAGGTTTCCTCCTCGATGAGTGGCTACAAAAATTTATTGTTAGAAATAATAAAATATAGGAAAAAATGAAAATCAAATTAATTAAATAAATATATATTAATGCCATATAGATAAGTAACAACACTATTAATATATTTTTCGTTAATTTTAGGGGGTATTTACAAATTAATTAATTAATTAAATTCCAATTATATTTTTCTAAAAAATAAATACCAAAATTATCGAAAGAAACATTCGAATTATTATCACTCACAAGTTTTTTAAAATAAAAACTAAACTATAATTGAAATGTAATTTTACAAAAAATACATTCCAAATTTCTTCTTTCTCCCTATCTTAAAATTTATGGAGACCTTTGTGCCAACGTGGACGACCCAGTGGTTGAGAAAGAGAATCCCATTCCACAGGACCAGGCCAATGTTTGAGATGTTTGCAATCCAATTTATGTGTATTGGTTAGATTTTGAATGAATTGTACTGACTTCTTGGGTTGCCTTGTATTATTAGGTTGAGTGAGATTAACGTGGTACACTCCAAATTTGGGTCTGTAAGGATTTTTTTAATTCAATAATATTTCTTGTTACCATTGATTTGAAATAAACTTACCCATATCCACTTGTCCACTCGAAGTTATTAAGTAAAGACCAAACCACAACTCCAGTTACACGGACATTGTCTTCATAGATTGCCAGAAGCATGTTGCAAAAGTAATCCTAAATATAAAAAAAACATTATTTGTTATGGTATTTAAAAAAAAATAATCAACATTTAAAGAAACTTACGTTAAAGAATGAAATTCTGTTGTCATCTCTCATGCTGGAACCATCTTCTGTCATTCCGACTTCAGTAACTATAATTTCATGATCTCCATATGATTGTTTTAGCCATTGCAAAACTTTTCTGAATACAAAAGATACAACCTTAAAATATGATATTATTAAATTTTGCACACAATAAAAATATCGTGTGTATGACAATAGGTCTATATACAGATAAATTGATCGTCCAAATATTCAATTTTATAACAATTATTGTGTAAGTATCAACTCCTACTTGGATGAAATAAATAAAATAAAATTTGAAATAAGCAATAATTGCTTACCTAATGAAATCTTAAGATGAAAATATATATATGTATCTTTGTTTTTATTTACTTACTTTGTATTCACCGTTACTTTGAATTACCCAAGATTCGTCAGGAGAGGATGCAACACCCAGATCAGCATCGTAACTGGTGTTGTCTGCAGCAGCTTCTACCAAATTTTGGGCCAACACACTATAATAGTGATTTATTGCTAAGAAGTCATAGGTCCCATTAATTAATTGTATATCTTTTTTGGTAAAATCTGGTGGACGTGATTCCTTTAAGCCTTGACCTTTATTTCTCTTAGCAACTCTATCTTTGAATACTTTTGGCCAATCTCCACGGTAGATTGCATGATACACTATAAATTAAATCCTCTCATTTACATGGCAAATGTATAAATGATAATCTTTAGACTTAAAATAATTAAAATTAATCAAGATCAAATGAAAACATAATCACAATATGTAAACATAGTAAGAAGAATGAAATGAAAACAGAAATAACTGAAATATCATTACTTTTAAAATTTTGGTAGATGAGGTTTAGGATAAGCCTAATTCAACATATTAATATTAAATTTGTAAATATTTAAAAACCTTACCTCAAACTGTAACTGCCTATCTGTAGCTGCCATATCTGCTGCCATATCTGCTGCCATATCTTCCGAGGTGTCAGTTTTAGGAATAATCCACATACAATAATTGGCAATTGCGATCTTTGCTAAAATAAAATAATTTTAATATTTAATAATAACTCCTTTATTATTTTAGTTATTTTAACCTTTGCCATCGAGGAACTCTATCTTGTATATATGATATTCAGTAGCATGAGATTTAAGAATGTTCTTCGAGCATATGTACTCTAAGGTACCACTTCCACGTACACCAGGAGCAAATATTCCACTACCATAACCAAAATGACAACAATGTTTAGGCTCATTAATTGTACTCCAATATGTAATCTCTGAAAAATTCTTGAACATGACTCTAGCATAATTTGTACATATATCAACTATTGTATCATTGGTCCAGCCAGAGCCATCATCAATTATTTTTTGTGGAAGATCCCAGTGATAAAGAGTGGCTATTAGAGTCATGTTGTGGTTTCTGATTTCTTTTACTAAATTTTTGTAGTAGTTAATGCCTATTTGATTAATAGTGTTGTCATAGCCATCTGGGAGAATTCTAAAAATTAAAATATATGTATCTAAGCGAAACAGAACTAGAGTAAGTATAAAAAATAAAAAGAAAAAGCAGTCAAAGCATGAAGCAAAGTACATGGATTTTGTCATGGGTTGCGTTACAGCAAGACTGTACATCAATTGAAGCCGACATTCGGCTGAAGAAATAATAAAATCAGTTTTAAAAACATGAGCAGCTAATTATGTTACTACAGTAATTGTGGGAAGAGTGTATCTGTATTTTACAATTTAACCGATGATGTGCAAAAGTTGCGTAGAAGGTATTTGCAAAAAATATAAGTAATAAATAGTTGTTTCGAATTAGCAGATCACTTTAATTACATTATATTACATTATAATTTATTAATTGCGCCCTTATAACTAGTAAATAACCCTTATAGCAATAAATGATTCTAAAAACTACAACTAAATAAGTAGAAAACAATTACAACACTAATAATGCGCTTTACCTAAAACGTTGGTAACAAATTCTGTAACTGATAAATTTGATCTGCTCTATGTGAGAAATGAAATTCAAATCGCGATGTTTTTAACTCTGGTCGTACACAGTCCGTGTATATATTTTTGTTGTTAGCGCCACTGTGACGTGAAGTTCATAAGCAAATCCCAGAGTTTTATTTTCAAAGAGTAACACTAAAAATTGTAAGGAAACAAAATTTTAAATTATATAGAGTGAGACTGAGATCTACAGATAATAGACATACATTATCTCAAAGAGATAGTAGAAAAATGTTACAATAAAATTGAAGATGATGAAATTACTTATTCACAACTACTAGAAATCCGAAAGGAGGCAAACTCCGAATTGGAAATATCAAGTCAAGTAAGATATGAGAGGGTAAAAAAATGGAAGAAAGCGGACACAAAGCAATCTAAAGATACAAGGCCAATGTATATGTCGAAATAGAAAGAGGGTGCCTTCTACTACCCTCAAAAAAGTATAGCCATATATTATGAGCAACTTACTGCTACTTGTCTTACCTTGTCCATGCAAATGAAAATCTGAACAAAGTAGCACCAGTATCGGCAGCAGCTTGGACGTCTTCCTTATACCTGTGGTAAGAATCGCAGGCTTCATCCCCAGTTGAATTATCGACTATAGGAGAAGGGATGCTGTGAACGAATCTGTCCCAGATACTTTCACCTTTTCCATCTTGATCCCAAGCTCCCTCTATTTGATAAGCTGAGGTCGAGACGCCAAATTCAATATTTGGGGGGAAAACTTCAAGATCTATTACTGCTGCGGTTGTTAGCCTACGTTAAAATATATAATGTTAATATTTGATCCTTTTGTAATAAATTTAATTAATTTTTTAATGGAAGAAAAGCAGAAGGTTATCGAGGTATCTCTTTACAAAAGTGGTTATAAAAACTAGAAGAACATTTATATTTAGTTTTAAATAAAAAAAATATTATTCAATACTTTTTTACTAAAATGATGTTTTGGATTAAATAACAGTTATTGACCAGTAGTGAAATGCACATTATCAGTGTCATCTAGACCTTTTCTCAGCTTTTATTTCTTTTATTTCCGTTTATATAATAAAGTTTAATATTAAAAATACAAAGAAATTTAAATTGAATGAATAAGTAAGCTCTCAGTGGGGCTGAACCGAAAAGGACCTAAACTGATTCGTAATCTAGAATTTTGAATATTATTGGGAAGATTAAGGGTTGATTTCTTGGCGGATGACTTGCGTATGTTTTGTATGTGCTGCTCCCAGGTTAATTTGTAATCAAAATTCATTCCTAGAAATATAGTGTTTTCTACAAAATTTAAAGGGTTCTTGTATAAATTAAGGTTAGAATAGTGTAATAGAAGATGTTTGGAGAGGATTACTACTTTGGTTTATTCGATGGAAAATTTGAATCCTGTAGATCTGGACCAATTTTCGAGATTCTCTATTTGCTTCTGTATTGTTTCTTCCATGTAATTGATGTTTTTGCCCTTGATGTACAGAACTAAGTCATTTGCATACAATTTACCTTTTAGCGAGTTGTTAAGTTGTTGCGATACACTGTTAATTGAAATTAAGAAGAGAGTGACACTTATAATTGAAACTTTTGGAATGCCGTTTTCTATTTTTTTTTCCTTGACAAGTATCCATTTGTTCTAACTCGGAAATAGCGATTTTTAAGAAAGTTACGGATAACGGCCAGAATCTTGTCATTAATACCCCAGTTAGAAAGTTGTAGGAGAATTCTATGTTACCAGGTAGTATCATAGGCACGTTTGATATGAAAGAATACTGCCATAACTTTTTGCTTATTAAGAAAAGCTTCATGAATTTCTGATTCCAAGTCTACGATGTTATCTAAAGAAGAACGATTTTTCCTGAATCCACTTTGATATATTGACAACGAAGAGTTTGAATCTGAGAACCATACTAAACGGTTGTTAGTAATTTTTTCCAATAGCTTACATAAGCAGCAAGTAAGAGAAAAGGGTCTATACGATCTTGGAAGATTTGCAGGAGAATTATTTTTTAACACTGGAATAATAATTAATTAAGTTTAGAAGAAAGCATACAGCTTGATCAGATAATCGTTTTATGAACATTATGGGGTTGTTTTCTGGTCCAAAACTGCTGTTATTTTTTTGATTTCATGGTATTGTGAATTTCTTGTTTAGATATAGGGGCGTTTAACGGCGAATTTTGACTATTTAATAAAGTAAGGGGTTGTTGAGATCATATTCGATATTTGTATTGAAGAAAGTCAGCATCATAGTTGGAATCACTGGAGTAAGTTTTAATCGTTTCTGCTAGCACTTCTGGAATATCTCGAGGATTATCTACATCAGCGCCATCGACAGTTATGTAGTTTATTTTAAAGCTTCTGCAACTGCCGTTTACTCGTCGAATGTTGTCCCAAATTTCTGTTGTTGGGGTAGAAGGATTAATTGATTATACAAAATTTATCCAAGAATCTTTTTTCATCAGATGGCGGGTTCCTGACCTTAGATTTTTAAAAATGAGTAGATTTTCTTCATTTGGATGTTTCTGCATCGACTGATGGCATTTTTACTTGATTTGATTGCTTCTTTACATACAGGGTGCGGCATTAGTGCATCGAAGCACGATTAGTCCGCTATTATTGAAGTTACGAAAAAAACTTTTTACAAAAAGTCCCAAATATATAGTGTATTCAAGAACGCAGATCCAGACAGTTTTTTTAAATGGAACACCCCGTATATTTTTACATTTTTATAAACCTCTTGCGGAGCTAATTTCAACGATGTATCATACTTGATGTCTATTATGTTTAATAAAGGATCTACAGCCACCTGCAATTCACATTTTTTTGAATTTAGATGTCTGTAGCAGTCACACCGTTGAAAATCAATAAAAACGGCTGACATGTCGGTATCCTAACTTTTCAAGTTCGATGCTATGGTATTAAAAAATATTTGATACACTCGGTATATTTTTCGTGAAATTAGGGATTTAGAGTCATTCGAAGTGGCGAACATATGTTTCAGTTTTGGGGAAGATTTGGCAGTCGAACTTTTAAAGCGACGTAAAAATTTAGTTTTTAACTAATTACAACTTTTGAATTGCGGTAAATACAAAATATCGAATGTCATTTGTTTTGTATATTGACCATTTAGGAAGAATGTTTACCAATCAATGTCAAGTCAAAGTAAATTATTTTTGGGAAAAAATCACTTTACAGTCGATGCTGCAAGCCATATACTAGTTAAGGAAAGAAAGATGTTGCCGCACATGTTCAATTAGGATAAAAATACATTGTTACTAGATTTATTTAAATAAGAAATATTTTTATAATTAAGGGAGCGGTTAGATAAATTACATATATCGAATAATTCACTTAATACTTCAGCAATGTTAAATGACTTAAGTTATAATTTAATAATTTTATTTTTGCCAGCTTTATCAGTGGGGTTCCGCACTATCAGCAAATAGCCACATGTTCAGAAAGAGGATGGTTTTCGAAAAATAGACAAGAAACGGTCGAAATTGGTCTAAACAGAATTGGAATGAGTTAAATTGAAGGGGAGGACAAATTTAAGTTATTAAGTCGAGGTAATTAGGGATATGGGATAAAATTTGAGCCTTAAAGACAAAATTCGCATGAAAGATCGGTTCGGGCAGTTGAGAGCAATTGAAAAATCGTCACTTGAATTCTGCGCTTCGTCTGATTAACTTCAAGATTTTTTAGTTTTTCGTCTCATTTTGATCAAGAGCAAGTAAGCACTTTTCTGTGATAAAGTTAATTAATTTCGGATAAGACGCGTCGCGTACAATAACTCCTACTGGTAAATTCGGTCAATCAAATTTAGTAAAAATTATTTGTATATTGATTAATATAAAAAGGTTATAGATAATTTGTGAAATTGTTTAGTTTTGTCGCTGATTGAAGTTGTAGTTAATTTGTAAAATTTCCTCTCCTGTAAAACTTTTAAAGTCAATTACAGGATTATTTTTTGTAAATACATAAAGTATTGATGGCAGACTGTGGGCCTTTTTTCACTCTGTACAATAACAGTGAGTAACTACAAGAACGAAAATTTATAGTATATAGCTTTTAGAGTTATTTGTCAAAGTATCTGTTATATAGATTCAATTATACACTTGTATAAAAACTAATTGTTGTTCTAAAAAATTTTGGGCTCAATTCGTAAGCATATAGTCGATGATGATTGTACCTACAAAATGTCTGAAAATCGTGAGCAATCACAGGTTAGATCCAAGACTGAAAATGAAAACTGCCCCTTAAAAAGAATTTCCAGTTTTTGCAAAAAAAGTTTTTTTTTTAGTAATAACGATAAAAAATATTTTCGCGTCTTATATTTGGTAATGGAAAGATTTCACAATGGACTAAACAAACTATCACCTTAAAGATTGTTTTAATTTTTTTTAACATTTCTACATTCGCAATGTTTAATTAAAACCATTTTTAAAGAAACTTTATATTATCTAACAACAACAGTAACAAAAAAAATCATCCTTACAAAACACCAACTTTTTCTAATTTAATATAACATCATTTTAGAATTTGTGGAAACCGGTGTGCCAGAAGGGACGGGCACGGGATTGTGCGGGTACATTGTCGAGTACATTTTCGTCAGAATCAGCTTGCCAATGTCTACGAGGTTCATCGCAGTATAATCTACGTGTTTTGGTCATCTTCTTCCAGAATTCTACTGATTTTTTGGGAATTCTAGGCTTTTCAGGGTCTTTGAAGTCAACGGTGTAAAGTCCAAAGTGAGGTCTGTTAACAAATAATAATTACGTAAACACATTTATCGATATATTGACAGAACTTATAGTGATAGTATTAACTAAACAAGAAAAAATTATATTAATATGAAAATAAACTTACGCATATCCACTGAACCATTCGAAGTTGTCCAGTAAAGCCCAAGCTATTACACCGACTACGTTTACCTTTGATTCGTGAATTGCTCCAAGCATATTACAGAAGTAATCCTGAATGAAAGAAAAATATATGTTCTACGTAACAATTTAAACATTTTACTTCAAATATTAAGTATTTAGTTTACAGACTAGTGCTTAGAGTAAAGTAATATACAGTCTGTTTCACGATGAAGTTATTTCTATTTTTTCATAAACGAATTTACTTACGATATAGAAGTCAATTCTGATATCATCATTAAGAGATGAACCATCTTCAGTCATACCAACTTCGGTTACAATGATTTCGATATCACCATATTGTTCTTTAAGCCATTCCAATACTTTTCTAAATCCATAAGGTACAATCTGAAACGTACATAAGTAAAATCAGTTTAAAAATTTCTAGAATTATATTACAATGTTTTTCTATAATTATTATTACAACCGATCACCATTGTAAAAAGCCTAATAGGAGCAAATTTCACATTATGGAAACTGTACTTTTTATTAAACGATCTCTAGTTAGATAATTGATTGTTTGAACTTTATCGGGGAAAATGTCTAATTAAATATTGTTGCGTGGATTTCAGGTAACTTTTCTGATTTTTTATTAATAGGTACATAGTATATATTTGACAACTTTTGTTGCTTAACATATATAACAATGGAATACTTAAGACTAAAATAATGAAAAAAATATGACTGAGAGCACCAGATTTTACTTGATATCCAAATGGTTTTATAGTTTTCTATGTAGATACATGTGTATATACTTACAGTGAAAGCACCGTTGCTTTCAAGAACCCAGTTGGGTTTGAAGGAGTTGATTACAGCAATATCGTAGTTGTAGCTGGTCACGTTGTTGGGAATGCCTACCATATCTTCGGTCAAGACAGTGTAATAATGGTTGAGAGCTAGATAGTCGAAAGATCCCCTAACAAATTCTATTTCTTCTGGGGTGAAAGCTGGGAGACGAGAGCTATGGTAACCTTCAGCAAGACTTCTTGCGAGGATTCTCTTCTTTACTACTTCAGGCCAGTCACCTTTATAAATGGGGTGATAGTACAAACCACACTAAAAAGTTTTAAAATGACAATGATAAATAACAACGATCCTATTGAATGTTAATAAAAGGTTGTTTCAATTAAATTAAAATTTCTTACTTCAAATTGCAATTGTCTGTCGGCTGCTTCAATATCTGCCGGTGAGTCAGTCTTGGCTTCAAACCACTGACAATCGTTAGCGATAGCCATCTTAGCTAAAATAATGTATATTTGTTATGTCGTTTTTAAATTTTTTCTAACAAAGTCAAAATATAGTTCATCGTTTTATTTGTAAGGAAAATACCGTTATATGGTTTAAAAAGTAGAAAATAAAGTAATATATTTAGTTACGCTACAGTTTATTTTAAAATACCAGCAAAAACTAAAAACTAAAAATATGCATTATGTAAACTATTCGTTCTCAAACTATGTAACATATCTTTTTATATTCAGTTTACTAAAATTTATTCACACAAAATTTTTTTTTACCTTATGTTAATTTTCTACAAAATATAACCAGATATTTAAAATCCAAAAAAAGTTGGTTCTCAGTCAAAAAGGATTGAAAATAGTATTTAAATATGTTGAATATAGAGAAATTAACAAAAAAATTGTCTTAAATTTATTAAAAAATTTTGGCTTACCTTTGTAATGAGGGAATTCTTTCTTGTACATACGGTATACGGCAGCATGGGCTTTAAGAGCAATCTTGGCACATACGTATTCATCGAGACCATCACTGATGATACCAGGAGCAAACAAACCATTACCATAGCCAAAGTGGCAGACTTGTTTGGGTTCGTTAATGGTACCCCACCAGCCAACTTCTGGGAAAAGTTTAATCATAATTCTAGCATAGTTAACAAAGTGTTCGATAATGGCTTCGTTGGTCCAGTGAATACCATCATCAAAGAGTTGTTGTGGAAGATCCCAATGGAAAAGAGTGGCGACAGGGATAAGACCTTGTCTGACGATTTCTTCAATGAGATTTCTGTAATGTTGGACTCCTAACTCGTTAATTTGGTCAGCATAACCAGTTGGGAGTACTCTGAAAATATAATTATGTTTCATATTTCAAAGGTAACAAACATTATTCTAAAATTTTATAATACCTTGTCCATGCAAAGGAGAATCTGAACAGTTTGACACCCGCTTTACGTGCAGCAGTAACATCTTCCTTGTATTTATGGTAAGAGTCGCATGCAACATCACCAGTTTCACCATTGGCAATGGGAGAAGGAACACTGTGGACGAAAGTATCCCAGATGCTTTCACCCTTTCCATCTAAATTCCATGCACCTTCAATTTGATAAGCTGAAGTTGAAACTCCAAACTCCATGCCTTTAGGAAAAACTCCATTGTCGCGCACGCGGGCTGAAGCGAATCTGTAAATATAAAATAATTGTATCAAATTCGTTAATGTAAAATTAGTAGAATAATTTGATAAAAGACTTTGACTCAATTTTTTTTATTTTAGTAGAAAAGATTCATTTCAAAGTAACAAGAATTAAATATATAATCTGATCATTAATGTATAACATAACTATATTAATAATAATACTTTCTGGTAATACTAAAAAGTATAGCCATTATTGGTATGTATTTAGAAACATTCTTATTATTGAAATTTGTTAAAAAAGAATAGCAAAAAAAAGATAAATATTTAATATTTAATTTTATTGCTTAAGTACTCTCAGTATTAATTATAGAATTTTACAACTACATAATAGAACTGACAACTGTGACTTTTATAAAATTGAGTATTTTCCTTTTATTGAAAATCAAAAACAAATGAGGAGGTATAATAATATTAATTTGACTAAAATTAAAAAAAGAACTTACGTGAAAGTTAAAGAAAGTAGGCAGAGCCATCTTAGTGGTGTAGGGACAAACATTTTGTCGTGAATACAAAATTCTTATTCGACATCTATAGTTTTATAGTAAGGAAACTCGTGGACCAAATCAGTTATAAATCTTATCTGATTGGCTTAAAAATAATGAACAGGATATCCACTAAGATACAGAGTTTTTTAAACCAAATTATATTTTAAAGACCGTGTGAGCTAAAATTAATTTATCTCTATTTCAAAATTGTTACTTGTTAAGTAAATTTTTACAGTACTTGACTAGTCATTTATATTTATATTATTAAGTATAAGATTAGAAAATTAAGCTTATAATCATTTGGTTTCTTTTTAGTACTGGGGTGAATTTCGTTTTTTATCTCTCAATTGCATACGTCTTCTTCACCTTGATTCTTGAAGCTTCGAAAACGTGACAAGCTTAATTATTCTACTTGTATCTTCCTTAAAGTGGGTTTCAGTTTCCATTTTACTCTGTTTACTTTATTCTTTACATGTCTCGTCTGGTGTTTGCTTCAATTTTTCTCAAAAAATGAATGAAGGATAACTAGAGAAATTAAATCTATATATCTTTTTCTGTTCGAACTTATTGATCTATTGAAATAATGAATATTTTACAAATCAAAATCAAGGCCATACTTTTTCTTCAGTTTACTTATGAAAACTTCAAATTCTCAGAGATATAGACCTTCATTCATTTTTTCTAGTAGTATTTTTTAATTGTGTTTAAATAGAAAATAAAAGATTTAACTTTTTATAAAAATGAAAGGTGACGAACTATTTCAAAAACTGCATAATGCAGGTTCCTGCTTTTTAGTAAAGTAGCTTATTTCTAAATAGTTATCCATTATATCAATATAGTTAAATAGATAATTATAATTATTATTATTATTAATTCATAATATTATTTTCATGACAATTTCAGTTTTTCATAGAGAAACTTATATTCCATATGTCTTTCGATTTATAGTGAAAAAATGTTTTTTTTTGAGATCTGGCTAACGTAGACAAAATTTCCCAGAAAAACATTTTAGACGTATAGTTTAAGAGAGATAATATATTTATCAAATTTTATAAGTCTCCAATACCACGAACTACAACCGATTTAAAGGTTTCCTCCTCGATGAGTGGCTACAAAAATTTATTGTTAGAAATAATAAAATATAGGAAAAAATGAAAATCAAATTAATTAAATAAATATATATTAATGCCATATAAATAAGTAACAACACTATTAATATATTTTTCGTTAATTTTAGGGGGTATTTACAAATTAATTAATTAATTAAATTCCAATTATATTTTTCTAAAAAATAAATACCAAAATTATCGAAAGAAACATTCGAATTATTATCACTCACAAGTTTTTTAAAATAAAAACTAAACTATAATTGAAATGTAATTTTACAAAAAATACATTCCAAATTTCTTCTTTCTCCCTATCTTAAAATTTATGGAGACCTTTGTGCCAACGTGGACGACCCAGTGGTTGAGAAAGAGAATCCCATTCCACAGGACCAGGCCAATGTTTGAGATGTTTGCAATCCAATTTACGTGTCTTGGTTAGATTTTGAATGAATTGTACTGACTTCTTTGGTTGCCTTGTTTTATTAGGTTGAGTGAGATTAACGTGGTACAGTCCAAATTTGGGTCTGTAAGGATTTTTTTATTTCAATAATATTTCTTGTTACCATTGTTTTGAAATAAACTTACCCATATCCACTTGTCCACTCGAAGTTATTAAGTAAAGACCAAGCCACAACTCCAGTTACACGGACATTGTCTTCATAGATTGCCAGAAGCATGTTGCAAAAGTAATCCTAAATATAAAAAAAAACCTTATTTGTTATGGTATTTAAAAATAAGAATCAACGTTTTAAGAAACTTACGTTAAAGAATGAAATTCTGTTGTCATCTCTCATGCTGGAACCATCTTCTGTCATTCCGACTTCAGTAACTATAATTTCATGATCTCCATATGATTGTTTTAGCCATTGCAAAACTTTTCTGAATCCAAAAGGTACAACCTTAAAATATGATATTATTAAATTTTGCACACAATAAAACATATTATACAAGGTAACTGATTATCGTGTGTATGACAATAGGTCTATATACAGACAAATTGAACGTCCAAATATTCAATTTTATAACAATTATTGTGTAAGTATCAACTCCTGCTTGGATGAAATAAACCAAATTAAATTTGAAATAAGCAATATTTGCTTACCTAATCAAACCTTAAGATGAAAAAATATATATGTCTTTATTTTATATACTTACTGTGTATACACCGTTACTTTGAATTACCCAAGATTCGTCAGGAGAGGATGCAACACCAAGATCAGCATCGTAACTGGTGTTGTCTGCAGCAGCTTCTACCAAATTTTGGGCCAACACACTATAATAGTGGTTTATTGCTAAGAAATCATGGGTCCCATTAATTAATTCTATTTCTTCTTTGGTAAAATCTGGTAGACGTGATTCCTTTAAGCCTTGACCTTTACTTCTCTTGGCAACTCTATCTTTCAATACTTTTGGCCAGTCTCCACAGTAGATTGGATGATAATACATACCACACTGTAAATTAAATCCTATCATTTACATGGCAAATGTATAAATGATAAGCTTTAGGCTTAAAATAATTAAAACTAATCTAGATCAGATGAAAACATAATCACAATATGTAAACTTAAAATTTTGATAGATGAGGTTTAGGATAAGCCTAATTCAACATATTAATATTAAATTTGTAAATATTTAAAAACCTTACCTCAAACTGTAACTGCCTATCTGCAGCTGCTATATCTTCCGGGGTTTCAGTTTTAGGTATAATCCACATACAATCGTTCGCAATTGCGATCTTTGCTAAAATAAAATTATTTTAATATTTAATAATAACTCGTTTGTTATTTTAGTTATTCTTACCTTTGCCATCGGGGAACTCTCTCTTGTACATACGATATGCAGTAGCATGAGCTTTAAGAATGTTCTTCGAACACATGTACTCTAAGGTACCACTTCCACGTACACCAGGAGCAAATACTCCAGTACCATAACCAAAATGACAAACTTGTTTAGGTTCATTAATTGTACTCCAATATGTAATCTCTGGAAAATTCTTGAACATGACTCTAGCATAATTTGTAAATATATCAACTATTGTATCATTGGTCCAGCCAGAGCCATCATCAATTATTTTTTGTGGAAGATCCCAGTGATAAAGGGTGGCTATAGGAGTCATGTTGTGGCTTCTAATTTCATTTACTAAGTTTTTGTAGTAGTTAATGCCTATTTGATTAATATTGTTGTCATAGCCATCTGGGAGGATTCTAAAAATTAAAATATTAATGTATCTCAGCGAAACAGAACTAGAATAACTATAAAAAATAAAAAGACAAAGCAATCAAAGCATGAATCAGAGTACCTGAATTTTGTCATGAGCTGCGGTACAGCAACACTGTACATCAATTGAAGCCGACATTTGGCTGAAGAAATAGTAAAATCAGTTTTAAAAACATAGAGCAGCTAATTAGGTTACTACAATAATTGTGGGAAGAATGTTGCTGTACAATTTAACCGATGATGTGCAAAAATTGCGTAGAAGGTATTTGCAAAAAATATACGTATGTATAAATTATTGAAGTAGAAGTGACTCTAAGAATCAAACACCAAATAGTATGCTATCAAAAATGTATTATTTTACCAAATATTCAAAAATCTTTGTTGGTTTTGTTTCATTAGAAATATGTAATTTACATTATTTGATTTTATAATAATGAGTTAAATCCGCATAAATGCATATAAAACCGTAATAAGTCATTAACTGCAAACAATAGATAGTTCTTTCGAATTAGCAGAACACTTTAATTATATTATATTACATTATAATTTATTAACTGCGCCCTTATAACTAGTGAACAACCCTTATAACAATAAATGATACTAAAAACAACAACTAAATAAGTCGAAAACAATTACAACATTAATAAAGCGCTTTACCTAAAACGTTGGAAACAAATTCTGTAACTCTATAATGTGAGAAGTGAAATTCAAATTGCGATGTTTTTAACTCTGGTCGTACACAGTCCGTGTATATATTTTTGTTGTTAGCGCCACTGTGACGTGAAGTTCATAAGCAAATCCCAGAGTTTTATTTTCAAAGAGTAACACTAAAAATTGTAAGGAAACAAAATTTTAAATTATGTAGAGTGAGACTGAGATCTACAGATAATAGACATACATTATCTCAAAGAGATAGTAGAAAAATGTTACAATAAAATTGAAGATGATGAGATTACTTATTCACAACTACTAGAAATCCGAAAGGAGGCAAACTCCGAATTGGAAATATCAAGTCAAGTAAGATATGAGAATGGGTAAATAAATGAAAGAACTCCGACACAAAGCAATCTAAAGATACAATGTATATGTCGAAGTAGAAAGATGGTGCCTTCTACTACCCTCATCCAAGTATAGCCATATATTATGAGCAACTTACTGCTACTTGTCTTACCTTGTCCATGCAAATGAAAATCTGAACAAAGTAGCACCAGTATCGGCAGCAGCTTGGACGTCTTCCTTATACCTGTGGTAAGAATCGCAGGCTTCATCCCCAGTTGAATTATCGACTATAGGAGAAGGGATGCTGTGAACGAATCTGTCCCAGATACTTTCACCTTTTCCATCTTGATCCCAAGCTCCCTCTATTTGATAAGCTGAGGTCGAGACGCCAAATTCAATATTTGGGGGGAAAACTTCAAGATCTATTACTGCTGCGGTTGTTAGCCTACGTTAAAATATATAATGTTAATATTTGATCCTTTTGTAATAAATTTAATTAATTTTTTAATGGAAGAAAAGCAGAAGGTTATCGAGGTATCTCTTTACAAAAGTGGTTATAAAAACTAGAAGAACATTTATATTTAGTTTTAAATAAAAAAAATATTATTCAATACTTTTTTACTAAAATGATGTTTTGGATTAAATAACAGTTATTGACCAGTAGTGAAATGCAGATTATCAGCGTAACCTAGACCTTTTCTCTGCTTTTACAGATAATGTGGTGTTATTTATGACATAAACATAAGAAATCGTATCAAAGTGCACTTTCTTTTATTTCCGCTTATGTAATAAAGTTTAATATTAAAAAAATAAATTTAAATTGAATGAAATGTCCAAAGGGAACTATCTCAAAAGAAACGATAAATAAGATTGGTTAGATCTTCTTTACTGAAACCCTCAACGTTTTTTCCAGTGATTGTCTTAAAAGTAAGACTAAAGTTAAATTGCAAGTCGAAAGTAAATTTTCGGCAAAGTTTGAATCAATTTCACCCTTAACCAATTGTCTCAAATGTGGAAAGTATTTATCAACAATTCTGCATCACATCGTATCTGTTTCTAAGATATTTACAGTCAACTCAATTTGTTTATAGTTGGGTAAAATGTGCCTACTTGTTTACACATAAACAGCTTTCTTTAGCGCGTTCTGCATAAGTTACATTGTAACGATACAAAATGTTTAGTGTAAATGTCAAACTTTTTCACCTTTGCTCTGAAAGTCAGTTTTTGAAAAAATATCCCTTTAATTATAGGTTACTTTACATCAACAGATTCCCTGTATATATGTATTTCTTTTCCTCTTCTAAAATATATTGAAGGTAAAAATGCTAAAATAGTTTTGCCTTCAAATATGACATATCAGCTTAACCCTAAAAATATATTTCTTCTTCTCTTAAAACCTACAAAGCAGGCGTAAATAGGTACTGGCCTGAATATGACAATAAAGGCCAATGATATTTTCATAACTGTACTGTTTTCGTCTTTTAAAGTACTTATAATGTATTATTTTTAAGAAAAAGGGGTTCATACTTTTTGTTTTTCTGGTGTGTATAATACACTACTAATATACATTGTTCATATTAGTGTACTTCAGCATTCTCCTCAATAGACGCTGACTTGAAATACGTATCATGTTGACTCGAAAGATGTATGTATTATACTCCGTCTTAGTTGAGTGGTGTACAGGGTGCAGACAAGCGGAAAATATATATAAATTTTAAACACCCACTGTGTAAAAACTGTGAAAAATAGGGACAAGCCATGGGCCTCAGTTTTTTTGGCGTATGGGGAATATTTATACAAAGCGATCAAAAACTTAAAGTCTTTAACGCTAAAGGAAATTACTTGAGGGACAATTCATTAAAAATTTGTTAAGATAAACCTTGCAGCACTAGTAGAAAACGAGATACTTAGATATATATAAACATTAATTATGAGGAATTTAGAAAGAGTTCTAGGTCGAAAGCTTCATTAAATTAGCTTTATGAATCGACTTAATTCTTGGAATAGGTCATTGAAGCAATAAAATTTATATTTATATATAAATATGTTAAATTTAGAAGATTCATATTGTGCAAAAATATTCTTTCTGGGTTCAAGATAGTGCAAATTAAAAACATAATATTTACGAAATAATTGCAAACTTGATAAAACTAAGTTCAATTTAAATTATTTAACACGATGTTATTGGCAGTATGAACTTGTATTATGGTGAGTTTGAAACATTTTTTCGTATTAGTGATATATATGCTGTTACTATGATATTTATAAAACAAATGGAAACCAGTTTTAAGATCAGGATTAAAATTTATTTCACAAACGTGAGTAACTTCCAAGTCAAAATTTTTGCGAAAATGCTTTTTTTCTTTGCATATTCATATATTTTTATTTTTTAATCATTATTGCTTAATTTTTTTCCTTCAGGTAAACGTAAAAATTGTTAAATCAGTATTTTAGACCAATAATTTAAAAGTGAAAATGTGTATAGTTTTTTGAAAAGTCAATGAATTGAATTTATTTTTGAATCAAATTGAAACCTTTTTTTTATGCTAAAATGGAAATTATTTCGGTCTAACAGTAAAAGTAGAAGAATCTTAAGTAAAAAGTAACTAAAAATCATAAAATATCTGAAAAGAACAAGAAAAATAAGGAAAACAAGAAAATTGTACAAAGAGAAAAATTAAGAGTTCACCATAATTGTACATAGGAGAATTAAGAAACGAAAACCTACTATGAAAATAGGAAAATTTTATAAATATTTGGAAAAATTGGTAAAACAAAGCTTATACCAAATTATTAATAAAATTATCACCAATTATTTGCATTTAATGTATATCTATATTCGGATCTTATTTTTGTAAAAATGGAAAGAAAACTTGAATAATTTACTCACGAGATGGCGATGGAGAGGAGCAAACCCCGAACTACTGATGTCTGATGGAGACTCATTTTAGACTTCAACTGACTTAACATATTACAACTAGGGTTTTTATAAGGATTTATCTGCCAGGTCATATCTTTGGCTGAAAATTGCAAGTGTGCAGTATTACTTAATTCTTATTGGCTGAATATTTATATTAGATCTCGTAGTATCACGAAAGGTCATTTAATTATTGTTTTTATTATAAGTTTACATAGCCGGCAAATTATATATAAAATTTAGTAGCAATAGGTAAAAAAGATAGAAAAGAATAAAGTATAAAGGATGCAAGAGATATTTTTACAATCTTACTTATGTCTTGAGTCTACTTTTCCTTTATTTCTTTTTCCGTTCGTAGTGTCGTGTTTCACATTTTATTTTGGTAACTACTATCTTGTATATGGCATATTTAACTTCAATTGATTGTGAATAAAAGATTTTTGGATTTAACTTTTTTATGAACCGTCAACTTCTATAACGTCTATATTATCCTCGGATACCTCATATACATTGCTATTCTTGTTCTGTACTTGTGGTAATATTAATTATTAATTAATTAATAATATTATTGCTAGTTTTTGTATTATTTGTGTTTATTTTTATATACAGGGCGATTCATAATAAATTCTACAATGGTAGACTTCTGACATTAAAATATCACGATTTAATCTAAAATACTTAGGTAAAATATTCCTCCTACCCGATGTTTTATTTTAAAATTTGAAAATGATTTTTGCTCACTATTGCGATATTTTTCAATCTTTTTTGTTCATACTTAGCAAAAAGTTTATGTATGTTAGAACACTTTAAAATAGTGCAGAAGGTAGTTTCGCGCTATTACTAGAAGCGTAGGGTATAAGTTGACACTTCGATTCCTCCTTCTACATTCTACGCCACTGTCATAATTGTCATAGTGATCTATTTTTTTGATACCCTATTATTTTCTAAGTAAATATTCCCTTCTTATTTCAGTGCAATAGAGTCAGTGGTTCCAAGATGTTTGCGCCTAAACGTATAAAATTCCTATTAATTTCCTATTTTGTACCCAGTAATAAACGGATTTGTAGTTTCAAGTTATATATTAATAACTTAATTGAAATAAAACTTAAATTCCTAAAATATAATAAATATAAAATTGAGCCATAGTAGGATACTTCATGCCTCAGTCTTTCACTGGTTCACTTCCATAATATATTTTTATTTTGGTTTGACATTTATATTTATTTTGACATGAAGTATTACATTATTTACAAATTTACTCCAGAGAATTAGATTTTACAAATCAAAAAATAATAATAACAGAGTGTTATACAAAAATATAAATGTGAATAATTATTAACAATTATTCGCAACATACGACTTTCATCGATTTCATCATAAAATTAATACATTAGCATAAATCTTCATGTCCAATTTGTTTCATGTTGGTTTATAAATTTTTATGATGAAACCGATGAAATTCATGTGAGATGTACCAAAGAAATAAATATTCAATTAATTATAGTTTTCTACGTTTAGGCGCAAATATCTTCAGAACCACTGATTCTATCGCACTTAGAGATAATGGGGGATCAAAATAATAAGTCGCTATAACAATTACAACAGTGGTGTAGAATGTAGAAGGAAGACACTAAGTCGCAACCCCTACCGCACGCCTCTGGTCATAGCGAGAATCCATATTCTACAATATTTTAAAGTGTTCTAAAACGCATACATTTACATTTTTTGTTAAAATTACTTTCAAATTTTAAAATGAAATAACCTGTATCTCAGATAGAAGGAATATTTTACCCATAACTTTATTATTAATAAATATATTTTAATACAAATTGGGTCACATCTATTTGGATGCAATCTAAATCCAGTGGCGTACTCATTTTTTTGACAAAAAAATCCCTAGTAAAATTTCTGGATTTTTGACTCTGAAAAAATATCGTAGTGTGCCTTAAAAATAGGAATAACTCTTTGTAACCTTGTTGCCAAACAAAGTTTTTGATGTTCAACATTTAAAAAAAATGTTAAAATCAGTTAATAACTTCAAATAATATGGTGGTGTCACACAATATATCTATAGCCTTTTCCATTTTCCGGGACCCTATTACATTTCTTTCTATTATTTTTTGCTTTATTCATAGCATCATTCATGACACACTACTATTAAGAAAAGTAAATCACTAGTGACTAGAAAATATTTTATTTTTGAAGAATCAATATCTATTTTATAAAACAGATTACCATCAAATTAAAATCGTTATTTAAGAGAATTGCTTGTGACATAAAAAAATAGTTGTGAAGGCGAAACTAAATTTTAAATAACGGTAACATGACAAGTATTGTCAACATTTTCTTTGAAACACAAACAAATTCAACAGCTTATTATGCAGAAAATACGCTACCAATAGAAGTTAAGAGAAAAATAGATTATTTTCAACAAGCTGCGGGAAATTATTATTAAAATGTTGGTTAGAAAATATAATAATAAAACTCTTTCAGAAAATTAAATATACCACAATATATTACTACTCATATTTATTATGTATGTTTTACCAGAATTGTTGAATACATTTTCATTAAGTTGAGGGGTAACGGAAAATTTAAAAATACCGAAAAAAAAATTTTATATTTAAAAGATTAAGAAAATGAAGAAACAAAAGTGGATGTAAACCCAATCCACTGGGACTCACTACAATGTCATAGAATATTTCATAAAACTAAAAAATGTGTTAGAATGTTATTCAAAAAGAACAAATAATTTAAGCAAATTATAAGTAAAGAAGATTTCTTATAATTAGGGGATATTCTAAGAGCAATAAGTATGAGCAAGTACAGTCCTCTGTTAAGAAAGAAAGACAGATGCAAATTATCAATTATATATTACAAACCCAACTATATATATTATACATAAAACAACAATAAATAGTTATTATCGGAGACATGGACATAGACAAATAGGAAATAATTAGTAGAAATAAGATTAGACAAGGAAGGTTATCCATCTAAAAACATACATAATAAACACACCATAAAACCATCATCAAGAAACAAAAATGTGGTAGAAGACAAGAAAAAATAAATATTCATACAAGAAGTTAAAAGACACAGAACTTCGAAATAATCAATTTCAACTAAAAAATAAATTTCATAATAACATAATGGCAAATATCAAATATTCTAATAGATCGAAAAATAAATATAAGCACAACATGGGATTAATAATATATCCAGTGTGTTTCTAAATATATTCGACCGACAACGCTTTACCCTAGAGAGCTCTCGTTGATTAATACATTTTGATATAGAACATGAACCCTTAAAGGGCGTAGTTTCTGAGATACAGGGCGTTAAAAGTTTTAAATCAAAATTAAAAATTTACGATAAATCAATAACGCCTTTAAATACTTTTTTCGAAATTTGGTAATCAACATACTCTTTAAGAAAATCAAAGTTTGACATAAACTAAGTTTTGAAAAATTTAATCAGTGGCGCGCTATCAGGGTTTTGCTCCCTTACTATTTATGCCACTGACAGAAAATTTTTGTTTTAATTTTTCTAAATTCTCTGTTCAATTTTAGTAAAAAAAGTAACATTTTATGGTGTTAAAATGAACGGAGAGATTTTCTTCTAAACAAATGTCTGCAAGTACTTAGATAATCAAGTATTTGCTTTAATTCATATTATTAATTCGATTTCAAATATTAATTAAACGCACCTAAATAGTTGGAAAAAAGGTACACGCTATTTATATACTTGGTTTTGAGACAGTTGTCGCAATTTAATAAAAATAAAAATCAGAATAGCAAAAAAGTACAAAAGTTATAAAAATTAAATTCAAACAAATGTGTTACATTAATAACAAAATTACAATAGTTGTTCAAACTGTTGCCCGTTTACTTGCAAACACGTAGTATATTAGTTTCTAAGTACTTTATGCAACCCCAGATTAAAAAGTCGATAGGATTTAAGTCGGCTGACCTTGGAGATCAAAATTGGGGTCCACCACGAATAATCCATTTGTCTCTAAAACGTTTCTTTTGAAATGATCAGATTCTCCATAGTGTTAAAATCTAATTTGTATATTTAATGGTACATTTTCCAACAATTTATCTAAATACTCCTTTCAGAAACCACGTATAAATAGCTCTAATTAATTTATTTGGAAAAAGTAAAAACTTTCCATACAGTACTATGGTCCACTCTTAAAGTACAGTCTAGAGTTCGAGTACTTAAAAAATGGCGTTTCAGAAATATTATTTAATATTGCCTCTTCCTTGTTGGTCGTTTCTTTCCAGCATTATTTCGATTAATTAATAAGTTTCCTGCTCCTTTCAGTTTTATTTCAATACTTGCAAATTTAGAATGATGTAGAATTCGACGATTACGGAATCTTTGTTGGTATAAACGAGCTGCCATTATTATTTTTTTAATTAAAAATGAACAAACAATTTAAAAATTTCAGCATAAATTTTCAGTGACTGTGTGGGAGATTCTTGAATTGGACCTAACCTTTTTCCAAATAAATTAAGTGGAGCTATTTAGTCCAATAACGAGTTAGGTTTTTCAATGAGAAAACGATGTATAACGTGCTTGTAAGTAAACGGCCAACAGTTTGATCAACTATTGTAATTTTTTAATTTTGTCATTATTATATATATGTTTGAATTTAATTTTGATAGCTATTGAACTTATCGTTAACGTGATTTCTATTAAATTGCAGCAACTGTTCTCTTAATTTGGTCCATAAATAGCTTGTATCTTTTCTTTTACTATTTAGGTACGATTAATCAATATTTAAAACTGAATTAATAGTATGGATTAAAGTAAATACTTGTTAAGCAAAACTCCGACGGACAAATTACAATACAAATCATAATTTATAAATTATCTATGAACTTGCAGACTTTTGTTTAGAAACTAATCGCTCCACCACCGTTCATTTTAACGCCATAAAAGGTTATTACTATTTTAACTAAAAATGAACAGAGAATTTAAAAAAAATTAAAACAAAATTTTTTTGTCAGTGGCGTAAAAAGTAGGGGGGCATAAGTTGCCACTAAGCCTGATACCGCTTCACTGGTTGAATTTTTCAAAAGTTAGTTTATGTCAAAAATTTACTTTCTTAAAGAAAATATTAATAACGAAATTTAAAAAAAATATTTAAAGGCGATTTTGATTTATCGCAAATTTTATTTTTGATTTCAAACTTTAAACACCCTGTATCTCAGCAACTACGTCCTTTAAGGGTTTATGTTCCAACGTTTTCACCTTTAATCGGGTAAAGCTGGGTCTAACCAAACCTAGTTGGTTAGCTAACCTAACTTCAACTAACCTGAGCTGCACTAATTTAACCAAATAGGATTGGTTAGCCGATTAAAGGTGAAAAATTGAAACTTTTCGGACATTAACCGACTACGTTTGGTTAGATCCAGCTTTAACCGATTAAGTCTAGGATTATCCTTTATTCTTTCTTTAGTACATTAAAACCTTCACATAGGAAACAAATAAAATAAGTAAAAACGCTATCTCAGAAAATACGTGGGGCTATAAAGGTATCAGTTAAAAGAAAAATGTGTGCGTGAAAAAGTACTAAAATTAAATAGGAAATGTGAGCGAAATATGAAGAGTGTGTACTTTTAAGAATTTAGCTCGTTTTATAAAGAATAAGCGGCGGAAGATCATATATCAAGCGAAAAGGTAATCCAAAATAATTCAATAAAACTAATAACAAAGAAGGAATTAAATTACAAAATAGCAAAAACCTACAATGCATGCTTAAAGGACAATAATGCTTTATTGTGACTTCAGACATCCACTGTCTTGACTTTGTTTTGCATAATAACGTTTCAATCGATTGCATATCTTCTGTCTTTTCCAGGTGAATATTGATACAACACGTTTAGTGTTGTTGTGAATGGATCCTTTGTAATTTGGATATATTCTTCTGTAATCAGTACCCTTTGTGAGATACTCCAAAGTAAATACCTGGACATAGTAGAAATTCTTATGTTTGAATTAGCGCATGACAAGATGTTGACTGTAGATGGACTGACTTTGGTTGTTGTTAAAAATGCATGTTTTACTAATAAATGATAAGATATCATTTTTTTACGCAACATCAATAACAAATTACAATTTTCAGTGATAGATTATTATTAATTTTTGGAAGCGAACTGGCACAAAATTTTTAAAAACTGTGTCGGTGAAGTCGAACCATGTAAACTGGTCGTCTGAAACTTTAAATTTTATACGTTTACTTTCCAAATATAAAGTAAAAATTACACATTATTCACAAATAAGTACAGATATTAAGATATATCACATTTAATTATCTTAACTTGTGGTAATAAAATAATTTATTAATATTTACATATATCAGTCATGTTTCTCGGAAAAAAATGAAGGGCTTCCTTTGTAATTATTTTTGGTTTATTTGTGTGATGAATTTAGTGGTTGAATTTATTAAAATTTAAATGCAGCTTGATGTCATATTTGGGCAATTTCCCGGGTTTTATTGATAAAATTAACTAAAATTCGGGGCAAGTCACCTTATTATTAAAAATGTATTTATATATTGGCGGAAAATGTACGTATGATGAATGATTTATTTAACTACAATTAACCACCTAAAAAACGGAAGTAGTAAGATATGGATGTATGTTTTATTTATAGTATATTTTAAATTTAATAAATTTTAAATAAATCCGATTAATAGTTTTAGTAATTCAAACATTTTCTTGTTCGTTTTTTTAAAAATATTTTAACTACCTTATATCTTTGTCTGATGTGCTACAATTTTATGTAATAAATTTACCCTTATAAATATGTTTTTGATTTTTACCAAATTATTAAGTGACCATCCATTATTAGACGCTTTTGTAATTCACAGTCAAATTACTGTCTATTCATCAAATATGCTCGTTATTAAAACTTATAGATATAATCATCTCCTATTATGAGTCGTAATTAATTACTTTTTATGTGCTCCTTAATTTAAAATTTTTTTTTTATTTGTATGACTAGGCAAATATTACACCATATTATGAAGTTTATGTAATGGTATGTGTTATTTAGCTCAAGTCAAATATTTACTGGAAAATGTAGGAAGAATTTTTGCTATAATCTTATTTAGTAAACTTAATACATTTGTTTCAAAATATGGAAATAAAAGCTTTTGGTGCAATTTATTTATACTAGCGAATTTATAATAATCATCTTAATAAGTGCAAAAGATAAATTATACTTATCTTGAATTTCCACAGTATTTCAAAACTATTTCTAGATATATTTTTCCACTAACAAAGTTTCGCTAAATTGCATTTTCAACGAGTGACATTTATCGAAACCTGGTGACATTTATCGAAACCTGGTTAGAGAAAGACATTTAAAAATTGCTTTGAAATACTGTGGAAATTCAAGATAAGTATAATTTATCTCTTCTGTTTTACATTTATTATGGATAAATTTGACAAAGTAAGGGTTGAAACAATTATTTTAATTATAATCTTACCACCAATGTTAAATATTTTTGAACATCAGAAGGTGTTTTTTTTAAATACTTCAACTAAATATGAGTAACGCGTATAGATTCAGTTATTACACGCTTCTATGTCAAAAACATTATATAATATTTTTAAGGCATCCTCAATTTCATATAAATTGGCCATTTATTTGTACATTTATTTGTACTAAATAGTAATATATTATTAGGGTGGTTGGAAAAAGAACCCACCTAATTTTATCGGCATATAACATTAAATACTAGATTGGACTAACCAACATAACCGCTATCTATCGAGTGCCGGATATTACTAACCTTGGAATAGAATTTCGTACTTAATTTTGTAATTATTGCTGCCCATTCATACTATCAATATGGTAATTAAATTTTTTTTTACAACAATCGCGAATTTATTGATGTTTTAATATTATTTTGTATTTTGCTTTCAAAACCACTTGAATTGTCGGTTATAGAGTTAAAAAGTTCCTTTATAAAACTCTTACAATGCTAATTTTGTTCCATATGGGCTTATAAAACAAATGTATGAAAACTACTACATAATTGAAGCACAAAACAAAATGGACTTTTTCCAATTTTTTTTGTTATATATACCAAAATATGGGCGTTATGGTATGGGGCGCTATTGCACATGGTAGTAAGTCACCTCTAGTCTTCGTTAGAGGCAATCTGACAGCTCGCAGTTATATCGCAGAAATTGTACAGCCAAATGTTTTATCCTACTTAAGAACTTTACCTAACGCACTTTTTCAACAAGATAATGCCCGCCCACATGTAACACGTTTTTCTTTAGGTCACACATATTATTAATTTTTTTGGCCTTATTTTTACTTATCCGGTCATAAAATTTTAATCACATAACATTTCATTATAGACAAATCCTGTGTAAAAAATTAGCCTAATATATCAACTATTACTAGGTGTTGCATTTTCCATGGCATTCAGTATATATAAGTGTCCCAGTCATTATATAATATAAACAGTTTTGTAACAGCATTTTTGTTTATACTTTAGTTACGGGTACAATGTACTATTGCTATCCTAATTGAAATATTTATTTGACAGTATGAATAAATCTGAGACGCTCATCTCTCTTGGTGAACAATTTTTGAGCAATTTTGAATCCTTCAAAATGAAAGATATATTCACTCACATAAATTTATTCCCAAACCCCTTAACTTCACTATTTAACAAGAAATCGGGCATACTATTACTTCTAAAAAATTACCGTTTTTACTATACTTGCTTTAGAAAGAATAATAACGTGTTCGTGTAAGAAATTTTAAAACATTCCAGCAGAAGAACGAAATAAAATTCCCAAAACACGATAGAGAAAATGTAATAAAAATAGAGAGAGAGAGAGGAATGTTTATTTTAAATTTTCATCTCAATTGGAAAAGAATGCTGATGCCCGATTTCCAAAGGTGTTGATTTGCTTTACAAGTTTAAATGTAAAAGTATCAAATACAAATGACAAAAACAGGTTATATCTAATTTTTGATTTGTTAAAATTTAATTTTTTCTTTTATATATCAGATATGATCAAATACCATAAAGATATAACAAAAAAGGTATCCTTTGTTCAGTTGAGCACATATCATCAATCACCAAATGTTACTACATTTTAACACATTCACTGCCCTAGTGCCGTGTGCGTTTATACATTTTTCCCCAATATGCCCACACCGCCCTAGGTTTCGTATATACTTCACTTCAACGTTTTGTTCCGAAGCGGGGCAAGATGGTATTGGTATAAATATTTATATAAGGTATTTGGCAATAGTTGAGCTATCATACGTGGTTGGTTCGAGTTACCTACACGTTTTTACACATAAACGCCTGTTTTGAACTAGAAGTACCTGTTTTGAACTATAACTTTTGTTTGAACATTTAAATTGCTATGTATTATCGTTTTAACTGATATCCGTAGGATTTAAATTATTATGTGTCATTCGATTAGTTTTTTTCGGTCAGTCATGAGACGAAAATCTATATGGTCGCGCTATGCGCGTTGATTGGCACATATTTAAAAAGAATATTATTTTTTTTTAAGTTTAAACCTAAATATATCAAATTTGAATAATTGCGGTGTTTAACTAAATTAGTCATTTTCACATCTTGAGTATTTCCCATGAAATCATTTCGGTGGCACCTCACAAAACAAACAATTTTTGTATGGGCCGTTAATGTGTTAATTAATGTTGTATTTTTCCGGGATCTCTAAGATTTTTGTGATATTTCTATATCTCATAAATTCTTATAAAGCAATGAACTTCACTTTAAAAAAATTACTACGATAAACTTTTAGAATGAAAAATATCCGGGAAATTTGTTTCGACGAGATAAAAATTAACAGAAAAAATATTAATTTAAGCAGACAGGGATCTAATGTTTTTGTAAATATCGATTATTATATATAATCAATATCAAGGTGAAGTTTAAAAAAATATATTTCGCAATAAAATGCGCAGTAGGAAAATATAGAAAAAATAAATTATACAACCTAAGTGTCATTGCAAAACATTTGGGTGGACTCTGTTTTATAACTTAATTAAATTTCAATGATGATATTTCACTAATTGCCTGCAGTAATTCGATAAGAACATTATTTGGCAATTAACTAATAAAACTATTGAGAAATACAATAATGATATTATTTCTAACGTTATGTTGTTGTTATAAATTAGACTGATTATTTTAAATGTAATGAAATTACATTCCTATTATAGCTTAGTTTATACAAACAAAGTCACACTTTGATTACTTTGTCATTGATTGAAAAATATTTCAACATCAGTCGAATTTTCTTCAAAAGGCCAACGTGCAATACCTTCATTTATAAAATTAAATATTTCATTGGCAGTGATAACATAATCAGTACAAATCCAAATTCGCTATTAACCCTGTACGTGCTCATAATAAAGAATATTACATTTCCAGTTATCCCTTATTTGTTTTATATACCTATCTAGTAATGACAAAATAACAATTTATAATACATTTTAATTGGAGTACGATCATTTCACTTTTTTATATTTGTCTGCTATGAAATGAGCAAACATCACATTCCTATTATTTTTAACAGATTCTTATGACAAGATATTATTTTAACTATCTTTTTATAATTGGTATTCTCTTTCTTACGTTCTATTATTTAAAATTGTAGTTTTTGAAGCTATTGTTGTACTAATCATATAAAATGTCTTTTTCGTATCGAAACGGTCCTTATATCCGCATCTGTAAAAATGTATTTTATGGAATTTGGATAAACGCTTCAGCAAAAGTAATAAATAACAAAAATATTTTAATTGAAGGGATTCATAAAAAGATATGTATCGACATTGCCTTGTATTTTGACATGTCATTTAAAATTTAATAGTTATGCATACCGATTGTGTTCAAATACTAATATACAGTATGGTCCAAATGAAAGGAATACATTCATTATTTCGTAATTCTTCGATTTTAGGGGAATATCCTGAAACTCGTCGATTTTTTTTTAAATGGGCACTTCGTCAAATCACCTTTTTATGTTATATCATCTCTGAGAGCGTGATGACTTCATCAATAAAAATTTTAGATATAAAAGTGGGTCTTGCAATACATCAATAGAAAGTTCTTTTAAATATATATTCACCCATATCAATTACGTCTAAATAATTAATTTGTGTATGTAAATATTATAATTAAGTACAACCAAATTTAAAGCAGATGCTCAAATTGTTTACCATCAGCTAAAATACTCTTCTCGAAGTTTCGCTATAACTTTCGGAGTTATTTTTGCAATTTTAATGCGTATCCGTTCTCTGTGTTCATTAATAGTTTGTGGTCTATTTATGTACAATTAACTTTTGAAGTATCCCCATAAAAAGAAATCGAGAGGAGTTAAATGAGGTGACCTCGGTGACCACTCAATTGCTCCTCTGCGACATATCGACCGATTTGGGAAGACATTCACCGATTTGGGAAGACATTCTCACCAAGACAGCATAGTGCGGTGGCACACCATTTTGCTGCATCCACAAATCATTTCTGTTTGGGAACAACCGGTTTAAATCTGAGAACAAGAAGTTCTGCAGAAATTGTAAATATCGAGGACCTGACTTCGAAAAAGGATGGTCCTATAATCGTATTATCTATTATTCCCGCCCAAACATTCACTTTATCTGAGTATTGAGTACGGTACTCCTGCATCCAGTGTGGATTTTCTGTAGCTCAATATCGGAAAGTATGACGATTCATAAGACCGTTTAGGAGAAATGTAGCTTCATCAGAAAATAGAACCTTTTTAAAAACATCGGGTCTCTGTTATTTTTTTCCATTAGAATTTCACAAAATTCAACTCGTCTATCAAAATCTTCTTCCATAAGTGGCGGCATTAAATTTAGTTTATAGGGATGCCACTTCTTCTTTTTTAGCGTTTTAAAAACTGTTTGATGGCCAACCTGATTGTCTAACGCTACTTGCCGTAAACTGTTATGGGAATTATCTTCAAATGCTAGCAGAAAATCTATTTTTTTGTTTTTAAATATTTGTTTTCTACTACCTTTAGGGGGGTCTTTTACAGGAGCCGTTTCTCTAAATTTTTTCTCAATTTTGCTTACTGTGGACTGTGTAATTGGTTCTAGGTTGGGATATTTATTATTGAATAACGTACATACTTCTTATTGCGTACGTGTTTTATCTCCACAACCAATTAATATTAGAATTTCAATTCTTTCCGCTTCAGTCAGCTTCCTGTTGATAAAAGAGTCAAAACGTTTTCGATTTCGCCTACTACAATATCATTAACCACTTGACAATAACCATTATGTTGAATATCAATAAAAAAAAATTTGATAAGGTTACTAGTTTTTTTTTGAAAAAAAAAAAGGTGAAATTTAGTTTAGACATTTTCATTGTCTGTGACGGCCTTTACCAAATTTATTTTTGGGTATCAATAAGTACATCATAACAATACTTAATAAATTAAGAAATCTGTTCGAATGTCATTAATACTACTTTTGATAATAATACTTAGACATAATTGATATGGGTGAATATATATTTAAAAGAACTTTCTATTGATGTATTGCAAGACTCGCTTTTCTATTTAAAAATTTTATTAATGACGTCATCACGCTCATAGATCAAAAATAAAAAGGTGATCTGATGAAGCGCCCATATAAAAAAAATCGACGAGTTGCAGGATTTTCCCCTGAAATTGCCGATTTACGAAATAATGAATTTATTCCTTTCATTTGGACCATACTGTATGTTATTGCGTATTACACCGCCGTTTGTAAGGTATTTACTATATTTTAACATTTTTTCTCAATTTTTTGTTATAAATGATATTTCGCATAAATATCTACAAGTGCGCTTCAAAATGGTTACAAAAGCTCTACTTGTCTGAAATTTTATTCAAATAACTAATTTTATTAAAATATATTTGGATAGAGAGAAATAAAGCAATCCATTACTTAGTAGTCATAAATATCGTAACTCATTTACCCTCTTTTTCAGGGGTTTCTTTTCCTAAACACAATGTGATTGTTTTGGAAAAATTTCATTAATATTATACGGTGTTTCTCTAACTTCTCTACAAAATTATATTTATGACAAAAATAACATGTAGGTAAAAAACCGAATAACATTTTTTATGTATTTATTAATACATGATAAACAGATATAATTTTGGATGATAAACAGATAACACTTTGGATGATACTCATGTATTATGCTAGGTTTATGAAGGAAAATATTCATTTTGATATAGATTTTATAAACGATTATTCCCTTTTTGTAATATATATATATATATATATAATTTTAAAATACAACAGGTAAACTCAATTTATATTTTACAAATTCGATTAAAAATAATGTGAAAAAAGAATAGTTTATTGTGCAAGAAGTGGGGAAAGTGAGACTTTTCTAACAAGTGAAAAAGTTTGGGAAATGAGCCCTTTTGTCATATTGTAGTTTCATGACATGTGAAAAAAACAATATATCTCTCAGCGGTGGTAGAAAAAATATAATTTCCAATGATAACTAGATTCAAACAATTTTTTCGCTAATAGAAACAAACATTTTTAACAGTTTTGGATTAAAATATTTAGGTTTCAAATTGACAACATTAAATTAATTACAGAAAGTCTAGTTTATATAAAAATGGCTATTCTAAACGTTTAAAGTCCCTACTTGAAAATTACCGTCTTGTAATAACTACTTAAATCTTATGCAGATGTTATTAAATGCTTCCCCTAATTCCTTGCTACATACTATCAATTACTCAATTACTGCGTAAAATATTAAATTTTTCCCTCATTATGAAATTATTCTAAGTATTACCAATTCCTAAAAAACAAAACCTCACTAACTATATCGATTTAAGACCCTTTAGTATTGTCCAAAATCCTGAAGAAAACCCTTGATGAATAAATACGTCTACATCAACGTCAATTTAACCCAGTACCAATCCAGTAATCTGGGTTTGGATTAAACCACAGCTGTACCACAACTTAGCTAAAAATATACACTAAAATATTTATGATCACATTGATGTCATTGAACCTTGTAGATATACTAGTAGTCAGATTTAATCATTTCTTGCTACTTTCTATTCATCATCTCTTATGGCTTATTAAGTCCTGTGCAAATTTTTTAAATTCCTATTTAACCAGAGGATACCGAACAGTTCATGTCTAAAGGTTATATTAAGTTCAATATATGTTACAGAAGAGGATCTATACTGGATACTCTAGAATACATGCTCCCCATTTCAATAGGCAGATACTTTCACTGTTAAGGCTGGTGACATATACTTATATTAACTTTTAAATATTTCCATAATGATTTACAATCCATTTCAGATATCTCTAAAACTTTTTGTCTATTCAAACATATATCACACAAAGTTATGCTCTTTGATTGTAAAGCATTTGGAAATAGAACTAACAATATTTTGAGAATCTTTCTTCTCTCAACATATCTCTTTGGTAATAAAATAAGCGTTTTGTAATTACAAATTAATTTTGTTTGTTTGATACATAGATATATTAAAAAATTATATTGAAATAGTTTTGATTTGTCTCAATTTAAATAGAGTGTCATACAATAAAACTGGTTTAAAGTGACTTGTGTAATTAATGGCCCCGACGTCGTACTTCGAATCTAAAAAGAAGAAAAGCGACAAATAAAATAGTGGTTTTATACTTAAACTAAACGGGAAGTCTGAAAAAAAAATGCTAATTGAGGTGAACCACATCATTTATTTTAACCGAATATTTTCTCTGAGACAAACTCTTTATCACAATTGCAGTTGGAGAATTCTACAAAATTTGAGAACTAATAGTAAAATTTACAAAAATGAATATGGTTTTTGTATTTTAAAATGGAAAAAATGATACTATATTCTTCTTCTCGTTCGTTTTTGTATATTGAGTTCATACACGAGGAAAACTAATCTAAAATTTAAATGTAGGTAAATATTTAATTATCTATGATAGTTTAATTCAACCTATTTAATTAGTTTAAGCTCATAAATTAATACTATAAAATGCTTATTTAAATTGCACGATCCTAATAAAATATGTTTACAAATATAAGAAAAACTGGGCACGTGTAGGTGGTAGGTGTCTTTACATAACTATAAACCGATTATGTTAGGAATAAATTTTATGTAAATGTAAATATCCTAGACAATAGCTAGACTAGATGAACTACATATGTAAATAAAATTTTAAGCACAAATTTAGAATCAAATAATTATTACCTGTAGCCAGTTCTGTTGCTATGTTGAATGTTTTATTATTTTTTATATGGCAAAAATTTACGTATATGTTGCATTAAATGTAAGGATATCACAGTCAGCTATTTTATTATTAGAATTTAAGATAAGTATAGCCTATCAAATAAAATATTTTTTTGTAAATTATTTTTAGTTGCGTAAACTATTATTTCTGGTTTTTACTTACACTATATTAAATAATTAATGAAAAAATAGGAAAATGTATTATTTCAGTTTATTAATACCGATTTATTTTCTTATTTTTTAAATAAAATTATTAAGAGCTTAAGAAATTGAAACTTAAAATAATATATTAGGTTTCTTAATCAATTTATATGAAATGTTGGTCATACTGATTATTTTTATAACACAAATAATTTTGTTAAAATATCTTAATAGCTTTTTTCAGCACTTTTACAAATTATGTAATTATAAATAAGTATACATACAAGTACATTCTATAGTAAACATCTTGGGAAAAACCCAGTTGTAAATTTATCAAGTTTATATATAATATTATTATACTTGTATATATATATTTTCTTTAATACTCTAATATTTAAAGCTTTATTAATTAAATATATAAATATTTATAAGATAAATTCATAACAAAACAGATATTTTAAAAGGTATCAGAAAACAAAAATAATAAACTAAGTTTGCTTCCGTAACATTCCTAAATTTTCAAGTAAAGAGGGTCATTTAATTTCATCATAACCAAAAAATGAATTTTTTCATTTAGGGCAGATTGAGTATCAATATATAAAACACAATTTCTTCTATAACAATGAGTTTATTGATTTAAAACAAATATTTATTTTTTCAGGATAGCATGATTTATTAAATGTTGACCGCTTCTTATTTTTGTTGTTATTGGCCTTAAAAAAAAATTGTTTAACTCTAAAACGTTTATGTAATTTTTATTAATAATATTATAAATACTACCTTTATAGATACATGTAATAATAGATACAGCCCATTTTATAAAAGGTTCGCACTGTATATTGTTAGATATTTGTTTTAAAAGTGCGGCCTGATAAATCTTATTTGAAAATACAAAATTATTCAAGTAGTTTTCCTAGCATTTAATATTTAGTAAATTGGGCTTTTATTTTTATTATCTTAAAAAGGGGCTAAAACTAATGTTACTATATATTATATTTTTTATATTAGGGAAAAAAATATGAAAATATACAGGGTGTGTGTAAAAACAATCGAAGAATGTTTTATTAAATGCATCCCGTATAAGTATGCGAAAGATTTTCTAATAATCTCTAATAATAACAAAAATATAATGACTAACCATGTACAAAGATTCCATATATGAGTTAACAAGAGATTTCGATAGATTAGTTGTTAAACTTGCTTTTAATGATAATGTTTTCGTCTTTAAGTAATTTATGTTAAATGACATTTTTATGAATTTAATCCACAGCTTTTCGTAACATAAATGTTCGAGTCCAAGAACTTTTTTATATCTGAATTCGTCTGCCTATTTTAAATTTAAAAGTCCGCTTTGTCGTTGTTATTACACATAATGATTGTTAATCAGTATTTTTGAGTTTGGTAAAAATAGCGTTTAGTAATCGTTATGTTATTTTCTTATCACAATGTAATTGTATTAAATAAAAAATATTTATATTTAAAAAAATTGTATGGTAATTACTATCAGTGTATTTGTGTGTTTATGTGTCAAAAACTACTGGTCCGATTTTGATAAACTGATAATCAAGAACAGGTCAAAGGCTTCTCCGATATAAAAAACAGATCCTTTAAGAATAAATAAAATTTTTAGTAGTGGAAAAAAACCATTATTTATTGTGTATAGCGCATTCCAATGAAAACTATTCACCCTTATAAATATTCTGGAACTGGGCGTTTTAAAGTTATGTGGCACATTATTGCTAGAAATAAGGCCTGACAATAACTTTTAATACCTTGTATAGAGGGACGTAATTTCGTACATTTACGACACCCTTGGAATTAGGATCTTTTATAAATTTTGATTTGGTTTTTAAGTGGGTCAAGTCGCAGGAATTTACAACAACGAAAATATTCACTTCAAGTTTATGAATATTTTTTTACTCATAATAAAACATCCTTCAATTAAATTTTTCTCTTTTATATTATACTGGATGAGCAAACAAATATGCACTAATTAAACACACATTAAATAAGAAAAATATTTATTTTGCTAATCTAGGAAACAGTTTTGTGGAATTCCTTGTTGTAGGTGTATGTCGAGAGATAAATACGGAACGTCACAATTTCCAACAATCCTAAGTCAAATGTGCCGCAGTTAGTTTATAAAAGTTATTAGTCCTCAGGAAACATATCTCCAGAGTGAATTTCTCACTAAATTACTACAGCAAAGTAAACTTGGTCGGTACACCTCACTTGCTCTTAATCACATGACGGCCATTCCGCAGTCAAATTAATTTCAATATCTGGTTCCCTTTGGATCTAGTAAGGAAATGGCGGCAAAACCAGGCTCTTGATAGATTACCGTAATTTCATTCCATTTACAACAAACACTAATTGCTAAAACCAGCGACACATATTTTGAACATTTGTAATGGATGTTGGGCACGCCGTACAATAAATTTGCATAAATTATTGCTTACACTTACCCACTCGTTGGTCTGTTTTAGTTTAGAATAATACAATTTTACTACATTTGGGATTGGTGTTGTTGCAATCAGCGTGAAATTCTCGATATTTAACTTGCCCCAAAGAGACACAAAACTATGTATTTATAGGTGTCACACCAATAAATATTTGTTCAGGTTAGCGCTAAATAAGTTTTAATAACTACATTGCTACTCTATTTCAAAATACCAATAGATTTTGCTCGAATAATAAATATGGAAAGATAAATTATAAATAATACTTCCAAAGCTTTTTAATACATATTGAAGTCTACCTAGGTTTCTGTATTTTGACATACCATTTTCCAGACAGAAAGAAGTTTAAAAGTTTAACAGATCTTTTTTTGACATAAAATTATTTACGTTTTAAAATGGAAAATGTACAGGGTGAGGCATACGTTAGTGCGTTATTATTGAAGAAAAAAAAATCAGATAAAATTTCAAATTATTGATAACTGTATCAAATATTTTTTAATACCATAGCATAGAACTTGAAAAGTTATGATAGGAACATGTAAGCCGTTTTTATTGATTTTCAACGGTTTGGCTGCCTACACTTTTTGTAAAAACTTTTTTTCGTAACTTCAATAATAGCGGACTAATCGTACTTCGATCACTAATGCCGCACCCTTTATATTAAAACGCTTGGGAAGACTGTGGAAACTCAGATAAGTGTTATTTATCTTTCCATATTTAATATGAATAATTTCCACAAAGTAAGAATTTAAGACCGAATAATACATGTTTGTTACTTAATCTTGTTTTTCAATTTTCACTACTTTTATGTGAAATTAGCAATATTTTATATTTAATATATGAAATTTAAAAAATTCTTACATGTCAATCTATTCGACAGCAGTAACTGTAGCTAGGTCTGCAAAGAGAACATGGATTATATGAATATTTTTTATATATTTAGTGTAGAATATTTCTTCAAATAAATATTTAGCGATTAATTTGTAGGGTTGGTTTTGCATCATCCGAAACGATACTGTAGTATTTTTTTACATTCATTTATTCTGTAAGATTTCGTTTTAAATAGAAAATATTTTTGTTATTTCAAGATTTTCTTCTTACTTATCAGTAGTGAAATAAATATAACTTATCATTATATGATATACGCATGACCTCGATGAAAATATTAAGATTCCAGGTTTGAAAAATTTCTCAACTTCGATTCCAGATAATAATTTCATAAAATATATAAATGCGGTATATTTATGTTTGTCTTTTTTATGGGCGGCAGCTTAAATGTAATTACCATTTAGCAAGAATTGTTTTAAAAATAACATAATAATTACAATGTTTGCAAGTTTTAATACTAGACGTTTTCCTGGAAAACCTATAAATTATATTGTACGTTCGTAAACAATAATTTAAAAGTTTCTATTTTGTAATTTTAACATTTTGTAACAATTTTTCTGTTTTCTATAAAATATTTTTTAAACTCTATCTTCCTTTAAACTCTAAATAATATGTATGAATTAACCTTACCTAAGGTTTACTACAAGAGGTGTTAGTATAAGAAATCAGAATCAAAGGGTAGTTAGAAATAAAATATGGTAAATGCTCCAAATTATTTCATCATTTTTTCTAGCGACATGACAGTATGCTTGGGTCAGAGATTATCATGAGTCTAACGTCATTGTGTATAAGATCAGCTGAGAGTGTCATCCGGAGTTTTAGTATTCTGCAACTTTCATGAGCGATAGTGTTGAACAACAAAAGCTATATGCTTACTAATAGTTTAAAGGTGATTTATTGTTCACGATACACTTCATTAATGTCTTAAGGTAGTAAAAGACAAATAACTACTTGTGGATTTAATAATTTTTTAAAGTTGAAAGGTCGCATTAGGAAACAAATATCTACTCGAATACAACAAAACAAATCGCATAGCAACAATAATTAATGAATTCAATAAATATCATATCTTTATTTTTCTTAACTGATCACTTACGTTGCACGCTGCTGTTGGTCACTTCAACATCAAGTAAATTGTTGACACTTAAAGTTGTTTGACCTCTCTTTCTATACAAAGTTTCCATCCTAAATATTATTATTAATTTTTGAACAATCTATTAGTAAATCTTGAGCATATTTTGCATAAAACGATGTAATTTCTTGAGATATAATCTAATTAATTACAGCGAAATTTGTTATCTCTTTATTACCGAGAGGTCAAGAAAGTATGAATGAAACTGACGTTTGCTGCTTAAAAATATTCACTCGGACACAGCAAAATTTTATTTGAAGCTACATGTTTCTATGTTATCTTCAATTTCTATTAAATTAATAATAACGGACAACATAAAATATATTTAACTTTGTAATACTTTGTAAATATTTAGTTAAAAGTGGGTAAAAAATAAAAATTAAATAAAAAAAAAATCTATCAAAAATTGAGTCTACAATGTTACATCTGTTACCTTTAAAGAACTATTATTTACAGTACTCCAGGTCCGGTTCTAAAAGAAATAAGCAAAAACAAAATTAAAATTTTTGTTCTTCTTTAATATCAATATTAATATATAATAACCAATAACCAAAAATAGATATTTTTTGTAAAAAAAAATTTGTTTTGTAGTTTCGGATTAAGTAGTAGTACCAATATTTAAAATGTTTAGGGAACGTGGACTTGATGACTGCATTGTCGATGTGGAGAAAATTTGTGCAAATATATTTGATTTTTGTTTCTTATGATTTTTTGATATAGCTTTCTGTATCTATTGATGATCTCCATCATCCACATCTTTTTATCATCGTAAGATTTACTCTTGAACCTTGTCAATAACGTAGTCGAAGAAAAGGCAGAAAGAATATTCCGTATATTGTTTAAATTTTAAGAAAGGTATTATCAATCTAATTTGGGTTGATGGTGAGAAAAAGAAAGACACTTTTAAAAATACTCGAAATAGGTATTGAAACAACGACGAATTAAGAGAATAAAATAGTGTAAAGTGATTTTTTACATTATAGATATAAATCCAAATATTTTCAATCTGTCAATAATAACTCGAATAGTTATTTTATCAGGTATTTCTATACAGGGTGAGTCATTACGGACGCCGCGAAATATTATGACGAAAAGGCGTATATTTGTTCTATTGCAACGGGTCTGTGTAGTTCTACAAGAGCTATATTTTAAAAATATTTTTACAGGGTGCTCCAAAAGAGAGTGGTGTATCAAAGTAATATTGTTTCTTATAGAAAACTATATTTTTGTTAGCATTTAAAAATTGTCCTTGAATAATAAGCTATACTTTCATAAAGGTCCCTTACACCTAAAGACAGAAAGTTTTGATTTATTTCGATTTTTCTGAAAATGTAAGGTTTTAGTAAAAATTAAATATCTTCCAATCTAAGCATCCGGGTCAAATTTGCTATTTGGCCTAAATAATATACAATGCCCCCTATTTATGCAGAAATTTGTTATTACAATTTTTTTTACAGAGAGTTCATAACATATTCCAATTGTAACAAAGTGCTTAGGTTTCAAACTGTATGGGGTTGCCTAGATCTAACTATTAACTATTTAAAATTATTTGGGTATTTTGCATTTTTATTAGTCATAAAAAATCTTCTTGAAAAATGTTTGGATAATGCGTTTTTAAACTATTTTTGTTATGATCATCAATAATTTTTTACTGGTAATAAAAACATTTTTAACTTGAGATAGATATGCATGTAGTAGTACCTAATTTTAATTAAAACAATTTTCAAAGTTATTTCCAGAAACAAGTAAAATCTAATACAATAGTAATTGTTGGACATCATGGCCATCATCCTCTTGAATACAGAGAGTTTTATCCTCCTTTCAAATGAATGTCTTACCTTAGGCAACATGTTAGAAAAGTCTGTCTAAAAAACATTATTTATATTTAGTTTCATATCTTCTGCCGTGGTGGAATGTGTATTATAAACAAAATTCTTGATACAGCCCCAAAGAAAAAAATACATGGGTGTTAGATCTCGAGTTCTGGGTGGGCAAACAACTAGTCCACTTCGCCCGATGTACTTATTAGGGAACTCTCGATTTAAATAATTCCTCACAGTTATCGTAAAATGTGCAGGAGTGCCATTTAATTGAAACCACATTTTTTGCCTAATATTTATAGGAATTTTATCACGCTACCAATTTTGATGATCTATGGTATCAAATAAATTTCTATTTTCCGTATTATAATAGTGAAAATTATGGCCATTTACTAGACCATTATTGGGAAATGGTGATTTATCAATAAATAATACATTTCCAAAAAAAGGTCTTCTTCACCTTCTCAAGAGCCCTTAGACCCCAATCAATTCGTTTTTGAAAATCTGTATTGTACAAACTTTGATGTGGTGAATATGTATGATGAGGATGGTATTTATGTTTCCTTAAGCTTCTAGACACATCAGATTTGCTAATGTCTGTTTCTCTTGCAATTTGTCTAGTGGCATTCTGATTATGAGCTACGGCCCCTAATACTAAAATCTCATTATCTTTGTTATTTGTAACATGCTTGAGTTTTTGATGATTTGGATAATACACTGCCCGTAACATGAAATATTTGCAATAAACTCTCAAATATTTGAAAGAACGCTCTTGGGGTACTATGGTGCATACACTCTAGAAGCCAGAAAAACGTTCATTCGATATTCACCAGTGGTTAAAATCATATCAATTCTTTCTTGCTCCGAGTAAACCACCTTTGAACAAACTTTATTTACAAGAAAATTGCTCAGCTCTCTTTTAAAAACCAGAGCATAATTTTAAAATCAATCTCCCTATTTATAAACTCTTTAACATTATAAATGATCGAAACGTTACTAAATCAAATGAAAACGTCTTTTTGTGCTGTTCTAATACCCGAAAATTTCCGTTTACTCTTCCAGATAGTTCTCGACGTTTACAAGAATATTCGAAAAACTATTGTAGATATTATTAGTTAAGTCAATCTGCATCCTGTAGCCTTGATCTGTGCACCAAACGGTTACAATATTTTATTAATCAAAATTGAAAGAACTAAGGTAAATATTTAATATTTTTCTCAATTCTTGTTGTTTAGTATTTTTTGCATTTACTGATTATTTATACTTCTTTGAAGTGGCAGTATTTTTTTTTAATATATACCTCAATTTGAAAGCAATAGAAGGTCATGTAATTACTGGCGAACTAATGAACATGTATATTTTGTTTATTGTGTAGACTTTAACAATATAGTATTAGGACCCTGTTCAATAAACTATTATTTGCGCCCGTAGCTGTTACAATATCGAGTGTATATTTGATTGTATTCCAGAATTTTCCAATACAATCTGATAAATCATGCGTACTGCTTTTTGACTTATTAACATTTTCTTTTATTTTTGAATCAGTGTATTTATTCATGATTAAACTTTAACCAATTATCTTTTGAAAATTTAATTTAAGGCATTTATTAAAGGGAACTGAGATATACATATTTTTCACTCTGCTCACATTATTTTTACAAGATTTTGTTTTCATTAAATTGCTGTTGTGGCATTTTCTTGCTGGTTTTCAATTAATAGAATAATCGTAGTGCACATCGAACCGTGTATCTATTTTTTTCATCTTTTATCTTTATTTGCTCTTGGACTAATTTTTTACATTTAAATTTAAAAAAAGGTTATGTGTCATTTTATTCTTTTTCTCCTTGCAATGACTTTGCACTAATGTATTTTTATTATTATAGGACAACTATTATGCAAAGCATAATTCCTACCTAAAAAACGATCACCAAGTCTGTATTCCTCTTATTTTCTTATTTTGGGTACATCTATTTTAACCGCAACTTAAAACTCGGTATTACTATCTTTTTTTTTCACTACGTTTTCCTAATATTTTGGCTAATAAATCGAACGTGATCTAATTTGCAGCCTAATCACATATTAAAGTAAATAACTATATAAGACAAATAAGAAATGGTATTGATATAATATGAATAAGTCGTTAAAAAGTATAAAAAGGTAAGTTATACTTATCTGAATTTCCACAGTATTTTAAAGCTTTTTAAAGTTATATTGAGTCAACCCAGGTTTAGAAGTTTTGACACATCATTTTCTAGATTTGATAGAAGTTTGACAGATTTTTTAAAAGCGTAAATAATTTCATTCCATAAACATTTTAACCAATCATTACTAAGCAGTATATACAATATTCTTATTTTCCTAATAATATTTTAGTTAGTATTATATAGGTATTTAGTCCAAAAGGTAATGCAAGATAATTGAATCTCTCAAGTTTAATTTTTCATTCAATACTGTTTATTGAGAGCATTTTAGGTATTTCTTTATTTCATAATCTTCCAAAAAATCAAGTTATTTTTTCTTCTCACTTATATGAAGTATTTCCACTGTTGTTTCAATTGTGTTATTAAGTGTAGATTTGTGTTTAGTGTCAATGAGTGTTTTGCGTAATTACTTAATAAAACGTTAACTAATTACGGTTACATATCAAAATATTCAGTAAAAAAACTTTTTGGATTTGATACATAAACTAAATACACATAAATTAAATGAAAATACAAAATTAGTTTCATTTGACATTAGTAATATGTTTTCAAAAATTCCTCCATGTGAATGTATATCATTAATAACTAAATTCATAGAAAGAAAAAACATTAACCAAATATTAATCAATGAAATTATAAACCTATTTAATTCATGTATCAATAAAATTTACTTTGTTTTTGATGATAAATTTTTTATTCAAAATGAAGGATTACCAATGAGTATTTTGGCAAATATTTTTATGGATAATATGAAACAAAAAAATGTTAATTCAAATATCTCCATAAATATATTGATTTGGTATAGATATGTTGATGATGTTTTGGCTGGTGTTACAGGCAGTGATGGACAATTAGATACTTTATTTAATTTTATTAACAATTTACATCCAAAAATAAAATTTACTGTTGAAATTGAAGATAACAGTTCTATAAATTTCTTAGATATAAATATCAAAAGAGTAAACTGTAATCTTCAATATTCAATTTATTGTAAACCAACTCATACAAATATTATTATCCCTTATAACACAAATCAACCTATACATACATTAGCAGCTTATAATTCAATCATACATAGAGCTTTTTCAATACCAATGAGTAAGGATGATTTTAATAGGGAAATTAATATAATAAAACAAATTGCTACCTCTAATAATTATCCGTTACATCTAATAAATAGGTTGATTAGTAAAAATGAAGAAAGCGTTGCCGTTAACCTTATTTTTTTCGATGCAACCTAAAAATGACAGTCAGAACAAATACATATTTTGGAGATATTTCAAAGAAAATATCAAAAATTATATCTCGTTCAACATCTTCTACAACATCTTTTAAAGTAAGAAATAACGTAGGTTCATTTTTATTAAATGTAAAACCTAAAAGTAATAAATTTTCAAAATCTTGCATTTACAAACTTAATTATCCGGATTATAACGCCATCTATCTTGGTAGACTGGTTAGACCCTTAGAAATTTTAACATAAGGCACTATGAACACTTAAGAGCTTATAGATTAAAACAACCAGATAAGTCACATTATACAAAACACACACAATTAATCCTGGGAATTCAGTTATCTTAGACTAAATACATATATAATGCTAATCAAAAATATTTTTAGACAAAGAATATTGTGTATATTGTTTAATAATGATTTGTTAAAATATTATCTTTTAGCCTTAAAAAATCATATAAAGTTTTTTTACGTAGAGTCTTAAGTTACAAAGGCAATTTTTGTATCTGAAATGCATACAAATCTATTTGCACTGAAAATATTCATTTATTACTTTCAAGCAATTATTGTTTTCAACAGTTGCAATAGAAACGACGACTTATCTGTTGTTAGCAAACAAAAGTAGATCAAATTATTGAACTCTCAAAACATGTCTTCCGGATGTCTTCCATCAGAGTATTTAAATAAAGAAAATAATGACATATTTTTCATATACAAATTAGATCCTTGAATTTTAAGCACAGGTCCACGAGGTACACAAATCTTAGGAACTAGAGGACGGACACCTATTTTAATGATCTTCATTTATCCATTGGAATAAAAATCAACTTTTCAATATTCTGTGACACACTTTACAACTTTGTGTAATATACGATGAAGATTTTTATGAATTATCTGTGAAGTAGATAATTTCTTTTTTATTTCTTTAAAATTTATAATCTATTAAAAACAATATCTCTATCCACGTGCATTTTAAAATATTCTATTAGACAAGTGTATATAGAACTGGTCAAATAATAATAGAGTAAAGCAAATACCATTATTATGTTCTATTATAATAAAAATATTATTTATTTAAAATAGTTTTGCTGGTTTTGTCTAGCTTATCTAAATAACATCCTCAATTTTCTTTGTTTAATTTGGATATAATCGTATATTTAGTTTCTGTGAAATTTAAATGCGAGTTTCATCTTAACTTTAAACCATTGCATTACAACGTGCTTTGATATTATTAAAATTATTGTATCATTATAAAGTAGAAATATTAATAATGAATTTAAAGAAAACTAGTTTTGATCAAGTTTTATTTGGCGGTATTCGCTCGGTTGAAATATTTTATTTTTACAGAACCCAGTATCTGACATACCTAGGATTAAGCCCTTTATGCTTGTACATGTATATTGGATACTACTTTGTGTTACATAAACGATATTCTATCGAGAACACATACAGTGTGGCCCATATAAATTTGAAACACAACCAAAGTATTTTAAGTTATTAATTGACATCAAACATTTTTTTTTTGGAAACATTATGCATCAAAAATTATATTTGCAGACAACGTTTCAAAGAGTTATTCTAATTTTTAAGGCACGATACGATATGTACTCCTTTTTTTGGTAAAAAAATCGCAGGATGACATTTTCTGAACTTTTACCAGGAAATTTTTGAAATTTACCATCCCATAACTTTTTTATTATTAAATATATTTTAATAAAAGTCGAGTTATATCTATTTGGGAGACATCTAAATCCAGTGGCGTATTCATTTTTTTTTATGAAAAAACCTTAATAAGATTTTTGACTGAAAAAATATCGTAGTGTACCTTAAAAACAGAAACAACTTTTTAAAACCTTGTCTCCAAATAAAGTTTATGATGCACATTTAAAAAAAAATTTCAAATTTCAAATATTTTGGTAGTGTTTTCAATTTAAGGGGTCACACTGTATAGAGGAGAGAGGAAAGAAGGATGATAAACCAAACTTTAAATGTTAAATCATTGATAAGAAAGGGGTGGACTAGAAAAGAATGACACCTAAAAGCAGTAGAAAAAGAATAGAATTACTTATTTACTTAAAATATTATTAGGTTAAGAAATTATACGTTTTATTAATTTCAAATTATTTGGTTTTTAAAATTTTTAAAAATGTAAAATATTTAATTTTATCAGATTTCATTAACAAAAATAATGTGTATTAATTAGTTTTTAAAAAATGTTAATACCAAAATAATCTAGCTGATATCCTATCTCAACATCGAGCTAAAATATCGGAATATGAGACAAGAGACCACAAAATCGATTTTTTAAAGGAAACGGAAGATGATAAACCTCTATTAATTAAGATAAAGTAATTTGTTATATAATATTATGTAATAATATAATATAATTAGATTTAATGTACCTGTGGAAAATATAAGCAGCAAAAAGAATTAATTAATTTAATAAGAGAATTTAATAAGACAATTTAATATTTTTTTCATATAAAATTAAAATTTATATACGTATTGATTAACTAATAGAATATCTTGTCAATGATTGTAATAGGCATATATACATCGCCAAACTGAGTTATCAATTGTCCTCCTTTATTATTACTGCACAGACCAGTTGAATTTTAACACCCAAACAGGAACACGTAATCTTGCTTTGTCTAATATTACAATCCATTCAATTGATTACGCTTTAATAATATGCTTCTAATGAAGCTCAAAAGTGGACTATTATTACTATTTACTATTAATAAGCTAATAATATGTATCTTACCAATTTGGAATCACTTTGAAATATAAAGGTTCTGATGATGGCTTAATAAATGCGGTAAACGTGTAGTAATAATACTGGTTGTTTAAAAAAATATAACTTTTACGAGTATTATAAGTAACCAAAATATTGCATTAAAATTATTTGAAAATTTCTTAGAGGGAAACGTTATTAGCCAAAACTTGATTTTATGGTACTTTTATTGATATAATGATTTTTGTTTTACCTTTTGATTCAAGTTTTGGAGTGTCGTAATGACATTTTTTCCTTCTAATTTAAATGTAACTTTATCGGTAAATCTACAAGGAAAGGATATTTAAATTCAATATTTAAATATTTATGGCTCCGCTTTTAACAGCCGTTAATCTGCTGTTGGGATTCCTAATATCCATAATCTAAACTCCAGCCTTTCTAGTGTATAATAAGTTAGCAAGCCACTTTGAAACGTTTCTCAACGTCATCTTGCCGCAAACTTCTCTGTGTTTGTCATTGGTGCCTACTCCCTTATCTTTTGTTTAAGACAAACAATCCAACAACTACTAACAACTACTTACAAAATTCAAATTCATTCAGTGCCTTGTGCCGGCTCAGATTTGGTTTCAGTTTGACAAGACAAATATCATTACCATTTAGGCTAGTAATTATTATGTTACAAATTTATATCTGGGCTGTCGATAGAAGCCTCAAAAATTGAGTACAAATAGCTGTTAATTCAAAAAGTTTAAAATTATATTAAGTATGCATGTAAAGCATATCAACAGCTACACTAGACATTCCTCGCATGATGCAGAATTAATTACATGTTAAAAGATAAGTTTCCCTCTTGTACTGCTCAAGCAATTCTCCTAAGAAAGATTCAGTTGGTTATTTCTAGGAAGGTAACTAAATTAACGGTAAATTTTCGACTTCAACAACTTAAGGTTCTACACAAATTTTAGCATAAATACATTAACTGATAGTGATGCTCTAAATATCCTCAGTGACATATCTAAGCTATTGAAACTGTAACAACTTAAAATAATGATATAAATAAATATACAGGTTGCAATACCGAAAACGAAACAGATATAATACCTTGAAGACAATTTTTTTGTGGAAAAATACAAAAACAAGTCAATTTTTAATCCAAGGGTAATTTTGCATTAAAGTGTTGAAATTAGATTTTAAACGAAATATGTTAATTTAGAATACGTATAGTTTTTGTTCCAGCAATACGGTGCCCAAATTATAAGTTACGCAACGAACAATTGCAGCTCAATTCCCCTATAAAATTACGTGTGACACTTGGGGGTATGTTAGAAAAATGTCTCCCTTTTAATAAAAAAATTTCACAAAAAAAAATGTATCTTCAAGTTATTCGATCTGTTTCGTTTTCTATACTGTACCTTGTATATAGAAAGGATGAGCAACTTTTGTGACATAAACCGATGTTTCTGTTAATGTAGAAGATAGTAAAAAAGTCTTTTATTGTAGGAAGGTAGACAATTTAAAATTTAAATAGGATGTTTCATTGGGAAGGAGCCTAACTTTAACTCTAGATTGACGTCACGTTGGTGATTCCAAATAACCTGTATTTAATGGATCTTGCACTCTTTATAACTGAGATATAGGGTGTTTTATCAATTTGGCCTATTTCTTTCGGAACTCTATTTCTAATAACTCTGTATTATTATTTCATGTTTGGTGCGCGTAATAACAATTATCTGAAAAATCTACCAAAGTATTACCAAAAAAAATCCAGGGCCGGTTTAACAAAACATTTAAAAATTCGTCTTTCCAAAAACCAACACCCCGTGTATCAATTTTTTTTTAAATTTCTATTTATAATTCGAAAGAGAAGAAAAAACTGAATCTACTTATATAGTTTTTGTTTTTCTGCAGACAATTGTCCTACCAAATTTGACATTCAAAGTATAATTTATGAGCGTTTTGGTTATTACGAAATGGTATCGCAGATATTTTTGTTAATTTTTCGGTTGAAATAAAATTTACTTAACTTATCTAGAAAAGCATCCCAAAAATTTAATTTAGTTTGTAGTTTTTCATCACTCGAAAATGTAGCTACAAGGCCGTACTTAGTACATAATCGTTCAATATGTTTCGAACATCCTGTACTGGAATCTATGCACTTGCTACACATTTGTAGATAACAAGAGCAGTTTACAAGAAATAAATTTCTGCTTACAAATGCTATAAAAATACTTATTTCCATAATAGGACGTGGAATATATAAAAATAGTAAAGTAAACCTCTCCGATTAAGTTAGGCCCTTTCCCAATGAAACACCCTACATGAAATTTAAATTTTAAAAAATATGGTGGTTTAAAAAATTGTACTGATTGTATTGATTTAACATAATATCAGAAAATCGTCGTGGAATGTGGATAAATGTAACTTTCTTTATAATGTATTCAGGCTAAGGCAAAACACATACATTAATTCCTTTGTCATTAAATATTTTAAAAAGCATTTTATAATATCAGAAAATCATAATGAGGGCAAAGAAAGAGCATGTAAAAAATTGAAAGTCCATAAAACTGTAATCAGAAAACTGTAGGGTCCTAATTTAAAAAAATACCCTTTGATTTAGCGCCGTGTTAGAAAACAAGCTATATATTTATATATAATTTTAAATTATCAAACATAAGATTGCCTACAATTTTTATAAATATATTTTTTCTTTATTCTATCTTAGCAGATATATAGGACTTATGTGACATAAATTCATCATCCTATTTATATGTATATGTGTTTCATTAATAATTACCTTACTGTAATACTTGACAGAAAGTGTATATTAGAAGAGTTTAAATTATTGTAAAAGAGAATTTCTCGCTATTACCATGTGGGTGCGGTAGGGGTAGACACTTTCCATTCTCTACATTCTGCTCTAATGATGTAATCCTAACAGAGACATATTTTTTTGATTGCCAATTATTTTTCAAATAAATATTATCATCTTGTCTTTGTGAGCTAAAGTCAGTGGTGTTCAAGATATTTGTACCCAAATGTATAAGATTTCTAAATAATGACTGACACACAATTTGTAGGTTTCATTTATTTCTATATAAATGGTGATTATAATATTGACATTTCCAATGTTAATGTTTACGTACATCAAAATACAGAACTGATATTTATTATCGATAAGTAATGAATAAATCGTTTAAAACTAGACAGATTTAAGTCATATAAAAATGCTATTTGTAACATAAAATCAAAATAATCAATAATATTAAAATAAGTGTTCATTTCTAATAAAATCCTTAGCATTTTAATTTAATCCTTGTCGAGGATCAACTATATGAGCCAGAGATGGTAAATTGGACCCGAGACATGTAAGCCGTTTTTATTGATTTTCAACGGTTTGGCTGCTACAGACATCTAAATTTAAAAAAATGTAATTATCAGGGGGCTGTAGATCTTTTATTAAACATAATAGACACCAAGTGTGATATATCGTTGAAATCAGCTCTGCAAGAGGTTTATAAAAATGTAAAAACGTACTTGGTAATCCGTTTAAAAAACATAACTTTGAAACATACCTTTTTTTTGGGACAACCTCTATAAGTGGAACTAATTTTAAAATATAGTTTTTTTGAATATACATAAAAACTACCTTTCTGGAGTTATCGTCTACGATGACTCATCTTGTATTTTGGTCTCATTTTGAGAATGTATTCTTTTTAGTTATACTATTTTGATAACTCTCTGCCTTGTTTTATTGGTGTTGTTAATAATCACCAATCTGCTGTTAGGTTCAGAGGTCGATATTACCAAATATATCTAATTACTAATCCGAATTGATTTTATTTTGGAAAACTTTCCTATCGAATGTTTTGTTGGTATTTTTTTTATTCAAGATCTTAATGACAATATAGACTCCTATAACATAGTTCGTAGCTCTATGTTTACATAGAATGTTTTATTCACAGTCTGAATGTATCCACCCTATTCAATACCTTTGAACTGAAATGTTAGTTAACTGCATATGGATCGATTACCTAAACATCTATTGGGTTTGAGTACATGTATGATGTATAAAGTAAATCTTATAAAGAAGTTAAAGAAGTTGATAAGGGTAGATTGGAGAACAGGAACAGCTTGAGTGCTTTTATTAGATTGTAACTAAACGAGACAAAGTTCTAAAAGGAACTCAGCCGATGAATTACTAAAAAGACTTTTTCTTTCGTTCTACTTTTGTAGGAGCAAAAACTGATAAAACAAAGGTATATGATGATTTATTAGTAAACATAACAAGCACTCTTGTTTTTGTTATTAATTAAACATAAATTTAAATAAAAGTATATAATTATAAAATAATGTAGTAATCATGCAATAGAAGTCCATTAAAGGGACTACATGGGAAATAAGAAATGTTAAAAATTTAGAAAAATAAATCAATGAATTTATAAAACGTACTATGTCTCATAATACCCTATTTCCAAATATTCCAAGATTTCCCTGTTACAATTGTGTAGTTGTAATGCACTAAAACTAAATAGCTAATTGATGTGTGCAATGGTTTTAAATGTATATCAATTATAAGCCAACGTCGCTCATACCTAAAATTAGCCAATATATTATCATATTCGTTAAAGTTATTAATTCATTTAAAATTGCATATGCACTTTTAAATATATTAAACTGTAGTTATATTTTCAACGTTAGCTGGTTAGTTAAAGAATCAATAACTTTAACGACTGTTTTTGTTACTGACCGTAGAACTTTCAAAAACATACACAGAACGTTTTGAACTCCAAAACTGTGCATAGTGGATAAGAATGATCAACACATTGATATGAAGATGAAAATTTGTTAATTCGATTTTTTTTAAATGAGGCTTATATTAGTATTTTAATTGATAAAATTTATGACGGCGTCACTTTTTACAAAAAGTACTTATTTACTTAACTATAATTACCACTAAATTAGATAACAGCAATATAAGTAAAATTTTTGTACCAATACTATCGGGTGATAGTAAAGAAAGAGTACATTGTTTTTCTTTATGTATTATAAAATTCATCGTAAACGAGTCCTAATTACAGTTTAAGTTTATCAAATTTAGATACTTTATCGCTAGTACTGCAAAAACATTTCATCAATAATAATGATGAATAACCTCCCAAGAAAATAGAAAATAACATACATAATAGCTTGGAAAAATTATAAATAAACTCGGATTAAATATTTACTCAATTTTTCTACTTAAAATGGTATTAAACTAAAAAAGTCAGTAGTCGAACATTGTCAAGAAACGAACTAAGTAAAACAAAATATTAATTGTTACTACAATAAAAGCATACTAGCAAATAATTTAAAGGAGTATTTGAACGAACAGCAATTAAATATTAAAAATAAACTCCTTTCTTTAATAAATTTCTTTATTTAAAAAATAATTCTTTTGAAACTATTTTTTATTTACCGGTTGTAGTTTTTCCAAAATACTTATTTTAAATCCTTTAGTAAGCTTTACTGAAAATTTAGAATTTAGGTGAAGCACCTTTCTATGGTATTTGCGATAACAAAATTTAAAAAATTCTATGTCACAATACAAATATATGAACATTAATTATTTTCATTATCATAACAATAATTACATTATAACAATAATTCTATAAGGTCATGTGTGACTACAAAAATAATTAATATGGCACTTCTTTTTTTTTTATACTTTCGTGCATACTAATTGTATTGAAATTAACCTACTTCCATTATAAAAAATATTCAAAAATGAATATTCCTTACAAAAACTTTAAGAAAGAAAATACCTATGGTAGATAAAGAATATTTAAATTTCAGAAAAAATATTAAAAAAGAGTATTCTTTACAAAAACGTTTAAAATGAAAATACCTATGTCAGAAGATAAAGAAAATTTAAATTTTACTTAAAGTATAAAAGGAAAAGAAAATCTGTGATAACTAGTAAAACAAAATGTTTCTTCAAGTATCAGGTTTTATTTTATTTTTGTTAACACCGTAAGTAATTATTTTATTTTTAATTTTTACCATAAATAATTTTCTTCCTATTATTACAACACATAATATATTTAAATTATTTCAAATTTTAGTTTCAAAATAAAAAAATATATTATTTTTTAACGTTAATAAAATTGTATCCACATTTGGCAATTCTTCTTCTCTATTTAATATCTCCATATTATAACATAGTTAAGTTTTTAACCGCTTCCTTGTGCTTCATTATCTAGATTTCCTTTTTTAATAATATATTAAATATAACAGAGGCGGGCTAAAAAACAGAAAGTATTAGTTATATAATTTAACTATTTTAAATAAAAATGCCTGAGTCTTGAATCATTTAAATATCAAATCAAAATACTGCACTCGACGCACTTTTAGCTAACTATATTAGCAACATCAGAGGATGATTAAAAGTGATCTTAACCTCGAAGATATGTATACTATTCCTATGCTTGAGTGCGTATGACAAATCAGTCATGCTTAACCAAACAATAAAGTGGATTTAAATACCCTGAATTTTTTAAATAATTTTCTCTTTATGTAAGAGATAAATTTTATAAAGTGCATGAAAGATTACATATAACGTAGTATACGCCTAACATTTCTGAATATGGCTATATTAAAAATAATATTTATGACATCTTAAAAAAGTCAAAAATAATATGCATTCTATAAATTCATACCTATCAAAATTGTATGACATGCAATCAGAACCTGCATCTATAGATGAGAGCTAATAAATTTACTTGAAGAGCTTTTGTGCATTAAGTAAGGCGGCACTTAAAATGACCATAGATAATAATTTTCAAAAAGTTTCTTAAGAAACTGCTGTAATAACCAAAAACCCAGTAAGTCTCGATATTATAGGGTGGATCGCTCAGTGATTAGAGCGTTGGATTCGTAACCCAGGGGATATGGGTTTAATCACCGCCAAAGAAAAAAATAATTTTCTAAATTTTTTCCAATTATAATGTAATATTCTTATACTTTCATGTAACCATTCATTGTTAGGTTCTAATTAAGATATCACAGTTTATTGTCATTTTGAATTTGACAGTAGAACCTCAAAGCTGCAAATTGAAACGGCATTGATTGAGTTACACGTTCAAAAATATGTGTATTTTTATTATTATTTTGAAAATGTACTAGGCAAGTATATTATATTGAATGAAAAGATAATCATAGAGTCTATTCCTTATTCAACAAGAGGGACAATTATTGCAAAAATAATTAAAAGAACATTTTAATAGACTATAGTAGAACAATGAAGATGTGCAGAGGCAAAAGATATGTAATCCTAAGAAAATACAAGCATAGGAGTAGCACAGGTTGCAAGGCTATAATGTTATACACATGTAGAGGGTATTTTAACGCCCTTTAATAAACTATGCTACTAGGTTACCATATATACGAGTATTTAGAGTTAACCAAATCAATTGACATTCGCCATTTATTTGGAAACTTTAAGAATATTTTCTTTTTTGCTCAATTACAATGTTCACACCAACGTATTATTTTAAATAAAATAATTATATATGACTGTAAAATTATGACTATCAACACTGAACAAAAATAGATATTTGGTAAGTGAAATATTGCATAATTTTAACTGATATCTCTTTCTAATATAGTTTTTATCACTCAAACAACTTGCTTTTTCAAAACAAACAGTTCCTGTAAAAAATTGTTTACTATAGAATGTTAGAAGAGTCATGGAAAATTTAATTAATTTATAATGGATATTCGTCTTTTGTCGAGTTATCAAAATATTTCCAAAAATAAATCAAATTATTAATTTCCTAGTAAGTATTTCTTCAACATTGTGCTCGTAATTTAGTACTATATCATTTTATGATTTATACATTGGATGTCATGATCGACTAATTGGGAGTTTATTTTCATTTATTTTAGAATACATTGTGTGGTAAATTACTACTGGAAATTTTATATGTAGTTTATTTCGCAAATCTTTTCGTTAATTTAAAAATATTACTATTTGCATAAAAAACATTGTTTCATGTACCAAAACTCAATATTTTTAGGAGTGTTGGTACTTCAAAACATAGGTATAATTAGGATTAAATAACCGAAAATTAACAAAAATACATTAAAAATGGTTTTGCGAACTATTTTACATTTTGAAAATGCTCACCTGTAATAAACTTTTTCAGCAATTTCAGTACAAAAACATTCTGTCATCTTTACAATTTTGAAGCACCTTGTATATATTTCATATATCGGAAGAGCACCATAGGAATTACTGATTTTAGATGATAAAGTATCTTACGGGAAGTAAGAACAAAAATTTTATAAAAATTATCGTTGTAATGCGGAAGCAAAAAATACCACAAGACGTGGAAACGGCCATAATGCCATAGATACAGGATGCGTAATAAACTAGATTTTGCAGTAATAACTTCTATGAAATGTGTACTAATCGTTACTTTTAAGACACAATAAAATAAAACAATTTTTATTTGAATTAAAAAAACACCTAAGACTTTTTGTTTTGTTTATTAAAATTATTCTAATACAATTTTAAATTCAGAACTAATAAATTTACTAAAATTATAAAATAGTTACAAACTTGGGTTAATCTGATATAAAGGTACTAATGAAATAATAAAAAATACCTTTTACGTTTAATTGTAGAAATAATCTTTATTAATAATTTGCTGCTAAAATACAAAAAATAACTAAATGTTACACAGTATATCAAAAATTATATTAATTTACTAATTTGCTAGAGTTTCTGGATTGGTAAGCATTTTTCAAATAATCATTTGATGAACGTATAATAGATATAGACATTTTAGTAAATAGTAGATAAATTTAAATTTAACTTTTAATTTACAGCACTAACATATTATTTTAATTTAGTAGCTGACTATTAGTTCATTATTCAAAAATATAAAAAATGTATTCTGAAATACCTTCCATTTTTTTTAAATATACTTATGCGTTTTAAATATACTCAGAACATCTGATTTTTGTAAAGAATAGGTTGATATTTTATTCTTGTGTATCTTTTAAAAATTTTGGTATTAAGGAATCGTCAGTTTTTTCCTAACATAAATTTGAGTTTGTTTTTAAATCTTTAAAAACTTTCACAAAAATCTAGTAAAATGTTTGCTAATATTTGTATTTATTGCCAAAATGTCAATTTTCAATGAAGACCATTCGATACTTCTGTAAATTGAAAACATTGTTGAAACACGCCATTACTTTATGTATCGTTTCAGTATGAAAATTAAATATTCCCACTTTAGAATGACGTATTCAGTAGTAGTATTTTTCGTAGTAAGTAGATCAGATAAAAAAAATACGAAATGAGGTAATACAGGCGGTATAAAAGCAGAAGTAACTCAATCTTATCTTAATACAAAATGGTTTTCCCTCGTATACCAGTGACATGGCTCTTAGTGCTTTCCATGACATATTCGTAAGTCACATTTTTATTTTTTGGGGAGGATTAATTAAAAAATTCAAAAGCATAATTCTAAAAAATGGTTTTTTATAAATTTAAAAAAAAAATGTGTTTTTAAATAATAATAGTAAGGAAATTTTGTTATACCTATTAATTGATTAATATTATGTTTTATTTATTATATTATTGTTTAATATGGTGTCTATTTCAAAGTTCAAATATTTTCACAAAGATCCAACGATGGCATAGCAAATTATTACTGTAGATTAGAATTATTAGTTTTCAAACCCTCAACAGAAATCAATTGATCACATACATTAAACACTCAACTATCGTGTGACTGCGGAAAACAAATAGGTTTATTAAATAACTTAAAATATTAATAAATTTAAAAGTAGTAGTGATATCACAGTAATTTTTAAAAATCAAAAGATCTTCTAACTACCACAGAACGAAAAACATATAACGAAAAAATACATTGTAATGAATTTGTTCATTAAAATTTAACCATAGAATCAATTAGCAATTGTTCATGAATGAATGATCCTAGTCATTGATTTAGGAATAGTTCATTGCCTTGATGATAATAGAATCACTGAAAACCAAACAACTCTTAGCTCTGTTGAATGAAATTGTTCATTACTACAGTGAATATTATTGAGTGGTTTAATAGTATTTGTACCGTAATCTAGTAATCTTGATACGTTATTAGTATAATTCTCTATTTCAATGTTTCTTCTGCATTAATTTAAAAATATGTTTATTGACGATTACCACAATCAAAATTATTCAAATTTATCAGATATTATTAAAAAAATATAGAAAAAAACGTGTTCTTGCTTTATATTTTTTTATTATTGGGAAACACATCTTAGATTAGGAGTCTTGCAGAGTTGCCTTTTTTAACATGGTATTATTACTTTTTGAGAACATAAGAAATATTTTATTACACTACGTCAAAATATTATCCCTAGTAGAAATATTAGTCAAATACATGCCGGATTTGTAATATACAATGGCCTAAACTTTTTTTTTAATAAACTTTGGTCGAACATTGTATTTTGTTCTTGTAAATAATGTCTATCTTGGCAAACAAACTTTAGACTTTATTGGGCCAGGCTACATTTCTATTAGGGAGGAATTTAAAAATATTCTTATAACAAATAATTTTTAAAAAGTTTGAGATGTTGAGATTATTTTTTTTTAAATCAAGAATAATAATAATAATCCATATATATTCCTTAATAAATGAAATGATCGGGTAAATCTTTTCATGTTCTTTTCTGTGACGTAATTTTCATTTGATAATATGAGGTTTTTGAAAATTTGCAGGCGACCATTTATGAGCCCACTACTACTTTCATATCATATATAAAACACTAGTATGAATCGAAAGCTATAATTAACTCAATTGTTTCAATATTTTTAAGAACACTGAGTACGGTCAAGTCGAAAAGGAGTAATTAAATAAAATTGGAAAATAACACAATTAACACAAACTACAGTTTCTTCACTAGTCGATTAGGTTTCGCTAACTATATTGGCATCATCAGGGGCTAATGATAAACTCAGTTCATAAGAAAATTTATGAGTACCGTAAAATGTTCTATACTATGAACATTTTTCATTGAACAATAAAAATGTACGTTAATATAAATCTTAGTTCAAATATTCATAAATATTCTCGTGTATCCAATGAAGAGAGGCACTCAATATATTAAAAATTTATTGTTTAATGTAACTGATAGTTTCTACTATTTACTGATGATGATACCATATTTAGCGAAACCCGTGTCGAATGCAGTATTTTGGTTTGGTGAAATGGTTCAGGCAGTTAAATGATACTAGTCATGAACATTTATATCGTTCATAATATATTTTCACTAGAACTGTTTGGCGCACATTTATTAATTTTGGTTCCCAAATATTAGTTAGGTGGAAAAATGAATAAATTGGGCCTCCTAATTATTGTTCTGTTCATATAAAATATTGTTCTATTTTTATCTACTATAGTGAGAAAGTAACATAAATGCAACAGGGCTTTAATATTTATGGGCACTATTTTTTATTTCAGGTTAACAATAGCACGCCATGCAGTCAACGACGGAGCATTTCCGAAAACTTTGAAATTTGGAGTTTCAACTTCGGCTTTTCAAATTGAAGGTGCTTGGAATGAGGATGGCAAGGGTGTTAGCATTTGGGATACTTTTACACACAGCATTCCTTCTCCTGTAGCAGATGGGAGTAATGGAGATATTGCTTGTGATTCCTACCACAAGTATAAGGAAGATATCGCAGCAGCCGCTAATATGGGCGTAAATCTGTATAGATTTTCTTTTGCGTGGACAAGGTAAACAAATAAACACAGTTGACTGTTTCATTTCTATTATGTTTTGCCAATAATGATCTAATTTTTATTTTTAGAATACTTCCAAATGGATATGCCAAAGAGATTAACCAAAAAGGCATTGAATACTATAGAAACGTCGTCCAAGAAATCTTGAAACATAACATGGAGCCTGTAGCCACTCTTTATCATTGGGATCTTCCACAAAAATTAATGGACGACGGCATTGACTGGACCAATGAAACTATAGTTGATGCAATTGTCGATTATGCCAGAATTATGTTCAAAAACTTCCCAGAAATAGCATTCTGGAACACCATCAATGAACCTAAACAAGTTTGTCATTTTGGTTATGGTACTGGTTTGTTTGCTCCCGGCTTTCATGGGGATGGTAAAGAGGAATATATTTGTACCAAACTAGTGCTCAAAGCTCATGCGGCCATATATCGTATGTACAAGAAAGAATTTCCCAATAACAAAGGTAAGCAGGGATCTTTATTCTTTTCCTAATACTTTTCTCAAAACAGACTAAATGTAACAGTTAAAAAAAATTTATGAAGAAAAACTTAGCAAGTTTAATATGTTTTTAGGAAGGATGACAATTGCCAACGATTGCATGTGGATGGAACCTAAAACGGACTCACCTCAAGACAAAGCAGCAGCAGAAAGGCAGATACAGTTTGAAGTAAATAATAATAAATATTAAATTAATACAGACGTAAAAAATATTTAACATTCAATATTCGTACGGTATCTCATTCTCACATATTAATTCTTATTTGAACTCTTTAGCTAGTTTTATTAACCAACGCTACATTTTCAAATAAAACTAATTTTTCTTAGTGCATGTAATTAAAATCAATTTTTATAGTGTGGTTTGTACTACCATCCGATTTTCAAAGGCGACTGGCCACCCTTGGTAAAAAAGAGAATTCTTGATAGAAGTTTAGCTGCTGGTTTAAAGCAATCCCGTCTCCCAGACCTTACTCCAGATGAAATTGAATTCATCAAAGGAACACATGACTATTTGGCTCTAAATCATTATTACAGTGTTTTGGTTGAACCCTTGGAAGAAGGCCCTGCTAATGATACTGGTTACATTCATGATATCGGTGTTATTAATTCCGCCAGAAAAGACTGGATCATCCAAAGCAATGGAGTGTTTACTGTAAGTACGCACCAAGAAGAATAAAAAGTTAAATTTTTTTTTATTATAAATATATAGAATTTGTCATTTTAGATTGTACCTTGGGGATTCAAAAAAGTTCTGGAATGGCTGAAGAAGGAATATGGAGATAACGATATTGTTGTAACTGAAGTTGGAATGACAGAAGATGGTTCTACATTAAATGATGATATCAGAATTGAATTTTATATTGTAAGCTGATGTTTCTTACTAAAAATGTATATTTTTTTTCTTGAGGTGATTGTGATTATTGGCAGTTTGATTCTATATATTTTATCTAATTTTAGGGCTATTTCTGCAATATGCTTGAAGCTATCAAAGAAAGTAATGTTAAAGTTATAGGAGTCGTTGCATGGGCTTTACTAGATAACTTCGAATGGACTAACGGATACGCGTAAGTTTATTTTAGAAATAGTTGTTAGGAATTGGGCTGATATTAGGGAATTCACTTAAGTTTTATACCGAAAATTTCTCTTCCATACGTCTCTATTAATTAAGTGTAACATTTTATTGCAGACCCCACTTTGGACTGTACGCTATTGATTTCAACGACCCCAATAGGACTAGAAGGCCAAAGAAATCTGTAGAGTTCTTTAAAAAGTTGACTCAAACCCGAAGACTGTACTGCAACAAAGAACGTAAATATTGGCCTGGTCCGGTAGATGTTAACAGCAAACCCTTAGTCCGTGCTCACTGGCACACAGGTCTCGCGCCTAACTTTTTAGAATAAGACTATGCCCATTAGTTGTATGATATGACACGTTTAATGAATATATGAATATGTTTTTTGTTAAATACACAGTTTGTCGATTAATATTTGTTTTATTATTAAATCACAAATATTATAAAAAGAAAAGGATAAAATTAATAAAAAGATTGATATATAATATTCAATAAAAAAAGTATTTTTATCACTTAAAAATCAAAATTAATATTTCGTAAAATACAGTTTGTTTCTTAATCTATACGAGAAAATTGTGAATGGACTTTCTTATAAAAAAAATGTCTCAGCCCATCCCTAAATAGATATACCTAACCCCTGAAAGTTCGGAATGAAAATTGAGTTTTTAATGTTTTTCTCAAATTAGAATTAATATATACAATTGAGATTTTGGGGATTATGTACACTCATAATGAGGTAATTGTGGGATTTTATATAATGTAACATTATGTTATAACATTTATTATAACTTATGTTATGTTCTTTGTATCTTTATTTTTTCAAATTTTTGAATATATTATTTCTCCTAAAAACCTTAAGACCAATGCTATTGTATTTTATTTTTTGTTCGAAAACTACTGGTTCCATGGAAACAAGAAAAAGGTATAAAGTGTAGATATAAGCAAGAATTCCTAATAATATGTTTAATTTATAGAATTCAGCCCCATAAAAAGTTCTGACATAAAATAAAATAAGGGTTGTTAATAGGATGGTAATACTAAACAAAATTACAAAATTCTATAATTATCTTTTTATGAGTGCATATAATCCCCTAAAATTTCAAATTTCTATACTAATTCAGATTTGATAAAAAAATTCAATTTTAATTCCCTCCTTTCAGTGGTGATATCTCTTTAGAAATTGGGCTGAGAAGTTTTTTTATAGAAAAAACCCCTCATAATTTTTAACTTGAAACCTCCTATTGAATTTTGTTTCGCATATCTTTAGAAACACCTTGTGTATACAAAATTCTCGGATATTCGACCAACTCTTACCAGTCCTAATAGTATAAGGGTATGATATCCTAAAATATTCTCTAGCAATGTTGTAATTTTCCTAGAATGTTCTCTCTTAATGAAAAAATTATTCTTACAGGCTTCCACGGAACAATAAAATAATAATATTACACAAAGGAAGCAAATAATATTGTTAGGTTAAATTTAAAAAATAGAGTACTGGAATATTATTAGCTAATTTTTTTAGATCAGAATGTTCGCCTTCAACTGGTTTTCCAATAACTTTATGTTAAATATGAACAATTTCAAAATATAAAAATAACATTTTCAAAATGTGAAAAGTCACTTAATAAATATTTACATGTACTGTATTTTTACCGTAAAAACAATTAACCCTAATTTTTTAGGAAGTTTATAGTACAATAATGCCAGCGGAATGTAATTTACATTTCGTATGGAATAAAATTCTATTAAAATGTTTTGTCAAATTATTATTTGGAAAATAACAGGCAAAAGAAATATTTAAAATAATTTATATTTCAATAAAAAAACAATTGAAAATTGTCTTCTGTAACAATACAAAAGAAACTATTAAACGTTGTGAAAAATATTGCATTTAATAAAAAGAAAAATTCAATAATCTTAGATATTTTTTTTAATCATTGTCTATTTATTTGCGCTACCTCCGCTTCGTGTAGTAGTACCTTTACACGTTAATTGTACAGTATCTACAAAAATATATTATCGTTATTAACACAAATTTTCAAAAATTTTATTTCTAAATTAGTAGTAATTGTTTATTAATGTGCTGTTAATTTCAACGGATTGCCTTATTAGCAAAACCATTTTGTATTAAAAATAACTACAATTCCTAATTTATTAAAAATGAAAAATACTGACTAGAACTTATTTATTTATAAGATTCTAAGTAAACAAAATTCTTGAAAAATACGCTTATACCTACTTCAAAAAGCTTTATTTTTAACGGGTAACTGTTATTATTAGTTTTTGTTATTAATATTTCAATCTCTAAAAAACGATTCCGATATGCTAAAAGAAATGTAAAGAAATTATAGCTGTAATTTATTTAGTAATACATTTATCCACTAGGAATGCATAAAACTGAGAAATTTAATTCCTATATACACATAATTTTATTTATGCAGATCCACTAATTTTAACATTCTGCTTTTGTCTTAATTTTTAGTCGATAACCAATGAATGTATTTATGATAGACATACAAGAAACCACTGCTTAACAAACAATAATTTGTGGAACGTTTGAGTTTGTATAAGAAAGAGAAATACATATTATAATTAGTTACAAAATGTTCTTAAATACACGCTTATAATATTTTTTATTAACTTTTTCTATTTAAAATTAACGTGTCTCGACCGGCTTATAATATTTAATAATAGTATTCTTTTAATTTTATAAAATACACGAGTATTTCCTATATTAGTATTATTAGAATGTTTTTATATTATTTCTAGGAAAAATAGATTTATATTTTGACAGAATATTTTTAGAAAGTATTGTGTTGTTAAAAAATTACACTGATAACTCTCTAAAATTGATAAAACATTGAATACGAACATAAAAACTCTATTTTCGAAACAGTATATAAGCTAGCAGTCAAACAACCTAATATTTTCTGGTTATTAAAAATTCTAAACTCTGATGGAAATATTATTTATTTAGTTCCTAATGGCGTGCTGTAGAGCGGTCAAGGTAACTTTTGTCGCTAGCCAGTAGCTTTTTATGTTGAGACAAGGAAAATATTTTTTTAATTTTTGTACTGAATATACTGTTAGACAAGAGAATATATTTAAAATAAAAGTATTTGCTTTTATAAGGTAAAAATACTAAACAAAATCATTAAAACTGTCAATTTTTGAAAAAATGTTACTATTTTTAATAATACGTTTTTCTTTATTTCCCTGAACAGAAACTTATTTAATTTCAAATATATTAAAAACCGTTAACATTTACCATTTTATTGTTTTTGTAAGCCAAAATATTTTATTATGTATGTGTGAACATTTTGACTATGTGGATAAAAAGATACAATTTTCTTTTGAAAATAACTATTAACAATACTGAAAAACCTTCAAACTTAATAGGAAACCTAATTCTAAATAATAAAGACAAAATAAACCCTTTAGACAAGAGTGGACTTTACAAATATCTTGCTGTTCTATTAATGCTGAATATATAGGTAGAACTTTTAGGAATGTTAGAATTTGAAAAATAAAAAAGAATATTGCGCTGTCTTAATCTAAAATGAATAGGTTTCTAGGTGAAACTAACCATAATTTTATTCCTATATAAAATTTCGAGTATCTTCATTCTACCGTAAAAAGAACCTATATAGTATAACTTTGTATTCATAATTAAATTTAAACCTCTCACCAATTTTTACAGCAATTATATACCTAATCCTAAACAATATTTTCATATATTTTAAGAGAACACTAATATAAAATTTTTTTCCCATTTTTTATTTTCATATTTTTCCATCAATACATTACTTACGTAGTCATGGTTTTTTAAAACTAATTTTTACTATAATAATTATCATAGAAACCTTCCCAGAAACTGTCAAAATTGTCATGTTAATAAGTTTATATTTTGTCATTATATCATAAATTTCTTTTGTGTTGTAAAAAAAGTATTTAATTAATGTTATCAAAAAGTGTTGACTACCAATATATTGTTATCATTTCTATGTGTATGTAAGTAGTTTTATAATTTTAAGTTTTTCTTCATGAATACTAACCACTTTTATCACATTTTTACAACTTTGTAACAACATTACTTGAAAGTGGAGTATACATTTAATAATCTTCACACGAACAAACCACAAAATATTATGTATAAAAATACTTTCTTATGAAAATGTTATTAATACTAATAACACAAAAAACAATTAGATTGGATGTTTATTAAAAATGTGTCAATAATTACTTGTTCTCAAAATTCTTAAAACTTAAAGCTAGTGTAGTTTCAACTTAATTTTACCTAAGGACGTTCTTTAGTTTGAAATGATATATTATGTACTAAAAATCAAAAATCATTCCACTTTCGGTAAAAGAAATATAAGAAAAACATTTCTTTTTTAAAAAAAGACTTATAATATTCCAGATATACAATTTTTGTTTAAAAAATAGTAGAAAAAAAGGGACTGCAGTATCCCGTATCTATATTTTTTTTTACTATTTGTGTATATAATATATATCTAATAATACATATCAATGCGCAATATTTTAATGTTTTACATAAATAAGGTATTTTAAAATTTTCAATAAATATCACAAATTATGAAATCTTTTTTAGCGATTTTTTAATTTAAGTTTTTTAAAACTAATTTCGGAGTTTATTAAATTTACTTTATTTTAGAGTAATGTTGGAATGCTCTAAAAATGTGAAAAAAAAATTTAAATGAATTCTGAAAGTAGCCCTAAAAACTTGAAATAAAGGATTCTGAGGAAAGGCTTTTTTATTTTTTTTTTGTAAATTTATTTTTATTTTTATAAAATAAAAAACTCACACGAATAAACCACAATATCATTATTTTCGTGTTGTTCTTATAGAACAGACTTATGGGCAAATAAAAAAGGAGATTATTAACATATTTAAAAAGAATATTTGCTTATAGATTCTAGTTTTGATCTATAACTATTTTTTTATGACATTTATGGAATAATAATACACAATAAATACTTTAAGTAGCAAATACATATTGTAAGGTATAGAAAAATAAAATAAGGTTATATTAAATATCATATATGTCAGGGTTTCTTATTGTAGACATATGAAAACATAAACATTGAGATAATGATTTTTTTTAGGCAAAAAACTGCATAGGGTCCAAAAATCGTTCACTGGTTCAATAAATAATTCTTAATAAATTAAATTAATGGTTAAGTTTATTAGTAATAGGAAATATTAAATAAATGTTTATGAAAAAATATATTTGTTCAATATAAATTAATAAATGAATAGCTTCTAATATGAACAAGCAGAAGGAAATGGGTCTTTTTAATAAATATAATAATATAAATGCCTTCACTCTTCTGTAAAATATCTAAATATTTCATTTCTTCAAAAAAAAATTAGATCGAATGGAAGATCCTAGTTTTCTTATTATATAAGTTATTAAAATAAATAAATCAATATCTGGAAAAAATATATTTTTTAATCAATTCACATTCTACTTTTTAGTAAAAACATGAATTTCCAAAAAACAAATTATTGGAAAATATTGGCGACAAAAGTAAATTTTAAATGTAAATCTTTCCTGTTATTAACAAATTATTGTTTTATAAATACATTTTTTATAATGCACAGAGTTTAAATTACCATTAGATTAGAATAATTAGGGAGATTATAGTCTCAGTAACTTTACTTAAAAAGTTATTAGGGGGCTTCCTACCAGGTATCCAAACCTAATCAGATAAAGAGCATTTAATGATATGGCGTCGACTTTTAGGTATATATAATGCGAGGTGAGAATCATGTCATTAGTTTAGTGCATGCAGTTTGAGTAAAAATGGTTGTACCTACATCTGGAAGATGCTTTTGCCTCTTGATGATCACTATTTCGTAAGTATTTTTTTGTATATTTTACTTAGGTTTTTTTATATTTTCCAAGTGCAATTTTGACATTTCTTTTTATTTTTTCGAAATGTAAATTCTAATGAAAATTTAGGAAAACTGATTGATTTTTACAATTTCATATTTTCATTATATACAAAATATGAAGAACACACGAACAATAAATATATGTACCACGTATTGCCACATTCTTCTAAATTATATAAATCTTGTCTCTGGTAATATCAAGTTTGATTGTATTGTTTTGAGCCAATTTGGAGTATAAAACAAAATTTCTTTTTTATTCACATTTTCCTCAAACAACAAACCTTATATTACACTGTAGCATAAAAGAGTGTCAAAACAACAATCATAACAATAATCCGGTGCTGTAATAACAACCATAATTGTGATTGTGTCGAATATAAGCAAAATTTTGAAAACCTTATCAAAATGAAGATTGGCGTAAACAAACACACAGGAAACTCTATTTAGAGCGCTGTATTGCTCATGCAAATAGACCAGGCCTTCGCCAGCGCTTTGATAAAATGTAAAGTTTTATCACGTTTGTTTATTTTTAATTCTTGTCAAAAAGGACTGCATGAAATACTAGTTAGCTCAATGACCACAAAATATAGTTCAGTTTAGATGTAGGGACTCATCTTGATATTTGTAATATGATTATTTCTAAAATATTAATTTTGCTATATTTTAAGCCGTACGTTAGCATTTTTTCCGAAAAACTGACGATGATGCCACGATAAAATTGTTGTCCTTTATTTGCTTTACGAAATGTTAAAACTGATTTTCCTTATTATGTTGATTACTATAAAAACTAAACTAAAAATTACGTCATCGTCAGTAAAAGAGCTATACAGCCATCCACACAACAAAATATTTTCAGTTTACTGAAGCCTTTTTTAAAATTTTTTATAAACAATGAAAATGATATGACTCGGGAAATTACTGTACAGCTAAAGAGCGTACTCGATAGCTTGAATTGCCAATACCGATATTACATATTTACGAGAGCTAACGGCCCTTTATTGTTATCCACTACACTATGTTTGACTATTCTATTTAATTTTATTGAATTTTGTTTTTGTCAGTCGAAATATTTTTTTAATATCTAATCTAAAGCCGATTAAACACATACCTTTTTATTCACAAAGTACAGTAATATTGTTTTTATAAAAAGACATTAGTAGTAGTAGAAATTTTTATAATATTCGATCACTGCAAATATTTTCCTAACTTCATTACATTTGAAAAAAGAGTACTTTTAGATTTAATATTTTTCTATATCGTCAAGTATACAACCTAAAACGTTTAATTATCTGCACCGTTCAAACTACTCATCTCTTACACAAGTGTCACGCATTGTTAAAATTAGTTCAGATAAACTCATGTGTATCTGGTTATATCTTTTTATAGTAGAAACAACCATTCTTATTCGGTGGGCCCAATTTTATATAAACTCTTATTGTTCGAACAGGTTTTGATATATAAGCTTGACCAAAACCTAGTGAATCTAACTTTACTAGTTTATAAGATTGCCTTCAAAAGTACTTTAGAACAAATACTACAATATTAAAAATTATTTTTATTTTAAATGTATGTCTAATATCAGTCACAGAAAACATTTATTTTATTTTAAATACATTACAAAGAAATTAAATCATTAGTAACATTTTATGTTAAATTATTGTCCTAATCTTTTAATTTTAAATTATTTTTGAAAGACGGGCAGACAACCAGACATCAAGATACTAATGAGTTTCTAATAGGCGTTTGATTGACCCTATTTTGGAAATTCTAAATGTTCTTGGGAAAATTAAGCTAATATATTTTCGATTAAAAAACAGTGTGTATTATCGGTATTATTAACTGAAGCCCTAAAATTTTATTCTGGTTTTGTCAGTAATTTAAATTGTCTAAAACATGTTTTTTGGCATCACATTTGCAATAAAATACTGAGCATATTGTAATTGATTTAAAGAATTTTTTATAGAATTAATAAAATTAAAAAGAGAAATATTTGCTTTCATATAAGATATTTGGATTTTATGAGCTTGAAATATTTATTCGTTGTTATTTTATCGGTGTCGACTACTATAGTCATGTCCAGCTTTTGTTATTGTTTTTCAGTACCACATATAGTTTCTGATTAATTTAATAATGGTATAATTTTTCTTTTAATATATATTTATTATTATGCAATTATATATTTTATTTTTCTTAATTTTAGTTTAACCTCAGCCCATTTGGTAGACGTTGGAGTCTTTCCAAGAAATTTTAATCTTGGAGTATCAACTTCAGCTTATCAAATTGAAGGAGCTTGGGACGAAGACGGCAAAGGTGAAAGTATTTGGGATACATTCACTCACAGCGTTCCTTCTCCCATTGCCAACGGTGACACTGGAGATATTGCCTGCGATTCTTACCATAAGTATAAAGAAGACGTTGCTGCCGCTAAAAATGCTGGTGTTAAATTGTTCAGATTCTCCTTCGCATGGACAAGGTAAGAAATTAGTCAAAGATGAAATATGTTTGGCTTATCTTTTTTTTCTTTACATAATTTTTTCCTTCGTTATAGTTATCTATACAATTTTTATTTCATTGATTGAAATTTTTTTCAACTAAAACATTCATACTCTTACATAATAATTCATGAAAAAAAATATGTGGGCACCAAGAAAATAACATTGGAGCATAACGAATAACTTAATTATAATTATTGAAATATTTGCTAATTTATTATTATTTAATTTTGATTTTAGTTATTTGTTTCTAATGTTAGATATTTTCATTAAATATAATTAACTGCATCCTATAACCAATTTATATAACTCATTATAAATTATTATATTATATTATTTTTAACAATGAATTTAGTTACACTCACAATTCTTATGTTTTATCTCAAATTTAATGGTTTAATTAATTGAAAACATCCGTAATTTTTCCTTCCTTATACCAATACTTATATCTGGAATACACGGCGCGTATTTATTTATAAATGTATCAAATTTTCAGAATATTTCCAACTGGTTATGTCAACGAATTGAATCGTCCAGGAGTAGAGTACTACCGTAATCTCATACATGAAGTCCGAAAACAAGGTCTTATCCCTGTAGCCACCCTCTACCATTGGGACCTTCCACAACAATTGATGAATGATGGCGTTCACTGGACCAACGAACAGATAATCGATGTTTTTGTAAATTATGCGAGATTTATGTTTCAAACGTTTCCAGAAGTTGGCTGGTGGAATACTATCAACGAACCCAAACAGGTTTGCCACTTTGGTTACGGAAGTGGTTTATTTGCTCCTGGTATTAATAGCGATGGTCTTGATGAATATTTGTGTTCTAAAATTATTCTGAAAACCCACGCAGCTGTGTATCATATGTACAAGAAGGAATTCCCACATTTAAGTGGTAAGTTAACAAAGTATCAATTTTTATAGTTAACACATCTACTCTTAGTTATTTCTATCAGAATATATATCAATCATTCTATTTATTTTTTGTTAAAATTACATTTTTACTAAATACATGTTACCGTTAAAATAAGTACATTTTGGGTCAATATTAACAATTTAAAATACCCTTCAAAAATTTTTTAGCAAAGATGACCATGGCCATTGATTGTCAGTGGGTTGAACCCAGGACTAATACACCTGAAGATATTGCAGCAGTAGAGAGACAACTACAGTTTGAAGTAAGTATTTTCATTTATTTCTCAATAAACTAAATTTTTCCTTCGTGTTCTATACTAAATACATTTTTTTAGTGTGGTTTATACTTCAACCCTATTTTCAACGGCGACTGGCCTGAACTAGTCAAAAAGAGGATTCTGGAAAGGAGTCTCGCAGCAGGTTATACATCATCTCGTCTTCCAGAATTAACCAAAGAAGAAATTGCATTTATTAAAGGAACTCACGATTACTTAGCACTAAATCATTATTACACTGTATTAGCTGAAGATATGTTAAATATTCCTGAAAATGTGACCAGCTACGTCAATGATCTTGGTGTAGTTAACTCTTTCAGACCAGAATGGGTGGTTCAATTTAATGGAGCATTTACTGTAAGTATAGTTTAATTATTATAGATGCAGTGAAATTACTAATGTAAAAACTTTTTTATATAGTATAATAAAATTTTATTAATTTTTAGATTGTACCTTATGGATTTAGAAAAATATTGGAATGGGTTAAACAAGAATATGGTGACCATGAAATTATTGTAACTGAAGTTGGTATGAATGAAGATGGTTCCTCTCTAGACGACGATATCAGAATTGATTTCTACAATGTAAGCCACCTTAATAAATCTTTTTGTATATTTGTAATAACTTTGTTTTTCTTCTTTTTAGGATTACTTCTGCAATATGCTTGGAGCTATTCATGAATCTAAGGTTAATGTCGTTGGTGTTGTGGCTTGGGCTTTACTTGATAACTTTGAATGGTCTAGTGGATACGCGTAAGTCAAGTTTATACAAATACAATATTTAAAATTATCCTAGGAATTTAATAATAAAATTTTTTGCAGACCCCGCTTTGGACTGTACTCAGTTGATATGAACGACCCTGAGAGAAAGAGAGTTCCCAAAAAATCTGTGGAATTTTTCAGGAAATTGTCCCGTACACGCAGGCTACAATGTGACCGTCCAAAAAGACACTGGCTATTATCTGAATTATCTGGAAAAATTCATTCGTTGTTCACCTATTATGATTTGAAATAATTGAATACGTTTTGTAAAAATATGAATAATATAAAATAGTTTGATTACTACAATTTTTTTCATTTAATAACCAAACCATCTCCTTTGTTGAAATAGTATACGAATATATAAAAAGTTAACATCCAGTTGGATCAATTCGAAAAAGCCTTCGTGATAATGAAACCGACGGTGTCCTTTGAGCAATTAGGATATGAAGATTGTACAATATAAAACCTCTAGGGTTTTTAGCCTTTGTGTTTTGTGTAGACTTTGTTACTGTTTCCCGGCGGCACTTTAGGAACACAATAATGAATGTTGGAGTGGAAATCACCGTTTTCCCCTGTGCTATTCTGCGACAATATCAGTAACCGTATTCTTGGTAATGTTTAAATACATTTAAGGTTGTAACAACGAGAACCTCTTTTTCATTGCGATTATCCTCTACTGCGTCACTTTATTAGCCGAAGTAGATTTTATAATTCTCGCAGTACTAGTGAAACAAATTAAAATGGGTACTGATTCAATTAAAGCTCCCTTTTTTTATTTAACTTTTAATAAACCTTCACTGCCGAAAATATTTTATCAAAATCAGATTTTGGTTTTTTCTGTTTATTGTGATTGTTAATGATAGATGTTATGTCAAGTGAAAAAAAAATCAGGATAACATTAAAGAATATTTTCACCTCCACCATTCTTACGACTCTTCTTTTTTCTGGTTATAGTGACGTAACTTTTCCCAACAGGCATGTCTTCCTAGACACTAATGCTGTTTCTGCTCTGCATTAACATTAACTAAGCCGAGTACATGTAAAAATTTCTCCTAGGCCTTGCCAGGAAGATGCATCGGCATCCTTCTTTCCACCTTATAACGGCATCTTGACAAAACTCACACTAATGTCACTTAATTCCTTTTAAAAAAAAGTACATTTGGTAAATCAATGTAAGTAAATACGAGGGTAGTCTTTTAATTTTTTATCTAGAGCTGATATAAAATAGTAGATATATTTTAAGGACTTTATTGCTTTTCGAAGTATTCTCCACAAGGATTTCTTCTGTATTCATTCGAAGCAACTCTGCTATTCCACTCCTTTGTTCTTACAGCCAAAATTGTGTTTCTGAAACGTCGACTGCTTCTTCTGGCGACTTGAAAATTCAATTGTCTTGCTTGGTGGAAGGCGATTCTTCGGTGGGGGTTGCTTTTTCGAAGATCAGCGATAACTTCCGGCAAAGCAATGGTTCCAATTTGAAGTTGACCTCGGAATACTTTGCGCTTTCGACTTTCCGTTTATAGCCTGATTTTGAGAAATTTTTTGGAATATGCTAATATTTATGTTTTTAGCCAGGCAACTAAGAGATATTTGTGATTTTGAGTAGTTGACAGTTTACTTTTTTATAAAAAATAGTATTCTGGCATTAACTAATTTCCTAAATTATTTCTAGCCTTTTGACTATTTCTAAGCTTAGATTACCCTATATAAAGTAAGAAACTACTAGGAAAAGATCGTTAAAATTTGAAAATTTTAATATAAATATTTTATGAGGATAAATAGTTTCTTTTTTTATCAAGTATTTCCAAATTCAAATGATTTAATTTCGTTGGAACTTACACAGTGTTTTAAGTAATTTTTTATTTTTGTTGGCTTTTTTTATTTGCAGTAAGCTTCTTTCTTTTATTTATTATACATTTTATTGGTAACAGGAATCACGTTTACCGTAAAGCTTTTATATATAATAGCATCCTTTGTTAGAAAAAAAATCATAAGGCATATTTCAGGAAAAAAATACAAAATGGGAGATAGGGACCTCTCTTGGAGTCCAAAATAACGCAATCTCGTTTACGTTAAGCAGCGATAAATTTTAGGAAAGTGCCATAAAGGTGGAAATCCGTCGAGACACATCAAATAACTTATTTGGCCTCATCCAGAAAGGCCCCCCTGGGGGTTTATCCAGGAATGGCAATGGTACTAGACTTCGCAGGAGTTTCTGTGAGAATTCTGCCGACTTGACCGGAGATATCGGCAAAGGTTTTTGATATATGACTTCGCATTTCTGCATTTGAATAAGTGTATTGTGGTAAAGTGATCATATATACAGGATGCTACGCTCAACGGGACGGAGCCTTGTGGGGATACCACCAAAATTATATCGGCGGATGTACGTACGTCTGTGAGAGCTGCAATTTCAAATATATTAGACATTTACAGGCTGTCCAAAATGAGGCACCAGTATAAAATTATTATTTTTTAATGGAAAACATCATAGTGTATTATCAGTTAACTAAGGATTTGCGGCACTTACTTACGATAGTTTTCGATTAATTTGCTTTGTATAGTGCTATTTTTCTCTTGTATTCATATCTAAAAAATGTAGGTAGTGAAAAAACTGCAGTATATTTTCTAGTTTTACAATGTTTTGTTAGTACCGTGATAGTAATTTTCAAACTTAATTATTATTGAAGATATAAATTATATTTATTTAGTAGCGCATAAAATATTTTCTTATAAACACTAGTACGTTAAGTAAAATAAGATCATGCGAAAAACCTGAATTTTATCCTAGAAGTTTCAATTTTCATTAAATTTTCAATTAAACTCTTGGTTTTCGAGAAAAAAGATTTTAATTGTTTTTATTAATATCTAAAAAAGCTTCGATTTTTGTGGTATTAGAGAAAATGGCCGACATTTTGATCATGTTTTATAAAATATAAATTGATATTTTCATATAATTTTCAAATACATTTTATTATTGTAATTTTCTTGAAACTGGCCGTTTCTCGAAACGCAAGTAAAAAAAAATTTGAATTTACTTTCCTGTACAAAATAAAAAATTAAAACTTGGTCTAACAAAATCTTTAGTCTCTTCAGAAAAGTATTTTTAAATAGGAGTATGAAAATGTAATTTTTTTGGGTAATTTTTTTTTCTCCGAAAGGGGTGGGATATTAATAATAATATTTTGTAGGTATATACTATACTAGTGACTATAGAGTATATATGAAAACTATTTTAGAATATGTGGTTTTGACACCTATTGACAGATATCCTTCAAATGAATCGTTAAGTTTTGCATAGTAGGAGTTATAGAACAACGACAAAGGTTTTCCGAACCCTGTATATTCTCCATTTCAATAAATAAATATTATACTTATTATTAAATACATTTCTATTACCAAAATTAAAACTACATTCTTCAAGGTTGTATATATTGTTCATATTTTAATTCGAACCTCAATTAGTTGAGTTTTGTTAAAACGCCTTCCAATCTTTGTTAAAAATATCGTTCAAACATAAAATACATTAAAGAAAAACTGCTTTTATGTTAAATAAAAATTTATATAAACATAAAGATTTATTCAGCGTTCCAAATAGGTATACCTAACAATGAAGCGGGCTGTTTATTATAAATTCGTACAAAAATAACAAAACTATATTGTTGACATATATTACGTCCGCAATAATTCCATAAAGGAGAAATACTGCACCATTCTCTCAGAGCGTTTAGAGGCTCTAGCTTTGTCAATGCCAACTTGATCTTTTGTTGTATAGGCAACCCGAACAGAACAACCTGCATATATTTGCATTAATGTTGTTGTTAGAGAATTATTGTTCAAGCGGGACGCATTTTATAGAATTTGTTGATAAAGAATACATTTACGTGTGGAATATACATACAAATTTAAAGTTAACAAGCATGCAAGAGGGAAATGAAACATCAGCAGTGGGATAATAAACGAGACAAATGGCCTTTATTATCATTTTTTTACTTCTCGAGCGGTGAAACAGAAACGGAAAGTTTTTAGAGTATTAAGGAAGGATTTTATGATGCTGTTGTGGTTGTTTTATCTCTAAGAACTGGTTTAATTTAAGGAGATAAATTTTAGAGCCAGTCTGTTTAATTTTCAGTTAAAGTATGTTTTGTTTTCTGATGAGTTGACGAAAGGAACTTTATTTCAGTGATTGTACTAAAACGAATAAAAGGATATAGCATTTCATTACATCGAAGTTTCTCCTTAAATACAATAAAAGTACTAAAAAAGTCAACTTCAGTTTAATAAAAGAGACATGATTTTAACTAATGATATGTATGTTATACGCCAGTTTACTAGCAGAGATAGAGCTGGTCTCAAACTCAGTTCTATTACTAAGAAAAATGTGAGTCTAGACTGTAGATTTAGTTTTATTTTTAAGTCTTACTAATTACTAAAGATTAAAAGATTAAAGAAACTTGCCAAAATGAAGTTCGATCTTAATTATATGAACGCCTTGTTCGAAGATGATCATATACGTATGTAGTTCCTCCACTTTCCAGCAAACTTAGCCACGTATTTTAAAGCAAGGAAACATTCTTATATTCCCGTTGTCGTATTATTCGCCACTACGGTTCAACCTCATTTTCTTTAGAGCATCCATCAAATAATTGTTGGTGGAATTTTTTATACGGGATTTTTGAATTTTATTAATTTAATATCCGGATGGGAGGGTATGATCATCTTCGGACAAGGCGTTCATATAATTAAAATCGAACTTCACTTAGGTAAGTTCGTTTGATCTTTTAATTAAATTTCACGCCTTGTCCTCGATGATTATATATGTTGCCGTTTACAGCAAATTGCAACACAATTATTTTAAAATCTTTTTCCATTCAAAAACATATCAAACTAACAATAATTAAATTTTTGGTAACTTTCGTTAACAAATATTAACTATTTATAACAGTAGTAACAACATAATTAAGTTAACTAAAAAGTCCGTCATTTAAATTTTCTTAGTAAATTTATCGGTCTCTCTTAGGGGATAATTATAACCCCTGACAAATATCTTAGATTCCATCCTGCTTTTTATTTTATTACATTTATGTCGAACCCTTTTCTGGTAGTCTTGGACGTTGGGGCGTGTCTAGTACTATGTGTAGTAAACTCATTTAAGTCTATTCTTGCGTCTTCTAAAATATTCTTTACTCATTGAGAATAGACTGAGTAGATGCCTTAGATGATATGACTTTTTATAAGTTAAGAGTAGTTTAGTAATTTTTCTTCTAATCTCTGGAGTTTGAGATAATTAGCATTCTAGAGTTCTTGCCACATAAAGCTTAGGTACTTTATGGAAATAAAGAACCCATAAAGGAGTTACATTTGATTTTTATCTGTTAGGAATTTTAACTTCATATCTCCTATCTTTCCTCTTAATATAAGACGAAGTTTGAATTCTCGGTGCCGTATTAAGAACTACTAATGTAACAATTTTGTGAGTTAGGATTTGTAGGCTGAGGTTTTCGTTTGGGTACTGCTTTTGTAAATAGTTTAAAACGACGCTTGTGTCTCATGTTTCTTCGTATTTAGGAAATGATAAATTCTTCTAGAAAACTGCTTAATATCGCTGTTGTTACCTACTTTCAGTCCAATGAATTGTAAAAGGCTGATATAACTGAATTTAAAGAGCCGTAGAACCAACCAGTGTTGCACTCTTCCGTGAAAAACTTCATCAGTTTTAGTACAGAAGTTTCAAACATGTTATTATTTTGTAACTTATAGAATGTTCAAGATCTTTTTAGGTGTGACTAATATTGTTTAAGGGTTAAAGGTAAGACTGAAGCTATTAAGAGTGCTACTGAGGATTCTAGCATTTCCTTTAATCGTTTGAATAGAGGGAACTATGAGTGCGTTTCCAACATAGGTACAATCATAATTCTTCATGCTTTGTCTTGAATAACTTTCTGTAACATTCTGGATATAAGAAAAAAAAGGGGGGGGGGAATGCATCGATGCATCGAATTTATAGTTCGGCAATGACAAGGTAAAGGCGTCCACCGTTCCGGGTCAGGTTTCCATTATATAAATCTTTTATATTTGCAATTTATCCTGAAAGCGAACAGATTTATATTTGATAGACCAAACTTTTGGGTTATGTCATTAAATTTGCTGTTTCAAAGCTCATATTCAGTTTTTCCAGGGAGTATCCTTGGTTCGAAGTCTGCAATGTTTTGCTTGGAGGATAGATATATAAAATTTTGCAAATTCTCTTGTGCATTTCTTTTTTCTAATTGCATTTATTTCTCGTTCTAAACTTCTAATTTGGTCCTTTGGTAAATTTAGTGATATGGACTTAGGGTTTTACAAGTGACCTTTACATTTTCTAAACATTGTTCAAGACTCCTCCGAATAGAACAATTTCATTTAAATATACTGTAGATCTTAAACTCCTTTGTTGCATAAGAAGACTAATACAGCTTTTAAGATTTTTGTGAAACCAAAGCGGCGTTGCTAAATCTGAATGGCCTCGCCGAATCTAAGATATTTTCTCTGTGGTCTTTTAATGTTTATTAGTAAGTAGACTTTTCTCAAATCAATAGAGGCAATAAACAATTTTTTATAATTAAACTAGAGCAGTTTTAAGGTTTTCCATCTTAAAACGTTTATTTGCAATGAGTTTAAATTTAGGATCAATTTCCTTTTACCATTTTCCTTTGTTATAAGGAAGTTTTGGAGATAAATTGATCTTTACAAGGCCTATATTTATTTATTGTCTGGATTTGTAAAGGATGGTTTAATTTTTCTGTGATTAGGAGCCTTTCGAATAAGAAGCCAGTATGATCTGACATAAGATTACCAGAGAAAATAAAAAAATAAAAAGGCAGAGTGAAGCAAGCTAATACACTTTAGAGAAACTGCAATTAAATAATATGGAATGTTTGTGTCAAAATAAGTAAGAACAAGTTTCTCATAACTAGACATTGCCAGTTGAAAGAATATCTTACGAAGTTTGACTTAAAGAAAATAATAGAATTAATGTAGGTTTTATGGAGAAGAAAAAGAAACCTTTATACATGTAACCAATAGAGGAGGGAAACCTACTTAATTTGTATTCAACTACTATCCTAAACTAAGAATAGGAATAGAAAAAGAAGGGGGCACCTAGGATCTTTGAGTACGTGAATCTACTCTTTTAGTTTTAATAGTGGTGTCTAGATATTCATATTTTTTTTATTAGATATTAGGTTAAAAACAGCTGAAGAATACAGATGATATTCTAATGAAAATAAAAGAGAAATAATGTTCAATAGCAATTAGTAAATAAGCAATCGTTTTAATTATTAAGTTGGAAATAGAGGAAATGACTAAATGATTGATTAAATTATCTGGACAAAATATTATTGTTATAAAGTTAACGAATATATTATTATTAATTGTTAACTAAAATAATAAAAAAGAAGCCTCGACCTAAATCATGCCTCATCATTATATGTCCAAAACCATATATTTATAGCAGCATTATAGCAGCCCAATTCAATTCTTTTTAAACATTTTTTATTGCTATCAGTATTGCTAAAATTCTGTTTGCAGACATTTTCGATGTCACCTTTAATGACCTGGTGCTTGTACCGCTATTGTGTTAACAAAAGTTATTTTAGTTATTTATATACCAAGTCAGTAAAGTTCGTTGCAACTTGTATATGAATATAAAGAATTATTTTGTGGAAAAAACGCAAACCCAGTTTCTTTTTGTTCTAAAAAGAATTTTTTTAACATATCTTTAAATTTCATACGAGTTATATGAAGAAATAAGCTCACCATTATATAAATATTAAGAACGGCTCAGGTTAAATGCTAACGTTACATTCTTGGCATTATCTAATACATTCATTTTTTTATTCATTCTTATTTTGATCTTTGTACATGAAACAACTTAAAAAATATTTTGTAATTTTTAAAATAAAAAATTAATTATGAAAATAAAAATTTCTAAGACGAATTTCTAAGTTAAAGATATTTATCTTACGTCTCTTCCATTCCATGCGTCACTATCACCAATAAAATTTAAATAGGTACTCGTAAAGCAATAAGTTTGACACATTATTGAAATGGTAATTTTATAGAGTATACAGCCATATAATGGTTTATTGAGAATTTTTTACTTTGTCTCCTTCTTGCGGAAACAAAAATTGTTACGTATTTCAAATTAGGATATTTCTTTTGAAAGTTAATTTCAACAGTTTAATGCACAAATACCCTTGGAATAAAAATTTACTTGTTTTTGCATTTTTTGGACCAAAAAATTTGTCTTCAAGGTATTCGATCTGTTTTGTTTTCGTCTCCACATCCTGTATATGGTCCTTTACACCTTTTTGGCATTAAGATCATTACAATCGTAGGATATAGGTAGATATAAGTAGTATCAGTAACAGGTTGCACATGGCAATTCATAATTGTAATAAATATTCTACATCGAGAAGTTTTCTGATAAATGTAATGCGACACTAAATTTGTCTGATATCAACTTCTTCTACATCTGGCAATTAATTTTATCATGCTTTAATATCAGTCAGTAAAATTCTTTAACATATTTAACCCCTCTTCTCTTTTTCTTGTCTCATTTTTGAATGCCTGACACTGTTGTCGGTATCTAACACTTATCATTCAACTACATTCCAAAAATCAGACGTAATGCTTCGAAACAATTTGATAAAATCATATAACGATTTAGAAAAAGCGATCAAGTAAGACGTCATGCGGAAAATTTCTGAAAATAGTATTTTTTGGTTTAAGGTAATCGAATCTAATGATTTTATATGGTTTTTACCGTGTTACTCTGAGCAAAAAATTTTAGCCATAAAATCTTAAACTAAAATTTTGTTTTTCAATATTTCCGTAAATTTGTAGGCCATTTTTATCTGATAAAATATATCCACTTTTATTGTACTCCTATCTCAATTTATATATTAATAAGACAACTGTCAATTTGGTTTTTTAATAAAAATGTTTCCAATAATATTTTACTTCCTCATATATAGCTGAATTATGTTTCAAAAGAAAAAAAATCTTTGAATTTAAACGTTACAACTCTGACAAAGCCTAGTTTAACAAACCTAGAATTTTATACAAATATAAAGTTCCAACTTTCTTTTTAGAAATTAAAAAGGCAAAAGTCATAGAAAAGCAAATCCTCGAACGGTTTGTTCTGCGCTTTTGAGTCCTTGGCATACTTGTTTCTTAACACAAATAATAAAATAAAAGCACTATCTCAATCTTTTATTTGGTCTGGTACCTCGCTCTTTGTTGTTTCGTGGCTAATTTAAGAGAAATGGCGGGTAGTCTTTTGACGGCTAAAAAAGGGATGGCTGTTCCATTCCAAGAGTTTAAGTGTAAAATTCACAGACGTTTTTAACACAAGGCGCTTTCTCAGGATTAAGCACCGCCACTTCAAATTTTATTTTACAATCGCCTTTTTAAAGCCTATCGTCATTAACAGAGAATGACAGTGATAAAGAAGAATATTACGGTTAATTTGGTCTTAATTTACTTTTCAGTCGACATTAATGTCTGAATTGTCACAAGCTTAAAAATTCTCGTATTTTAGTAAACTCTAAGACTTTAATTTATTTTATGTCGTTGTTTTAATTAATAATTTGTTTCGTAAATATGAGAACGAATTACATTTTACTAAAAACAGTTTGAATGGTATTAGGCAAGTCAAAGATCAACTTTTCTTACGATTCTCAAAGTTATATATACATAAGGAACCTTTAGATATCAATATATTTTTAACTACTGAGTTCACGAAATTATGTATGAAGCAGTAAGCATCGTAATTCCCTAATACTACATGATATTGGTTGTAATTTCCACATAAGTTTTCTTATGTCCAATATACAAGTTCGGTAGTAATATTTTGTATACGTATACCAATCCTTGCTAGCATAAGAGAACGTATTATGAAGAAGCGAGAATGCATTACAAATTATCTTCTATAATATCTTGAAATAGGCGTATCGGAGGTGTGAACATCTCTTGGTTAACTGATTAATATATATTATTCGTGTTCTTTTACTCCGTAATATTTCTGCTTAAGTTATATAAAATTTAATTTTGAAGCTTTGTATTCATGTTAAGTCATTATTAAATTTGCTGGGAGTACCAAGAACGTTTTAATACAGAATCCATGGATATGAGAATAATAGCAGCAGCATGGTTTGGTCCTAAAAAGAAGACAGGATAGGATGACTTAGACAGAAAGAATAAAAGAAAACTAAAGGAATAAATGAAAGAGAAAATATTTAAGCCTGAACCTAAAAGATATTTCGAAAAGTTACATTTTAAAATCGTTTATTCTTTCGTTAATACCGCAAAAAGTTATTCATTTCTTCATAATTACATTGTAATAAATAAAAAAAAAAGTTTACCCCCAATGTGCATAAATCGTATATAAACTAAAATTAAGTGTGATATCCTAACAATATTTTCTTGTTCTTACTTAAAAACGCCCATGATATAAGAATATGAAAATGTTTATAGCTCGAGATTCATAAATTTTGTGGCATAAAATATACTCATAAAGGCATAAATTTCCATTGGCAAGGAGCAATCTGTTGTATAAGCTGTCTAGGGTCAAAGTTCACGTCCTATCAACCCTTATAAAAGGATTTCTTGCTCTTTATACTGCCAAACATCAAAGGTGTTACATGTTTGGGAATTTATAAAAGCAACATTTTTAGAATGATTTATTTTTATTTATTTATTCCAGACTGAAATATACTAAAAGTGTCCTTTTCAAAACCTGTTAAATAAAATGTTTATTGAACAATTAACTAGATTTATATGCTAAAACTTATATATAGAGTGTACCAATAGTGTGCAAAAGTCAAGAGTTCCTTTATTAGATTGGAACCAAAACATACATTTTTTTAAATACATTGGTACATTTTTTATTACTTATTTTAATTCTGCTGACTTTTTTAAGTCTCCGAATATAGGGTTTCTCAGATATATACTAGATTTTTCGAAAGTTTTGACCAGTTTTATATCAAAATCGTTGAATATTGGCCAGCCTCTGTCTAAATAGGAACAATTGTTATTTCATTTTTGTATAGTTAGTAGTTTAGTTATGCGCTCTATTTTTATTAACTTCAGATTAAGTAGATTAAGCCTATAGTTCAAGCAAACCAAAAAAAAGCTAGATATACTAGTTCTTTTTGAAGGTAAGCAAACCAATATTTATTTGCGAATAGACTTTTTTGAAACATTGTATAATTTTTTTGGAAATTCTAAGTGTAGTATAAATAATGCAGTCAATGAAATAAGTAACATTTATTCCAAAATACATCGTACGTTAAAAAATAACAACTACAGACCATATAAAATTTTACTTGTACAAGTTTTAACAGAGGATGACAAAAAGGAAAGGCTATATATACTTTTGCCGCCAGATGAAATAAAAGTTGGATGAAGATCCCGATTATTTTAATAAAATATTACGGACAAATTCGTCATTCTTTTCTATGGTATGCTTGAAAAAATAAGCACAACAGAAAGATATTAGTGAAACAAATAAAAAAATCAAAGAAAAACTGTTAGTGTTTGGTGTGGAATTTTAATGTTGGGCCTATATTCTATGATTATACTTTAATGGAGTTACCTGAAAATATCTGAAAATATTAATCCCAGAAGCAAAAAATATTCTTTTACAGAATTTTCCGGAAGCCGAAATAATTTATGATATGATTTTGACTAGTGGCTAGTGTCATGTCCGTTGGAAATTGTTTGAATAATGTATTCCCAATATGTATAGGGAATAACGGAACAATTCAATTGCCAGCTAATAATCCGGATTTCACCCTTACAGATTCATTTTTTTGGCATTTCTAAAAGACATTGTCGGTAGTAATAATAATAATAATAATAATAATAATAATAATAATATTAAAAATAATAACCGCATTCAAGTTATTAACGACAGGATGAATTTCAATAATGAAGCCATTTTCAATGCAATTATAAATATCTGAAGACGTTATCTATTTTTGTTATCTATTTCATATAAATATTTCGATTATTCCTTACTGCAAATCATTTAGATTATTTCATTAAAGATTTCCAACTTTTCAAACATAAAAGTTGTCATTTGCATAGCTTATTTTAATAATGTTAACTTTATCATATTTGCAATAACTAGTTTAACTAAGTAACCTCCGTCTAATAACTTAAAAACCGTTGGGGTAGGGGCAATATATAGTATATTTTTGAAATTAGGAAAAACGATCATGCCAAAAATGTAATAAAATAGAAATATTATTTTTTGTATCTCCTCAAATCTATATGCTATTGTACTTTTGATAGCACTTTAACAAAATTTAGTTATAACCACACAACTTTTATTTAAAACTTTTTTTCTACAGACAATAAAAATGTTGATAATAGGTGAGTAATTTATAATGAACAAGCCTGTACCTGCAGTAATAAATACATTTATGGAATTTATTTTGTTTGATAGTAAATGGGTCAATAAATAGTAAAAATACAATAGATAATCTAAGATATTCAGTTTTATGTTAACTATACATACATCTGCTGAAGAAGTAGTCATTTCATAGGATATTCGATTAATCCGATTATTTCAACGAAACATTTTTACTAATTCCCTATAAATAAAGTCAGTGAAGTGTGGATTCCAAAAATCCATAGTAAAATATGGAATACTCGAATAACTTCCAAAATTATCTAGACAGAGGAAATGCCGAGTACATAATTAATTACATATCCAAAAGTACTTGAGTATATGGGATTCGGTTTTGAATTTGCGCATTTTCGTTATACCGATTTTCGGTAAATTTACACAGAGCAAATGTCAAATAGCGAGTGACAGTTTTCCAAAAATGATATCCACTGACAAGTCATCATATTTTGCGCGTTGCTAGACACTGACATCATTTGAGCCAAAAGTTATAAAAATTACTGAAATATGTCATGTGAGAATATATGTGACAGGGATTTTTAATTTTCTCATGCACATATTCCGCTTTGAGGTTATTTTCTATTAATAATAATTTATGTTCCAACAAAATTCGAATCCTTCGTGAGAGTTTTGAAAAGAACTGATAGCACCATTAGGGCAACTGTCATTCGCGACCCTCCCTCGGATAGTTTGGAATAAAAGAATTTTTCGGCGGATTCATATTGGATTGAAAAGCATACGTCAGGCTGTCAAGATTAAATTAGGTCTGGAAACTTTAACAGCTGTTCATGCCGTTTTTATCAGTGACATGATATGGGTTAAGGAAAATTAATTTACTTTAAATAATGTTATTCTGATGGTGTATTTATTTATATCCATTTTTATAAAAAAATGTTTTAATGATTTTAAATTGCGGTTGTTCATGTTTTCTTGTAATAAACAAGATATAGCAAAATTTGATCAATGTTCTAATTCTGTTACACAATAAAATTCCATAATTATTTTACAGTTCAGGATAATTTACAAAATTTTTGTCTTGGGTTAAAGTAATAAAATTTTACGGTTGTATGTCAACAAAAAAAAATAGTAAATTAAAATAAAGTTATATTTCAAGGTTTCATAAAAAATTTAAGCAATTAATAAAGAATAAAACTTGAATTTTGTTCTTTTAACTAATCAAGCAAAAACATTATGGACAAACGTTTATCAAAATGATGCTTAATTAAGTTAATTCCTTCACGATTAAATTCTAAAAGATGTATGAAAAATACAAATATGTCAATACATTTTATTAGAGCAATTCTCGAAAAATTCCCCTATTTCTTTCCAAATTTAATTTAATCATTTATTTTATAATTATTATCATTATTGGTCACTCTTTTTGTAACTATACAAAAGAAACATAACATAACATAACGACAACTTCAAAGAGCATTTAGAATGATAATTTTTCCTAATGACAGAGTAAAAAGTAAAATTCGATAAAGCTCGCACATCTATTCTCCTAGATTGTGTGGTTTTTATGTTAAAATATGCTTTAATATGCTTTTCATTGTTTCTGGTCTAGTTTTTGTATAGTCGAAATTAGAGTGTTTTTGGTGTCGAGACAGCAAAGATCGCCGAAATAATATATATAACAATGCTAGAGACAAATCAAGGTTATAAAAAAATTAATTTTTCCACCACCAATTGCAAATCTTTGTGAAACTTTTGAAATCTTACTAATTAATATTTAAACCGACTTCCACTAGTTAAACCAGTGCGGCGGTCGTTACATTCAAACGGATAGTAATAAAAAGCTACTGGTCTGGAGTATGTCAAAGCGTGCGAGTCCAATCCTGTTCTAACCCCAACGTGAACCTTAGATGGGGGCTTAAAAGGAATCACTAGGGTGCACGTACATTAATAAATCTCATGCCGACATTGACATCACCTTCAGAATTCCTCAACTTTATTGAACTTGCAGATCAATTCAGAACTTTCGGGAGATTTTAAGTATTGAAAGCACCTTTCCGCATACTTGAGGGTCTTAGTATATTCAAACGTCCCCTCGTGGGAATTTTGGAAGATATATCAATTTCACTCAATTTTATTTCAACGCAGTGTTCAGGCAATGCTATTTTGGACACAATGCTATCTCTTCCGCTTGTTTTTTAATAGAGTTAAAGAGAACATTGTTGCCAGAACGGAAATTTTTATATCAACTATACAAGTTATTATATTACTGTTAGATACTTATACAAATGAAAATAGCAAGTTTACCAAACATTTTAGTTTCTTTGATACAAATGCTATTGTCATTTAAATACTTTTTAGTAAAAAGATTGATTCTGAGTTCGAGTTCTCTGAAGCAAAAAATGGATAATAGATACTATGTAATTCGCTAATCCAGTCTGACGGAAATATTTGAGTCAATCATCTGTGGCCAATATGAAGTCTTTCAACCCATTTGTTATATTTTGTTGTTGAGATATATTTGACTAGGACGTTTTTTTTGGACACTTGAATGCATCGTTGTTATTTTTAATGAGACCCACACACTCTTCATGCACGTATCGGCCACATACAAGGAACAATCTCATCTCAGTCTGGCGATCTTCATTATATACAAAACAGAACTACTATTTACTTTCCTTTTTTTTTGGTTTTGCTATTTAGGTTGTCTTATTATTGTTGTTTGTTTATTTTCTTGCATTGTTGTTCTTTGTTTTTGCCTTTTATCTTATCTTGTTTTTTTTGTTGTTTAGGAAATTATTTGTTATATTTACGTTTGGGTGTTTTTTCTACTGCTGATGAAAAAAATCTTCTTTAATTATTGGCCTTTGTTATTAACTATTGGTTTTCGCTTCATGTATGACGTCTTTATTTCGTCTGTAATTAGTAAGCCCCATACCTTTAAAAGATGTATCTGCATTTTTCGGGAGTAAGTGCCACCATATTTTTCTTTCCTTCAACGGAATCACGGAAATCTTCTTTATCAAATTATCATCATCGCTATTTATTTTGTCAAATGAATTATCATGAGCACTGATATCTGATTCAGAAGAAAATAATTCCTTATACAAACGAGGTCTTTTGGTTGAATTTTTGCTTTTCTTTTGTGCATTTTTTAAATTGTTTTGATTAGTTTAATTTTGATCATAGTTTATGAAAGTTTATGGCCTATTTACGTTATTATCGTCGACTTATTCTACTGTTGTAACATATTTTTTTCACATGCGTTATAAGATTTGATGCAAATATATAAGGTATGATAATCTGGGTTAAACGGAAAAATGCCTGTTGCCCTGAATCCAGAGAAGATGTTAGTTGGTCTCATCGCTTTTATCCAAAATTTACTGAAATTTCACCGAATCTTATTTTGCTTAATTTTTTTGTCAGGTTGAGTTACCAAAAAATGTAAATCTTCCTGATTCCAAAAAGACTCATAAGTTTTGAAGACTGCTTTATCCATTGGCTGCAGTTCATGAGTCGTATTAATAGGAAGGCAAAATAAAGTAACACTATCAGTTTCTGCAGCTTCAAATATTGTTATGTCCAGATGCCATTTTACACCATCAAATATCAGGAGTCACCATCGCAGTTGATTCCGGTGGTAAATGATGACGAATCAGACTTCAAACTCTTCCCTCTAAAAATCATATAGGGCGAGATGGCTTACACTAGGGCATTACCACATCCGTCAATACTCGCCTTGTTGCCGTATTCTGTCGCTGTCAAGTTAACTCGTTTAACAGTTTTTTCTGCCAATACATTCTGCTGTTTATGAATGGTTAGAGGACAAACCTTTCTCGTCCATATTGTACACGTTACCAGGTTTATTAAGCAATTTCAATTTTGTGTACAATCCTTTCAATTTCAAAAAATAGTCATTCACAATAAAAGGCTTTATTTTTCGAGCTCTAACCGAATTCATTTGCTGAGCCTTATGTCTGGTCACATTGAGATGTCTTGCAAAAAACAGTTTAGGCCGTTTCCTTCCTGTTAGTTTAGATGTTTAGATGAATCCTGCTCACTAGATTATTTTATTAATCAAGACTTACAATATTTTCCTTCTCCTTCTAACAAGTTTTACCGAATATTGGCTTTGATAATGTAGTCGAAATGTCGTTCGAGGAATTTTATGTTAAAGCTTGGCTTATAGGTACTGGTTACAACTCTTATGGCTTCTATCGCTGCTGCGAGATTCTTCTCAGACCACAGGGCTCCCTCTATTTTCGGGATTCTGTTGAAAAGAAAGATGTTCTTACTAAAAAACTACATTTTCAATATTTGGAATTAATTACTGACTGGTTGCATCTACAACATTTACACAGTAGCTGTCTTAATACGATGGTGAACCATACATGCCCATCTGAGACGCAATGCACGAATTTATTTTGAGCGGCAACATTAATAAAACGGCAATAATTAGACCACTTTCCTTATTTGAAGTTCTACTCTTTTTGTCACTGATTTGGAAGAACGATTTTTGCTGTTTCTGAGCAGAGAATTGCTTGTTTTAACTAAACGATTTGAATAGTATTGCTTTCTTATAGCAGAGATAGTTGGTTTTGGATAAATTTATACAGATGAGTAATAAGTAATGACTACTAAGTTTAAAATAACATATGCTGTAACAAAAGTAGATTATAAAAATCAATAAAAATGCGAGTTCTATCCACAACACTCTTTAAAGGGTCAACATTATTTTTAGTCCATATTACATTAATAATAATACAAATTGATAAAATCGTAACATGCAGAATTATAATTTATTTAAGGCCGGAATCAAATATGTCATATTCATGCAATGCAATAAAGTCTGTAGCAATACCAGTAATTTATTTGACTGGTTATTTGAAAATGATTCTAAATAGAAATTTATTGAATATATAATTTTTTATAGATGAACGAACAGCATATAGTTAAATTAGATGCAGAAATTTATAATTGATTGTAGTTAAATAATGTTGCTGGATATTTGGTTTGTATTATTTTACAATAGATTTTCATAATTGAAGACTTTGCAGTTAAAGGAAAGATGTGTTTCGAAGTAACATCGTTAACGTTTTTAATTATTTTCTCTCTATATATTTTTTTATCTTTATTATTCTTATAGAAATATAAACACACTAAAAACAGACAATACAGAAATTAAATACATTAAGGCAAAAGTCATAATATTTAAAAACAGAATCAAAACTTCGATGTGATATATCCTTTTACAAAAAATACTCATTTGTTTTAATTGAAATTTTATTTTCAAAGCTAAACAGAGCTGTAGTATGTGCTTGAATATATTTTTTATTTATTAATTGTAAAAGTCGTTCGCTGATAGTTTATTTATTTATTGATTAGAAAATTGAAAAGCAATTTTTTTAAATTATAAATTAATAGATAAGTTACTAAAAATAATGAAAAGCAATTCGCAGGTGATGTAAATTATCTGGCATAAATAATGATATGCTGTGTTTAAGTTTAGATACGATTACGAATACAACATACCAGATTCAGGGTAAAGTCGGTAGAGATGGCTCACCTTCTTTAAAAAGTTTATAAATTCAAATTAATAGAAGATTTAAATATTAATTTAGTTTTAAATAAATCTATAGTGTAAATAAAATACGTAGAAATTTGAAGAACACAAAAAATATATAAAAACATTTTCAATAAAAAGTTAGGATAGGCCATCTGATATGCTCGGGTGAGATAGTATATCTATAAAATATGTGAAATAAACATACACCGATTATAAAACCATGGGCAACCTTCGTGTAATAATATTTTACAGCATATACACTGAATCTAATCTTCTAAACTTGATTTGATTGTTTTCTTTATAGCCAACAGATATATTTTCTTAATCGTCTGCACCACTATCTGTACCTCTCATTACATTGATGAGTTTCTTTATAGACTTGATTTTGTGAATTGAAACACATTTACATTTTATTTTCCCTCTAATTAAAATTTTCATTCTCTTGTTCTGGTGAAGTGAAAACCGTATCGACTTGTTTACTATGTATTATGAATTGGACAAATTTTCAGGTGATATGTCATTAATATGATTCACAGGAACTATGTTGGTCATTTTAGAATCATTATTTTCTAAGCCTACTTCCAATTCTTTAGTATTTTTAAAATTTATTATCTTCAACTTCTAGCATATACCTTTTAGTATTATCATTTTCAATCTAATCCATTTTAGTAAGGTAGGCATATTCTGCAATTGCATAGCGATTTGAAGAAAATATTCCACATCTTCTAAGTCTTGATACTTCATTAACGTTGGTAAACTGTGACCACACGGTGCTTAGCAATCCTCTATATCGCAGATAATTGCATTACAGGCTTTTTAATATCAGTATATTGACGATTTAAAGAACGATCAACCAAGACGTTGTAAAAAGTGTGTTGTGTGACAACAAAGCCAATAAGAATTTTATTTTGACTTTCAGTAAACTTTAACACTTTTACTCAACTGTAAAGTATTTCATGACTATCTAACTTATTACTGGTCTTTAATGTTTACGAAAAACAACGTGTTCTCTTAACCATGTTAAAAATATATCACTATTGATATAAGCTGTTTTTTGACACAGATTAACCACAGACTCTGGTGGAATGGAATTTTTCCATTATCTTTTTTCATACACAATACTTATTGTTTCTCCGTTTTCCTCAGATGTAATACTGACCGTATTTTTAGATATTTTTTGAGTTATTACTCCGTGTGTTGTTTTATTTAATTGGCAATCAGTTTCGTCCCTATGTTTCTAGGATTTTTTGACAAAAAGGATATTTTCCAATCACTTCCAGCCAGACGTTTGTCGTGATTGAAAGTATGTTTAACGTTCATTTACTCAGGTTCGTTCAACAAACCATTTCTTGACTGGGGGAGACACCAATTTTAATAATTTTTAAATATGATCGACTATTTTATTTTCATTGTGTATGCCTAATAAGGGCGATGGATCAAGTATTTCTTTCGTGAAATTACTTGTTTTCAGTTTTCTTCTTATTCTGGTACATGGTACTTTATGTACTCTTGCTGCCCTGTTGACACCAATAGAATCATATCTGACAGCATTTATTGCGTTTGTTTCTGATATACTTTGTTGGCATACTAAAAAAAAATTAAAAAATACAATACTTAATTTTTATTTAAAAGCATCTCTTCCTGCATGAATGAAACTATCTATTGTCATCGACGAGGGAAAGATGGCTTATCGATATTACACTAGAGCCAATTTGAAAATTGTTCGTATTTGAGGTACAATCCGTATATACTTAAGACAACCGTTTAAACTATGACATATTAAAAACACTTGCCTATATCAAATTGTGATTACTAACAAAAATGATGGAAATGTCGTTACTGGTTATATATTAGGTAACCCATGACATATATTTGTCTTATTCTGATCTCTGAAATCTAACAAAAAAAATCATATTGCTCCATATCTCCTCAATTTACCATATTAGATTGATTACAAAAAGCGTGCTAGGAAATAAAGAACGATCTAAATTTAATTCGAAAAATCAGTTCAAAATATTTCAAAACGAATTTGTAGACCAAAATGAAGACAACTGTTGTAGTATGTATCTTTTTTATTTCGTTTTTTAATTTTGTTTAATTATTGTATATTTAAGATAATAAAATTGCTTTAACTCATTAGATTGGTCTTCAAGCATATGAAACAAAACCAATGCAAATAATAATTTTTTAATAACACACACGCCTTTTTTAATTGAACAGTTTTATTTTCATATTTATTGCGGTTATAATAGTAGTCAGTTAACATTTCACATTTATTGGTACTTTTCACGAAGCGATAACTTAAACTACTTGTTTTTGTATGAAACTCTGCAAAAAGTAAAAGAATATCTCGAATATTTATTAAAATATTGTCTAAACAACTACACTGTATTAGAAAAATGAGATTATTAAGGATTAACCAAGTATTGCACAATATTGATTTATTTTAAACCGGCATGCATGACTTTTTAAGAGCTCGAAGTACGGACATGCATTTTACTTCACGGTTCGAAGCCAAAGAGGGAAAAGTCTGTCTAACGAGGTGTGTATTACCGAATAAATAAGTGGAGCCAACCTTTTAAGAACCAGTTCATTTTGAGGAATTTATTAAATTTTATTTTATTAAAATATAATTTTAATGATTTGTTCTACCCCTATTTTGTGGAATATATCCATTATAAATGTAAAACATAAAATATAATTATCTTATGATTCCACGCTTTTCCAAAATTATTTAAATATTCTTATGACAGCCGTTTTACCTTTGGCATCGTCACATAAGATATTAAGAAATTAATAGGCATTTCACATACATATATGTTGACTTGAATTTTTATTATAAATGTTCTAACTAATACCATTTTCTAACATATCTGGTTAATTTTTATATATTTAGTCCAGAAGGTAATCTAAAAAATTAAAACTTCCCAGATTTACTTGTTCTTATAGAAGTATAGAGGGTGGGTCACCGTAGACGTGACGATGCATAACTCCAGAACGGTGCATTTGATAAAAATTTTATATGAGTACTTTTTTGTATATATTCAAAAAAGCCATGATTTAAAATTAGTTCCACTTATACAGGTTGTTCCAAAAAAAAGATATTCATCAAAGTTATATTTTTTTAAATGGAATACCTCATATGTTTTTACATTTATATAAACCTCTTGCCAAGTTGATTTTAAAAATGTATCTTGATGTCTATTATGATTAATAAAAGATCTAGAGCCACCTGAAAATCAGAATTTAGATGTCTGTAGCAGCCAAACCGATGAAAATCAATAAAAACGGCTTACATGTCCCTATCCTAACTTTTCAAGTTCTATGCTATGGTATTAAAAAACGTTTGATACAGAGTGATCAAAAACCAGATGGGATTTCAGATTTTTCAAATTTCATTTCTACAAGACACACTTGGTATCGGAAATAAATGAAGATGACCCAGACAGGCGTCTAAAGTTTTGTAAAGTTATGTAGTAAACGTATGTTCAGGAATTTATGGGGATTGTATTGTTGAACCTTTCTTTTTGTCATAAAATTTGAACGTAGAAGCATATCTCGAATTATTTGAGGATACTAATGACTCCACTTTTACAGATGTCGAAAATGATAACAGGTACGCATTATAGCAGAGCCGTAAGATAATACCTTAATGAACGATTTCCAAGGCAATGTAGTGAAGGAGAGGCTATATTGAATGGCCACCAAGATCCCCCGATTTAACGCCACTGGATTTCTTTTTATGGGGTTACTTGAAGAGTAAGATTTATAAGACTGAATCTGCTTCTTCTGAAGAATTAAGACAACGAATAATGCATGAATACAGTCTAATAACCCTTGAAATGCTTCAAAACGTTAGACGTCGAACAGCGCCTTTACAATGGTATGGATGTCGATGGAGAACATTTTGAACATCTGTTTCATTAATTAAGTAAGTAAGACTAATATAAGTAAACGGTTTGGGGTTTGTAAATACTTCTAATTTCGTTGATTTTATTTACATTACATTTAATAAAGTTTCTTATTGTTTTTGCAAAATTCGTTTTAATGTATTTTTGATGTGATGACGTTAGCCAAACACTGGCGTTGCGTTTAATTTTTAAGAGGTATTAGACTTTAATTAAATTAAGACTTTTTTACAAACATGAAGTTGATATCGAAAGAAAAGTCATAGATGATCATATGATATTTAAAATTAAGGGGTTGTAGAAGTGGAAGGGAAGGGGTTGCAACATGACAGTTTTCAGTATCGTGAAAATATGCCCCTTTGGAATAAAAAACGACGTGTTTCAGCATTTTCTAAAAATGTAATAAATACTGCCAAATATCAGGGTGGACTATTTTCAATGGCCCACTCTGTATAATTTTTAAAGTGTCAACAAAAAAATTTAGAATAACTAAACTGGTACTACACTTCACAAGTGTCACTGTCATTAGTGAGTATTAAAGAGTAGCCTACTGAGTAATTATTAAAACTTTTTACAATAATGATAACCAAAGGTATGTCGGTATTAGTTATAAAATTATCGTATCTTCAAACCTATTAATTACGGAATACAAGTATGATATATTTTTGGAATCGTCTTGAAAATTGCAATATAAAAAAAATATACAGGGTGCCATTTCAAATGTTTTTCGATGACATCTTTACTAACAAATGGTTTACTCTGTATATTTAATTGTTACCTAATAATACATTAAATTAAAATCAAAAACCGACATGTCTCAGGATTTTTCCTCAAAATTGTTTGTTTAGCTTAAAATTAATTTATTCCATACTTTATATATTTAAATAAAATCCTGTCTAAGGTTTTAGAGAATAGTATTGTGTAATGTTATAAAAATAAGTAATTTTGTCCATTGTTTATGTATACAAATTTTGTATAGAATCAATCATATTTTTATTGTGAAGTATAAAATCATACTTTAACTAAAATGCTTTGAACCTGTATTGTGTGTTTACTTAAGTACTTAATTTCATAGAATTCTCATTTAATATCACTTTCCGCCACGTAAATACTCACCCGCCGAATACGCGCTTTCATTTCCGGCACCTGCGAAATATTCATAAATATGTACTTAGTAACAGGAACAACTATTTTTCAAAGGTTGTTTCCAGATGAAAATTCCTTTGCGTAATTTCTACAAGCATTTCCCTCATGGGTCCTGTTTTAATCTAGAAGTAGTCTGTTAATTAAAGGAAAATGTTCTTTGCAGTGTTATTCATTACTTTCGGATATAAATATCTACCTGCGTAATATGTGTTATTTGTTCATCAAAAGATTTGTAATTGGAAGGGAAATATAACGAGCACGAACCTAAGTTAACGAAAGCAATCACTTCTCTCATTAAAACATAAAAGGAACTTCGTGGATGTACGTCCTTATAAAAACGACTACAAATGTTATTGAACGTACATAGATAATCGAAGAAACCAAAGTAATAACGTGACAAAAGTTAGTACATTTTCCTTGAAGCATCCAGCAATAACTGTTCAAAACTGAGCAGATCCAAGCTAGGCAGTTTAAACCTAGTGTAGCTCATATTTTGTAAGATTATTCCAAAAAATAAAAATAAATACACCTTGATATTAAGGAGGTTCCCATAGATCAGAGGCATTCAGCCTACGAACTTCACTACGTAAATTACCATTAGAATTATAGGAATTGACAATATAGTATATTTAAATATCTGTAACTGATGTGCGAGAGATACACTAGGCGGCAATCAAAATACCGGCTAAATAAGACAGGGGAATAATTCTCCGTTCTTACATGATAATAATTAAAAATGTATTTGTATTTTTCAGCCTGGCGAGTCGAAACTAGTCGACATTATTTTGACAATAAATTTTATGTGGAAAGATTTTGAAACGAACCAATTAGTACTACTTACACTATGTTTATTCATAAAAACATGATGAACATGAACATCATTAGTTAAAGTCCTATTTTAGTAATTTTTCATCCGTACAAAATTCCTTTTTTAAATTCTGAACTGATCGTCTTCTTATTGAATCACCAATCAATAATTAACATAAAAAGAGCAAGAACCTATTGTCGTTTGCCGATACTGTAAGAGTTAAGACTCTCAACGAAAAACGTAATTACATCGTCAACTCGCGAACTGACAATATCATTACTAAGGAAGCGTTCGCCGGGGCCTCTAGTCCAAACGTGTCAGCTAGAAATGCATCAAGCATATTGATAGACCGAAATGATTAAGATGCTCATTGCTTATTTAATTGAATGGACTTATTATCATTATCTTAATTTCAGACATAATATTATTGAAAAATATCAAAATAGTATTCTACAATTTTATTATGTTCTGTATATTATTTCTATTATTGTTATCTTCATTTTAGATAAAACTTATTTTTAAAGAACCAAAGTAGTACTATCACATTTTTATTACATTCAGATTATTTTTGTTGATAATATTTAGGTGCACTTCGTTGATTCAGTACCTGTAGTTAAGTAGGGTTAAGAAAGATTGGTATTTGGATGGGTGACCAAGGAAAACTGTGCAAGTACGTAAAATTAAATCATAGTAGCAACTTACAGCTCCTAGGCATCTAAGGATTCATATTGAAATTGAGCAATTACGTAGAATTATAGATTCCGTCACTGAAAATAGATAAAAAATCAAAATCGCTGCACACAAATACCTATACCTACGATATTATAATTTCGTTTACCATAATCTGACACTGTTACAAATTATATATGAATAGAAATGTGTCTTAACGCTGCTATGCTTCTCATCCATTTGCTCCTAGATCGTCCTCTTCTTCTTTTTCCCGTTGGTTTCAAAATTTTCTCTTTTTATTTATTTATTTAATGAACTTAATCAATGAGCCAGCCTATTACAAATAGAAAATAGATAATACGTACATTTGAAAGTTAAAGACACTAAATCAGTTAAGATATATCTGTAATAAAAGAGAAGAGGAAAACGAAAAATTATCTTAAAGAAATTAGGTTAAAAAACTGCAGCACTTACGGAAAATAAAAAAAAATGTAATTACGACAATTGGTTAATATAAAGTTAAAGCATAATAAAGTATAAATAATAAAAAGAAGCAATAGATACGTAACTATAATACTAGTCGCTTCCTACGTACTTTAACTTATTTTTGAAGGTTACTACGCTAATATTGAAAATATATAATTTCACTGGAAATCGTTACAATCATCAAACATCCGAAACAGTGGAGACTAATAAATCATATTAGTTCTGGGTGTATATAATACAAATAGATGAGTAAGTCTTGAGGCAGAGCGAGGTACATAAATATTTATACTGTTTACTATTTCCGGGCAGTTAATGAAGTTATTAACTACTTTGTACAAAAATACTAATAAATTTATTACTTTCGTTTGTGGCAGACTATTCATATTAAATATTTGCAGTAAAAGGTTTTCGGGATAACCCCTTGGTGGGTACCTACCTGCCTAAAAAATTATAGTGTGTGGGTTGTAAATTCAGGACAATACTAAGCAGGCATACTCCAACTTTGAAATAAATTGCTATTTATGTATCAAGAGCGGAAAGTGGTACTTTGTCGCTTGAGGTATAAAATCGAAAGCGACAAAGTACTTTACGCTCGAAATGCACATAAGATTTTTTCTACGACCACATTATTTTAAGAAACAGAGACATTTCAGTAAAATATGAATGATGGGTTTATATTAAATATTATTTGCCGCAATGTTGGACCATCATACTTAAACCTGTATAATATAGGTGGCACTATAAAAATTTGTCAATTTATGTCAGTTGTATAAAAAATTATTTATCCTACAATAGGAAATATAGTCGGCCGTATTTTCTTCTGCGTTATTATTAAATATGGTAAATTGGAAGCATTTTTTCAAGTTAACGGTACTGTTGTGGGACAATGTAATTTGAAATGTGATTATATAGAATGACTTTAAGGTATTAAAATATGGGAAATAGTGATACCAGTACTAAATATAAACTAAACCACCGACAATAAAGGATATTACCGATTCAATTAAAATACTTCAAAAAAATAAGGCACCAGGAATGGATCAGATAACTCAAAACATACTTCAAACAGATGTAGAAAGTTTGGCGAAATTACTTCTCCGGCTATTTATTAAAATATGGCAAGAAGAGAAATTTCCGAAGAATTGGAAATAGGAGTTATAATTGAAATTCCAAAGAAAGGAAATCTGAAAGATTGTAACAATTGGAGAGGAATAACGTTAAGTAGCAATGTAAATAAAATATTTTGTAGAATAATCGTAAGTAGATTTAAATATGAACTAAAAAAGGCGTCAAGAAAAGAAGAACACGGATTTAGAACTAAAAGATGCTCTGTAGATTTAATCAACTAAAATATTTAGTGAGATTCCAAAATAGCCTCACTAACATCAATCGAAAATATTACCTGGGTTTCCCGAAATAACGTTGGCATTGAGGACAGTGTCTCTCAAAAAATTATTTTTCTTCTTAATTCGTCGTTTATTTACCGCAAGTCCCATGAACACAATTGCTACTATTTCCAGTCTGTCAGCAATTAGTGCGGCATTTTATATTTGTACTCAAATGGATGGTGAATCTATAGAAGTCAAGTTAATCCACGACCAGCTCTCCCAACAGATATAAAACCAGCGCGACAAAATATCTCACACATTCAGCAGATATCCAGCCACCGTAATCAGTTCTCCTAGTAGATGGCCAGACAGCGTGATGAGCTTTCATAGCAGATATTTCAGCAGGAAGACCAGTTCTGCCAGAAAATTCACTAAATCAAGCCAGACTTCCAAACGATACGAGAAAGAATCTCCCAGGAGTCGAACTCCGGGAGCAAAGATAGTAGAAAAGTAACAGGACATTCTGTCAACTGACCAAAGTCATCTTCGAACAATTGAACATCCTGTCTTTCGCCAATGCAATCAAGAGCGACAGAACTCAGACAGGAAACTCAGATTAACGCAACTAAGATTCTGTTAATTCAGCAAAGGCCAATCTCTTGCAATAAATATAATTTGTGCAGTTTTCTTGATCTTTGCTCTTGACAACGTCGGTACGTTAAGAAGTTTGAAGAAATCGCCAAACCACTGAACTAAATTACTGAATAAGGTAGAAACTTCATCTGGGATAAATGGATATAGTCGCCTTTGATGATTTAAATAATTGACATCAGCTTCGATCCTAAACTATCCACAGTCCCCGAAGAGAAATTCATTCTTGATATCCTTGACTCTTGTAAATAATTTGTTAAACCCACAATAATTATTAAATATACTCGAAAAAAATTAGTTTAAGTTTTGTTTGTTCAAAAATAGGTTTAATTTAACCCAATAGTCATTTTTTTTGTTTTTTTTTTACATAAGCTGCAATCATGCACCTTATTTTCTTAAATATAATTTATTAGATATATATAGTGTGAATTTGGATGTCCTTATTTGTTTGAAAGTGTTCCAATCTGTTGTATTATTCTACACTACTCGAGATATCTTTGCATGATGCTCATCACTGGCCATGAAAAGGACATCTTGGAATTTTGAAGAAATGAAAGGAATTAATTTTAGTTTATAAATTCTTTTTATTTTACTATTTTTAAATTAAAATTGCTTTCTCTATACGTAACTACATCATTATCCCTTTTAATTCCTTTAAATTCGAATTCTCTATGCAACTAGATTAAATGCGGCTAAATTACACGTCCTGAAAAACGAAATTAATAACTACCTGAAGCTGCTGCGTCTTTTCTTTCCGTGTCAATTACGGATTAGAACATTAGAAGAGCTGAATTATTTGTGTAGAGAAAAAGAGATTTAGAGCGAACTGGATGATGTTTAATGCGTTATGCCAGCAGTTTTGGGAGGTTTTACCGTCACCAATTATGTGTTAGAACTTCATTAGACGCTATTTAGTTACGCCGGGAAATTTCACCGTCTTGTATAATATGATGCCATACTGCTTTTGGCGGTTACCGGTAATTACAAAGTAGCAGAAAACTTGGATAAACTGCTAAAAAATAAGTTTCATGAGATGAACTAGGCAAAAGAAACTCTCAACATCGCACCTACAGTAATCATATTTTCTTATACGAGGTGTTTCATTAGAAACAGCGGAAAATGTAGGTCAGCGAAACAGTTTCAATGTTTTTCAATTGTTGAGGAATAATAATTCAGGTTCTTTGGCCTCTTATCAAATCTACTGACGTATTTTGGAAATTACAGGGTGTTGTTTTAAGAACATTACAACCAGATTCGCACACTTGGGCTGCATACAAGCCTTTTATTGTAATAGAAGATCATTAACGTTTATATGAGTCAAGAGTCATGAGTCAAAAGAGTTAATGTGATTTTGAAAATCTATACTAAATAAAAAGTTAAATTCTTTATTTTCCCGTAAATGATATTATAAGGTACTCTAACAAGCAACGATCATGTGGTTTTTTGGCGGTATTTTCATATTTCGATGAAGGCAGGCATCTAAAATTTACGAATTAAGTGTAAGCCAGATTAGACATCAAAATAATCAACACAATTAAAGGTAAATAATCCTAATAAATATGTATGTCACTCCACGATTTGTTTTTTAATTTTCTATATAAACTGTATTTAGAAAAAAAAAATGTATTTTTACAAAAGCATATGATAATTTCAATATTTGAATTATTTTCTTTTAATATACTAATTAACGATATAGTATCAGATAATGCTTATTACCTTCTCTGTGCTAAATAGATGCTGTTAAAAATTAAAAACAATAATTTTTACCATTTGCCTTATTAACAGGCAACTCACAATACTTGTATGTATGTTATACACCACTCGCTAAATAAATAGATAGATAATATAAAATTTGATAAATTTATCATAACAAAGAAACAAACAAATCAATCAAAATAAGCAAATTAAAAAAATATCCGCTTTTCCTAAAATTAGTTAAAATATTATTGGTCCAAAAATACTGACAATAAAAAAATGTAGCCAACTTCATGCAAAAGAATTAAGTCTCTTCCATTTTTGTGCTTAAGCCGTTGAACAGTAAACATCGTAAAAAATCTGAATTCTAAAATAAAGTGAATCAAGTCGCATCCTCACTTCTTTAAATATAAAATAAAATCAAAAACTAGATACTCGGCTAGTAAGTCTCGATCACTCAAAATCGGTAAATCAATTAATCACATTCTAAATCTAAGTTGCAGTGTGGCTTCGTTACGGCGTTAACATTATTATTTTGTAAAATCCAGTGAGTACAAAAGGTTCTAATATTGTTATTTTTGTAAACAGTCGGTTGTGTGTACCGAAAAAATATTGTGCAACGAACTAGTGGAACAAAAACCGTTAATTCAACCTTTCTCACGAATTATTTCACCCTCTACAAACTGAGCTAAATCGAATAGATGCAAAGATATGTTCAGTTCAGAGAAAAAATGTCAATGGTGTGAATTGAATACCTTACTTTTGAATCTGAGAAAAAGTTCAAAGATGGTTTATGAAGTCGGGTACATTCAGTTTGAATGATCCATATCCTCCTTGGGTTTTTTTCATGGTGATTTGTTGTTGCTATTAACGAAACTAAAGTCTCTCAGGGCACAATATAAATTACTATTCCTGTTTAATCTCTTACATAATAAAGTGAATTGCAATGAGTTAATGTAATCTAGAATTCCTTGATCCTAGAAGTTTTTAAGCTTTGAATATCCAACTATTATATTTCTTATTTTCTTATACTCCTCGCATACCCACCAGATGGACAAAGTTCTTCACCACATAAAGAATTGCTTAGAGTTATTATACACCAGTATAATAAACATCAATTCCTAATAAAATTTAGTACTTTTGTTAATATTTTAAATTTGTCTATTTTATACAATTGTTTTATGTTTGTGTGATGTAAGTAGAAAATAAAATAATATATGATACAAGTCTGCGTCAAGACCACATTCTATTTTTAAGGCTCCTTAAGTTGTCATATTTTCTTAAACTGAAATTAAACTTAAGTGTCAAACAAATATTTTCAGAAAATAAAAAATTCAACTTCCTATGTACATAAGATATAAAAGGATTTATTTTAGACGGAGTATATATATTTGATCAACACAATTTATCTAAAATAATGGTGGCTGCGTAGTAGATGCCATTTGTTGTCGAATTATATTGAATTGTTATTTTGTAAAACATGGAAATATACACGTAGAATAGAAAATAAAGGAAATACATTTTAAGCAATGAAAGTCATTATTTTTCCTAAAAAGAGTAATAGGTAAAAATAAACCTACAAAATTGATAATTAATAGTCTTGCAAGTTATAACTGTGATATAAGTAAATAAAGAAATGTGCGTATATTAATTAATTGATATTAATAACAACAAACAAAAATAAATGAAATTGCTCTTTCTAATAAATAAATAAATAAATAAATAAATTAAACGTATATTTATATTTTGAGACAATTTAACAAAACAAACTGGGCCCATTTCTTTTGTAGAATTAATACATTTGATAAAGTTGTTAGGAGGTGGCCTAAAATCAGTAATCTCAAATCGATCGGCTGATTACTCCAGTATTCAAGTACGTACTTTAAATTAACGAACTAAATTCAATGTATTTAATTTTTAATAACATATTCACGAAGGACTATATAACTAAAACTATTTTTCCTACATTTGAAATTATTTTGAATAACTAGTTAAACTAATATTAAAAGAGAAGAAACAAGATTGAAGGAAAGTCGGATGGTATGGTTGTGAGGGAAGGAAAATAAAAAATGAACGCAGATAAATAGCGAGTACTTTTTAGCTTGAAATAAATAATTCAAAAATTAACAATTTTTAAGGAATAAAATAAAATAAATAAAATAATTTGAAAGTTAATTCAAACATCTCAGAAATATATAAAGATTTATAAAGTTGCAAATAAAATTTTGATAACTTATAAATTATATACATACATATTTATAAGCATCAAGAAAAAAATTTATTTTATACCTGCAGGTGGGATAATTTTTTGGCTCATATTTTTATATATACTTATAAGAATTTAAAATACTAGTTTTTCTGTAGTAAAAATTTGGTTTATTTTGATTTATTATTTATTGTGGTTTATTTGTTAAATGTATAATGTAAAATAATTTTTATCAGCTGTTTGCAAAATTAACAGTTTAGGTAATAAACATATTTTTTAATAAAAATAGAAAAAATGTTAATCTGCTGTTTCGTGTACTTAGTTGTTGTTAAAGCTGACCTTTTATTCTATTTAAAAAGTTGTTCATTTGGACATTGAAAGAAAAATATGTGTGCTAGTAGTCATTAAAAAAGTATTCTTGTTGGTTTGTTATATATAATATGCAAAATCTACAAACATATGTTAAATACTAAAAATTTTAACGACGTCTGCATCCCCAATTCACTGTCAAAGCATTTATTTTCCCAATGAAACCCTGTTAATCGTTCTTGGTAAACAGCCGATTATTAGTAGAGGCGGCGCCAAAATGAGTCGACTACAAATTGTCACCTTTTCCAGACATTTTTTAATTAGTAGTAAATCCTAATAATCAATATTACTTAGTAGGATACACAATTTCGCAGTGTGTAATTAATGTCTTAAATATTTACAAAAGACAACTCTAAATTATGAAATTTAGCACGTATCTGAAATACTTTTTCGACTGATGAAAACACTTAGACTATGAAACTTGACAAGCTGACAACCTATTGTTAATAAATAAAATTGAAAAATTAGACTTATTGTGTCAATTACGATACCTCTTTCCACGATATATATAATTTAAACGTCAAAAAATCGAAAACTCACTAATATTTAAAACCATACATATCATTTCTAGAATTAATTAAAAATTGATAACGACCCAATTATTCAATATGATATTAATGTACAATGTGGAACAGCAAAATTGAATAAATTCATTATATCAATTTTTATTTTTATTTATAAAAAATACAGAAACATGTCCATTTTAGGTTATGAAACATGCTGCAACACAAAATTTCATTCTTCATTCTTAGTTTATTACTTCTAGAATGAAAAAGTGAGCAAAAAACATTTCAGTGTTTGAAGATCGTATGCTTCCACGGTCAGAGTGAATCTGAGAATTATTTTTTTCTTAGAACCGCGTCATTTTTGAGATATTTCGTTTATAACAGACGGCGAAACGTTGAGAAATATCTCAAAACGACATGGTCTTTGGAAAAACGCGATCTTCATATTTCAGTGTTCTTTTTAAACTGTATCAGTTAAAAAAAAGTTACCATTAGTTACCACTAGTAAAATAAAAAAGCATTTTGGTGAACTTGCGCATATAAGGCATATAAAAAAGCTCCTTTTTGTGCAACCAATTTAGATGTAATATTTCAGTTTGAGAAAAACCCTCTTGGAATCAGCAAAGAACCGCAACATTAAATGTTAGCCATGTATCGATTTTTCCAATATTAAAAGAAAATAAAATGCATTCCTATCAATTGATACCAACTAAAGAGCTCATAGAAGACGATTTAGTGAACAAATGATGGAAATGTTAGATAACAATATAATCCAATTAGAACATGTTTTGTTTTTTTGATCAGTGCATTTTTACACTTCACTGTGTGCATTTTTACACTTCACCGTCATGTTAATTTCAAAAAATTCTTACTAGTTTTCAGTAGAATTACGCTATATTCTGAACAGAGTATAATTGCTTATTGTTTGTTTTAAATTAATATAGTTTTGTGAAAAGTGACGGATGTGCTATTTGAGCCAAAATTGTTTGTTTATTACAAATTCAATAAATATATGAAAAAAAAACACACAGTTTTGATTATGTATTTATGTACTTTGAAAATTATTAATTACAATTTAAAGAATTCGCTTACAGGGTGGAGTTTTTAACATGATCCGTTACGATTAATTTTTCTGAAGCCGGTCGTGGAAATTCTAACTTTTGAGAACGCTATTCGAATGCTAACCAACAGTTTTATAAAAAAAAATTACTAATAAATATTCCGTCAGCACTAGAGTCAAATGAATTTTCATATAGAATTCAATAATCATCCTTTATATTAATAAATAAAGAGAGTTGACATTATTTAATGGTTATATGACATTCCAGAATGATTCGATGGCACTCCTCGACAATTCTTTGACGCAAATATTCTAAAGAGGCTGGTTGTGTTTTGTAGATTTTACTTTTTGAGGTATCCCCACCAAAAAAATCAAGGAGCGACAAATTTGGTGACCGTGGAGATCATTTAATGCTACACCTCTTCTTCCAATTCAGTGCCTTGAAAAATATTGGTCTAAATACTGACGAACAATCAAAGCATAATGCGAAGGAGCACCGTCCTGTTGAAACATTAATTAATCTTCACTATACTGTTGGTCATTTTCAATAATATCGGTCAAGGTAGGGTCAATAGCATCTTCCAGTAATTGCAAATACCTTTCGCCAGTCAAATTACCAGGTAAAAAGTGTACCCACCAGCCGGTCACCAAAAATGCCAGCCCATACATTTAATTTTTGTGGTTGCTGTATATGTACCGCCTGGAAAATTCTTGGGTTTGAATCAGACCAGTAACGGCAATTATGACGATTTACGGTACCATTCATAAAAAAGCTGCATTCATCGGAGAAACAGATATTAAAAAGAAACTGTGAATCGTTCGCTACTCGCTCCCTCATTATTTCGCAAAATTGCAAAAGGCGGTCATAATCATCCTCATTAAGTTCCTGCACTAAATGTATTATACGAATGGAATTTGTTCTTCTTCAAAATGGTTTGTATGCAAGTTCGATTGATCACAGACACAGATGCTAATTGCCTTGTACTTAACGTAGGATCTAGATGAACATGTTCCTAAACTGCAACTTCACTAGCTGCATTAACTACAGGCGGGCTATTTTCTCGTTTTTTATTAGCTTCATTTCCAGTCTCTTGAAATTTTTTCTGTTTATCTTGATATTTTTCATTAAATAACTGAGCCGTTACATTTGCACACTTATTGTTCATAAAATAACGCAAAATGATATCTACCCTTTCCGCAATGGAATAAACCATAGTATTTAACTTTCAAAAATATAATTAAACAAACCTTCGCTTATATATACGAATCCACTAATTTCCGTAATTGTCCGTATCGTATCCATTTGTCTTTTACAAATGTGATAAAAAAATTACAAAAACAATGCAAACCAAGAAAATCAACATTTAAACCATTGGTGTACTCAACGACCCATGTGTCATTTTCACTATTTTGGCAAAAATGAAAAAAGTACATAATTTAAATTTTAAAATGTAATTTCATGTCGAATTTTAAAATTTAAAGACTGTTAGAAAGAGAATTGAAAGGGCTTTAAAATGATGCATTACTTGACCCCTAATAAGATTTAAATATTTTTGGATTGTTACCCTCGCTTGGAGGTGTAAGCAGCAAAGTCGAAAATACCGGGTCAAAAATCGACGGATCTCTGCGTTTTTTTTAAACGTTGACGCAGTTCCTGATAATGGCTCTTGTTCGTTTTCGTTTGGCCACCCTGTATATTGTAGAATTATGTAAAGTTTGTCTTGATTCACCTTGTATATATCTCAAATAGTTTTAAAATGTGGATCTTTACTATTCGCACAATTTTTATACCAAATTTTTTTAATAAGTCTCAAAACAATGGAGATATGGAACTCCGGAATATTATATTAATCACTCCATGGTAGTTTGTATAATAATTGTAGCAAAAGTAATTTATTTTGCACAGTCTTAACTTTTCATACAATAGTTAAAACAATGTCATTTTACACACATACAGCGCAAAAAATGAAATTTTACTGATTAGAGCCCATATCGTCGCTTAAAATTTTATACTCAATTTAGTAGCAAACTCGCCATTTGGCAAAATCTGGTTCTCGCACATTATGCGCGTACAGATTGTAGTATTTCCTGTTATCTCGCTAGTGATAATTACGGTGGCTACCCAGCCCGCTGCCGTGTACCTAGCAAATTACTCCTATACAAACATGTAGACCAGCACCGGAAGGAAGGACAGCAGAGAAGAAACTTCTATAAAGTTTACAAACTAGCGCTCTCTCCTTGCCTGACATGATTCCTGAAATTTTTGAATGGGGATAAATTTCAACCCAGTTTGCAAGTTAACATAAGTTGTGAATTGATTACAGCAGCATAGGTAATGATGTTTATGTCAATAAGAAAAAACGCATTAATAAATATTAATAAAAACCGAAAAGAAGTACGAAAAAAGTAAAATTTTTTCGCACAAAGTTTATCTGATTTTTAAAAAAGCTAACATGAAATTAAGTTTGTTTTCAATTGCAATTTTTTATTTTCAGTGGCGGGTCTGACTTAGCTGTATGTCATAAACTAGGCGGCGATACAGATACCATATAAATGCTTGAAAAGGGACAAATCACTTAGTAAATATATCAACTTTACTCCGTTTTCCGCTTCAGAAATCCCACTAAAGCCTTTTATTCCGTGCAAGCCACACTTAGTGGTAGAACTGGCGTGTACATATATATCCCTGGCAGAGATGAAAATATACAAGAACTAAATGTCAACAAATGGAAGTTGCTGTTCATAGAGGATTATCGGACTCTACAGAAGGCATGGAGAAAGCCAATTTTACAGACGCTATGGTTGTTCGGGACTTTATACTGCAGAGCTAGGATTTATTTTCATTTCATTATTTTTGTTGTAGACAAAGCAACTGGGAGCTAAATACTATACAAACAAAACTTATCTTTCCGTTGAAATATTTGAAATAACACTTCTTACAAGGTGGCAAGAACATAAGCTAAATAGATAAATCGTTTTTATGTCAGAATATTTTCATTCTTATAAAAAAACAATTATTCCTATAATTTCATAATTGCTTTTCTAAATTTGGAGGTATCAGTTAACCTCAATGGCTGGAACTAGCATAATTCCATAAAATAAAATAAAGAATTTAAGGATTTTATTATTAAAAATTCCTAATATACTTATTTATTTATCACGATTTGTTTTATTTCGGTTCATTTTATGCATTTAAAAAATGCAATTTTACCAAATGGAAAAAACAAATGTTATTGACAAACAAGTTTCAAAATTTAAGGGAATTTTTAGGTCGAATTTCCATTTGTGATTACAATCATGCTTTTTGTGAATTAATTGCAATATCCCGGTTTACACAAACATATCGATAAATTGGAGAATTAATTTTAAATTTGAAACTACATACTTTGAATTGGTCAAGAATAAAATAGTGATTTGTAGAACATTTATTTCTTCTTTCATTTTATCTTTATTTCTGCCTAAAAATAATCCATCGGGTTTAAAGTATCCAAACTAAAATTATAAACAGTTTTATACAGGATGAAACAATATAAGAATACAAATATTTGTAACATTTTTCTGCAGACAACCATGTTTCCATTTCTGTTTCTTGAGATTCTAAATACAACATACAGATTCTTTTTGGTTGTTTTTCTGTTGTGCGATGTTCAAATCGGTCGCTTTCTTAGATTAGATTTTCAACAAAGTTTTTGGAATAATAATTTTGATGTCTTAAATGATGGATATTAACTAATTTGTTGTGAGCCTTACCTTCTAGGTGCTATAAAGTTTTTACTAAATTTTCTTAGTAGAATGGGATGATTGGAACTGAAATTCAGGAAGGTGTTCTGTATAGGTGGCCTTCCTCTAAGTTATTGTGGCCATAACTATGTTCTGTTTCTTAATTATTATATCCAAAAGTTGGATTCATTCGTTTACATACCCCAACTTGGTTTTGATTTTATCTTAAGTTTGCGCATTGCTTCTTCTTTAAACCACTGCATCTACATATTATTTACAACTAGTGGGTATTCTAACAGAAATCTGTCTTCCAATACAAAGAAAGTTTCATTGCTCAAAAAGAGGGAATTGCAATAGGTTTTCCATTCTTATTAATTAATTATTACGACATCTGAATCATTCATAGATACGAGGTGCTACCCAAAAGTTCCAGGAATGATTTAATAACTAGAAAAGTAGTTGCATTTTATAAAACATTTAATTGTCATCTTCGAAGGTAGTCACTCTTTTATGTAAAAAGCGTTGCTATCGTTTTTACCATCATTGGAAACACTCCTAGAAGTAGATTAAAGTTAATGCCTTAAGGACCTCCTGCGATTTCCCTTGAATTGTCCCGATGTTGTCAAATCGATATCTTTTAAGCTTGAATTTCATTTAAAAAATAAGAAAAATCGCTCGGTGCTAAGTTGTGTCAGTATAGTGGATAAGGTACAATAGGTATGTTATTATTGGACAAAACCAGTTTTGTTAGAATCGGACGAACATTATTATGATGCACGAAACAAATTTTGTTTCTCCACATTTCGGTGAGGTTTCGTCTAACATTTTCCCTTGGGCGATTCAAAATATTTAGAAAGAAGGTATACTGTTGACGAACTGATCAGTTTGGACAAACTCTTGACAGACAATTTCACTTATAATATAAGTTATATCGAAAAAAAATTAGATCAACATTGATTCGAAATTGACGAACTTTTTTTGGTCCTGGAGAATTTGGTGCCTTTCATTACGATGATTGTTGTTTGGTTTCCGGATTTTAACTATACACACATATTTCGTCAGCTGTCTTATATTTAGACAAGAAGTTTGGGTCCTATGCTATCGTTTTTTGAGGCGCTGTGCATATGTTCACCCGTTGTTCACGCTGGTCCTGCGTCAGGAGTTAGGAATAAACTTCGCTGCAATTCTTCTCATGCTAAGTTCTTGAAACAAAAACGCTGGTTGGTCCCATACGAGATTCCATCAACTTTATCCGTGTCGTGGATGGTTTCCCTTCGGTCCTAAATAATAATTTGACGAACACTATCAATGATGTCTGAATTGATACAAGATGAAGTGTTATCTGAACGTTTATCGTGCAACAGTATCACGGCCCTTCTTAGAAAGTTTAAACTATTCAAAAGTAATTTATTTACATAAGTCTGCAACACCAAAAGCTTGAAATATCATTATCTAATGCGAATAAACTTAATGATTTTCGGCTGGGCACATCACAAAAATCGCAGATCGTTTAAAACATTATTGCAAACAAAACCGTCCACACTTCGCTTTACGTGTTTGCAAACTAGGTCGTTCGGCATATTGACTCTCCAAGGGCGCGTACTATGTACATACTTAGAACTTTTGAGTGACACCTTGTATACATCAGTAACAAAAAGAGCGGTATAAAGTATCTCTCCCTAAATTGAAAATATCTATAACTCCTGCATAATTAGAAAATGATATACAAGGACCTATGTCATCATAATGAAAATAATTTTCTGTTGGATTGTTTTCTTTATTTATTTTGTAAAAATTTTTCGGGAAGGTTATAATAAAAACAATTGTTTTTCCACTGAAAGGTAATCCATCATAAGAAAAGAAATTGACACGATTATCTTATTGCATTTATGACTTTCTTTGGAGCTAAACAGCCAAGTTCTATCCGTTATATCTCTGAATAAAGGAATTTATTTTTGTATTTTTCCAATTTACTAGATTCACCCGATATAAGGGTATGTTTAAGAATATTGGGTATTATTTAGCGTAAGAAATAGTCCTTTTGGAAATAAATTTTAATTTTATTAGCTTACTTGGGAAAACCACCACTGTCATCTCCGTCTTCCGATCTAACAGCACCGTTTGCTTTCTAAGGTGTTCATCAATAAAAGATGTCAATAAAACAAAAGAGAACGCCCGATAGAAATCGAGGCTGGATATTTCGATTGGATGTTACAAACGTTCCACAGTTGTTTCCACAGCTTGAACATATTTACTTTGTCAAATTCATTTCCTCGGAATCCATTTCTGCGCCCCGGTCTTATGAAAGAAATGAATTTCTCTCTCTGACGAGCAAAATGAACTATAATTTATTTGAGAACGAAAATCCGCTAATAAAAAGAGTTTACTATTGGGACGTTTTACTTTAGAACCGATCATTACTTTCACTGGAATTATTGAAATACTTTTCACGAACTCAAAGACCGCTAACACTAGAAAATAAGAAGACAATTAGGATTTATTTTTAATAATTAACTTCCACTGAAGTCGCTTTCTTTCCTTTAAAAACCTACCATATTTTTTATGGGGAAAACAAAAAATAGGTAACTTATGTGAATATAACTTTAATAATTGGGAAGGTTAATTTGTGTAAAAATACATTATTTCGCAACATATTTTTTTTTAACTTTCCATTATGTTTTACATAATAAATGAATTAAAAACAAATAATTTTTTTTCTCTGAATTAATTTGTATTGTATCATAATATACATATATACCTCTTTATAAAATTACTTGATTATTCCAGAATTAATCCAATTCTAATTTAGATGAACTAAATTGCTATTACCTATTCATATTGCAATTAGGTTCTTTAAGAATAAACTAGATCTGGAACTCTTCTAGTATATTTTTCTATTTGGTGTTCAAATAAGATGTCGATAATAGCTCAGAAAAAATTTCACCACAAAACATTTAAGTAAGAAACATTCTAAGAGTTATTAAGAATATTAAAATCGGAATAGTTCAAGAAATATGCATCTTTTTAGTCTAATTAATAGACATTGTCATTTATGAACAGAGGGGTGGGAGGATGGTAACCTTGCTTTGAAAAAACTCATTTTAAGTTGAACCAATTTCCCATAAAATAAGAATTTTGCTTAGGTTAGTTTAGGTTATTTCCTAAGTTTTCTTATTTCTTTCTTACACCTCCTTTTTCTACCCAATAAGCCAATCAAATGATTTTATGTTACAACATTGCCATGATAATAAGAAACATTTTGCTATTAACACTATGGGCTAAATTGGAATGGCGTTTTTTTCCATAAGAATACTCTTATAAGAGCGTTCACTATGACGGTGTGATTAGAAAGTTTACCATTTTCATTTTCATTTCATATATATGTATATAATCAGCCAATTATAACGTTTTATTACGAAAACTTCATAGCTCACGTAATTAAATTACCTACCTCACACCCGTACAGAGTTCTAATATCTAATAGAAAAATGTACAATTATGTTCCACTATTAAGTATACTTTAAATGTTTATAAATAAAAAAGTTTATTTGAATTTCCTTGTCTCATCAATGAAAATAAACGGATATGAAATGAATACGACTTCCTACAAAATTATTTTTTCTTTTCTCATCAGAAAATTATTTTTCTTAATAATTTCCAAAACGATATACTACAGCTCAAATTATATTGTTATCCAGTGTTTCTGTATCAGTGAATATCTTTTTGTATGAACGGTTTTTTGGAGGTGATTTTAAAACTTTATTATTTTTACTGCTTGTGAAAAGCACTGCCAGTTGATATGTTATATCTAACCTAACAACATTAATGGAAACATAAGTTTCAATATCACATCGGCTACATCGTAATCAGTTTGTCCAGACTAATTTGTGCACGCGCATGAATGCTCGTAAACATTCGTATAGGTTTCGTATAGGTTCGGTTCGTTAGTTTATTTCAGAACAATTCGAATAGTTGGTAGTACTATGAAGTAATAGAAATACGGTATATGATATGCATCGGTATATAATCGCAGCAAATTCTAGTATTTTATTATACATTATACGTCTTTGATATTTTAAACTGTGTATTTTTGCCATACCTAGTCACGATTTATTGTTTCATTTTATAATGCAACAAAATCCAATAAAATTATGTTTGTTAAAATCGTATGATGTATTTGAAATTATTAAATAAAATAGCTATGAGGACAGAAAGTGATCCTTTGTTGTACTTACTAGATGAGAAACGCTGAGTTTTGTCTATGTTAAGACAATACAATTCATGACCATTTTATCGATCGATAGCAAATTAGTTTATGTTTACAGCCTGAAAGAGGTTTTAATCGTTTGATCAATACCGATAATAAATGAAATAATAGTTATTATTTCATTTATTATCGGTTAATCGTTAATTCATGTATATAAAATCAGTCTAAAAGTGTGTCCACATTCTTGTGCTCGGACTCGAGTGCTCGTTTCGGCTAGTGGCTCGTACATAATATGGACGGGAATACAAGTTGCAACATAAATGACAGCCGCTGCTTCACGAACTTCTAGAACACAAGTTCAAGCCCTAGCACGAGAATGTAGACGCATCTTAACGTTCATCACGGCTTCTACATCAGTACCATAAAATAGGCCAGGAGACAGAGTGTAGTATGTATCTATGTGTGTGTGTCACTGTTCAAACAAGCCTCTTACGGGGGATTTAGGCTTGCTGATAAGCCGAACATTATCGGTAATAAAAATTCAACATATGAAAAATGGAGAGGCTTATTAAATTTGTTTCCAGAACCGAAGTAATCTAACATCTTTGTGTGGAGTGTGTATGAATGAAGTAGTGCTCTTAAATTGTAGTATAAAAAGTATTAACTATAAAAAAGTTCATTAGAACTGATAAGTATTTTAATAAAAAATCTACATTTCACCAACAGAAAAATATCTCAAAAGCGAAAATTTGGGGTTGGGATGATATTTCTACCTGAAACTTCTCTCCTTTTTTAACTGATTAACACTTTTAGTATTTTTTGGCAATAATATTTTCAAATGTCTACCTTGTAAGTCTTTAATGCTTAGGGTCTTATTTGGGAAGGGATATATTTGCTTTAATATTTATTAAGTAAATAATAGCACTGTTAAACCTATATTGCATATTATAAATTTTCGGAGTATAACATAAAATTTTGGAGCTAAGCGTAGATGAGTAGTCGGATCGCTTGATGCCTGGTTTTCACATAATTTCGTTTTCATCAAACATTTGGGCCGCAAGTTCTAATGGCTTTCCCTAACTCACTTAACCTTTTAGAATTAGTTTTGCTACAAACGCAAAGGCTCTTATTGTTTCACCAAGTGATTTCCTACTAGAAGAAATTATTCAACAAACTTCAACTCGAACTTTAAAATAGTGTTAGCCTGAAGTCAGCATAGAATTTTTTAGTTGAATGAAATATATTTTAATAGTTTCATTAAAAAGAGGATAGGTAGACATTTAAAATTAATATTTAAATGATTGAATTACACTTAAAGCAGACATAAGGTATAAATTATAGGTACATTTTTAAGTTTCAGTTTAAATGCCTATAATTAAACGAGCGAGTCCACAAAAATAAAATTAAAGAAGATACAAAATGAAAAAAAAAACAGTTACATCTACATTCAAGTACCTTTTTTCAATAATAAAAACCGAATCTGTATAGCATACCTAAAATCATTTTAAAATATATATATATATATAATAATTATTATAATGATTATTTCTGGTCTTATTTTGTGGAATCTATCCATTATAAATGTAAAAGATAAAATACACTTATCTTAAAATTTTACGATTTTTCAAACTTGAGAATATTTAAAAAGTTTTGGAAAATCGTGGAGTTTTAAGATAAGTATATTTTATCTTTTACATTTATAATAATAGTTGTTATTATTAATAAGTAGAGTAAAAACTGGTTTTATGTAATTTCACTAATATTTTTAATTAATAATCCCAAAGACAATTTATGATATTCAAGGAGTCTTTACATAGTTACTAAGTCAAATAAATCTACATTTGATACCTAAAAAATGCTCGACATGGAAAATAATTTAAGCCTATTTTCCACTAGTTTCAGATTCAGGTAGTTTGTCAATCAAACCTCTGGAATACCGTTTTCTTCACTGTTGCTACCTAGGCACCCTTATTGCTCATTTAAGGGATCTCCAGGAAAATAGAGAACTGGTGCCCGAGGTATAACCAAGAGCACCATATTGTAACAACTTTTCCAGAATCAGCTGAAAAAATACGTTACAACCTATTTTATATCGTCGAAATATATATGTTAACATATGGTTTTATGATTTGTAGAACACATAAAGAATATGAGGATATTAACGATGCACGAGCAAAAAATCACTGGACGAATGGTCAAATATGTTTTTGTATCAATCAAATGAGCTACATTCTACAGCTTATTTTTTAGAAATTTTGACAATTATCCCTTTATTATTTTGCCTAGATATCAATATAGGTTGACTTTTTTTATTTTTATCCTGTACCAGGGAGCATGTTTACAAAATCTAGGTAAGAATATTTTATTCTGAAATTACAGATTTTCAAATTTTATAAAAGAAGTAGACATTTCGAAAGAAAAGATTCTTTCCTTTGTAATGTGCTTTTGCAGCGGTTTCTTGAAAAGTGGTTACAATATGGCGCTTTTGGTGATGCCTCGAGAGCCAGTCCTCTATTTTCGTGGAGAACACACGACCTCTTAATTTACTAATAAGGGTTTGATTGAAAAATTTCCTTAATACGTAAGCAGTGGAAAACAGACTTTACTTGTTTTCCACCACGATACCTGGATACTGGTTGCTCTTTTGAAATTACTAAAATTTACTAAAAAAATTTAAAAAATGGAATAAAAGACAGATTTAAATTTTAAAATAAAATATTCAATATATTGACTATGAAAATATAGACAATAAACTTAATCAGAATCAATGCTTCAAAGCCCACCCAATACAAATTCTAACCCACGGCCACAAGCAGTGGTTTTTGCCGGTCAAAACAAATTAAAGAAAAAACGAAAATGTATATATATAAGAGTACTTAAGGTGTTCAAACAAAATCACTTTTTTCACTAGATCAGGACTTCACTACCGGGGTTGTAATCAGAGAAGCACTTTTCAGAGTTTATTTGCTCTTTTATCCTGTAGTCTCCCGCCAAAATTAAAAATACTTAACTTAAACCAACTTAACCAACTAAAATATTTAACGAAAAATAAACTTACAGATACCACATCCGAAACGCTTAAAAAAATGGTTCATTATGCCTTCACCTATATTTCTTTTATCCCTTTAGCCGAGAATGCGGGATTAGAATGCTCCTTAGTATTTGTAGCTTAATTATGCTTACGTTGACACATGCATACGACCTCATTTGGTTTTCTAAAAGTAGTTTAGTGCCTCAACACCTCTGAAAATTTCGGGTCACTAGCTGTTTTTTCTATATTTTCCAATGTATTACTACCACTGCTACTATTGTAGGATTCCAATCCTACAAAAGGTTATTAAATCTCTCTTCTAATAGCCGCATTTCATATCTTGTATCTCTCGACTCCTAACTATCCTGAAACTTATAACAGGGTATAGGTATCCTTTTCGGTAATTTTTTAAATTTTTTCCAGTGTACTGGAGAGCTGATTACACTAGAGTTCAGTCTTTGACAGCAGGCAATAGAATAATATAATAATAGTGTCTATTATAGTTTCTTCCTATATCAAACCAGACACATTTTCTTCCTATGTCATCCCTGTTAGAACAAACAGTTGATTTCCATAAGTATATATTTGTCGAAATTCGAATTGCCGTGTGTAACTACCAACGACTCTTGGTAATTATCCCTAACGAGATAGTAGGGTAGCGAACAAGGAACACTCTGATATGCATGCATGTATGAGTAATGACAATCGGGATATCTATCAGCTGGGTTTGCCGTTAAATTGAGGATCAGAGAACGTACAAGTATGAGACAAGGACTTCATTATCCCGTGAGATTATTAATCGACCGTGCTAGCCATTGATGTTTTTGTAATGGATATCGTACAGAAATAATGAAATTTGACGCCGTTTTGTTTACAGGATGAAAATTAGAAGCTCATATGGGTTAGTGCTTGGTAGCCTGGAATACGACTTAATTACGATGTACTCCAAAATTGTCATATAATTCTACAGCGTGCGCTAATATGTTTTGGTGATAATTGATAATAATTTATCCCTACAATTCAGAACTATATGTATATTAAAAAATGGAAGACAAGGTAATGTTTTTTTAAAACGGGAAATGAAATCAAATGGAAAAAGGAGAAAATGTGCTTAGTAGACCATGAACGAAATTAACAAATAACGAACGGCAGAAACGAAAAAAGTGGAGTTGTAAATAATATTCGACACTGATATTGAACATGTGCGATGAATAAAATAGAAAAGTATATGTCAAAACATATAAAAAGCTTACCAAAGCATTTTTTTTTTATTCAATATAATTAAAATACTAATTTCTAATACTTCTTGATACTATAGTTCTTTAAAACACAAATACATCTTTATTATTTAAGTTTTTGTTGCCAGATTATCCACATTAAAATATTCTTAAGGTTTCTTCTAGAAACTACTCAGAAACTACTTAAATTCTGGAAGTTCTTTTTCATCCGACGGGACAATTATATAAAGATTACTTAACGCCTGTTTCTGATAGTTATCTATGAATTTCATTTTTCTGTGAAATTTATCAAAAGTTGATGGATGGTTTCACTAAAGCAAATAATTCATCAAGGCTAATTCTGAGAACGTGTCCGAGTAAAAACAAGAAAAATAAGTTGTTTGTGAAAATGAACTAGGCCTCTTTGAGCCTTACATTTATCTGGAGATTGTTAATTTTCAATTCTCGTCTCGTTTTTGTTGATGCGTCCGGATTAGGATTCAGGACGAATCTGCTTCTTCCCTCGATAATCACTTTGATGGTTGCTTTGGAAATGGAGGTTTCGATTTTTTATTGCCCGTACGCTCTTTGTGAAGGTGTGGAATAATTTTCACATTTTTTTATTTTGTCGACTAATGGAAGCTTCATTTTCTATTCTTAATTACATAACATCAAAGAGTTCTAGAAAACCTCTGAAAATGAACTGCTTGAGCGTTATATTTATTTATATATTTTTAAATTATTTTCTCGGGAACTGTTTGTATATTACATTACATCTTGTTGCATGTTTATGATATCGAGGAGGAATGCATCATCCTATTATGTTCCTTTACTGTTATTTCCGTGGCTTAATTAATTTTCACGTGGTGTGTATTTCTCTATTCGGTTGATTGAAAGCAGAGTCCTGAAACTTTCTGTTAAACTGAAGATCTCCTGCTACTCCATTGTGCTTGTTCTATGTAAGGATGTTTCTGTTCCTCCTATTTGAGTTGGATATTCTTTGACTATTATTGCTTTCTTGATTGGTTGTTTCGTGTATTCAGTTTGCTGCTTTCGAGGTTTTCATTTTGAATTGTCTAGGAATTCTATTGATTATTTCTGCCATTTCGTCAAAGAAGGATAAACAGTTTATTGCTTCTAGATTTTCTCTTTTAAGATGTTCTGTGTATTCTTTAATTAATTATGTTTTTAACGAATATTTTCAGATAGTGTTCAATTTGATATTCGGCTATTATCTCCGTTGTGTGCCTGTGGCCAATCTGTAAACTGTCCTACATTTAATTGACATCATTCTCTTTTGTATCAGTGTCTTTTGTAAATTTAATTATATTCTAAAATAATTATCTTTTCATTATAACGTAACGTTTAATATACCTTATAAATATACGAGGTTTGATAAAAAATTATTGTTTTTCTTAAATAATATTTATTTATTTATTAAAATTATTTTTATCAACTTCAAAGTAATACAATTTACTTATAATATATTTTTGCCAGCGCTTTATAAAATCTTGGAACTCACTTTTGGGCAGGGCCTTCAGCTCCTTGAATTATTCTGTTTTTATCTCATCGAATACTGTGGCTTGGGCAACTTAACGGTATTGTTTGCCAAAAAAATTTACAAACAGTCAGTGAAGTGTGAGCGGGGCATTATTGTGATACAATTTCCACGAGTCATTTTACCCAATTCTGGTCATTTTCGTCAGATTCATTCAGGCAAACGACACCAAACAGTATTCCTTATTGACCATACAAGCATTAGTGCACTACACCAATAAAATCGACGAAAACTATTAGAAGAACCTTCACTTTTGATCGAACTATTTTAGTTTTAGCTCTTCTGACGGCTTCCATTGGGATAATTGAGCCTTGGTTTCGAAATAGGACTCATATACCCATCTTACGTCACTTGTTATGATCTTTTTAAGAAGTTCTGGATCGATATTGACTTCATTCAGCAATTATTGGGCGATGTCTTGGCGACATCACTTTTAGTCAAAATTCAGCAATTTCGGAATAAATTTTGCGTTCATACGTTTAATGACCAAAACATCCGAAAAAATATTTGGAATCATTCAAATTATGTCCTATCTTACCAGCAACCTCTCTCACAGTGAGTAGGCGATCTTCCAGAATCATTTGCTTCAGTTGTTCGACATTGTCGTCAGTTATTGATATGCTAGAGCATCCAGAGCGGTCGTCATCTTCAACGTTTTCACGACCCTCTATAAAATGTTTGTATGACTTTACTTCATTTTCAAACAAAATTGATATAATGGAAATTCTTTGATCCCCTTTTTATATCTCACTAAAGAAGTTAGCATTCAAGATATCTGCAAATATCAACATAGTTCAGAACAATGTGTACAAACAAGTTAAAAAAAGTTTTGAAAATCGGATTTATAAATCCGGTAAAATTCAAAAATTCCCGTTTTTTTTTTATCAAACCTCGTATATTTAATTTCTTTTACCCACTTACATAATAATGGAATTGTCCGATCCACGTAAGCTGACGTCGATACAGATTTAATTAGTCTTTCATTGAAATTCAAAAAAAAGGAGGTTTTACAATTTCATAACAGTATTTTTGCCAGATACACTGTTAAGCAAGATCCACATTAAAGTATAGAGGAGCTAAATGTTATTATCGCAAGAGGGCTGTCCAAAAGTGAAACAAAATTTGATAAATGCACATTGTAACTCTTTTGGGCCGGCTATAGAAGAGAGAGGTTTTCAAGAATTATTGGAAAATGATTTAGTTTAACTTTTCATGTATTTTAATAATAGAATGTATATCATTCACTATACCAAATCGATGAAACTATATCAACTGGTATGCCCAGAATTCTGATCTTGTAACTGGTATTGATAGGAATGGACTGCTTTCGGTGATGGTTCTTAATAAAGTACAACACTTGGGACAATTAAGATAATCAGAAATGCTAATTCTATGATACATTATTGCATACGCAACTGGTTTACACGATACAGGCTGTAACTTCTTACAATTTTCACTTAATAGTTATGTTGAATTTGTTGCCTACAAATATTTAAATAATTTGATCAGAATGCGGTATGTAATACTGTTAGAAACAAAGCCCGACTAATTATTTCATAAAATCATAAAGAATTCATGTTTATTTAAAAAGAAAGTGTCATATAAAACTGCTAATTTCGGTTATTTTATTAAAGGGTAAATAGAACCCCTCTCTTTTCCGATGTAAATAACTTTGTAGATATCTTAAAAAAAATTAATCCATTTACCGAAAGCTAATTTTGTTGGAAATTTAAAACGAAATTACCGTGAGCTTAATTTTATTAACGTTCATTTATCAAATTAACGTCGTCCAAAAATTTTAAAAATAAGTTTAAAAGAATGGCTCCGAAGTTGCATTGTAGAGCAACTTATGAACTTGCAGCGGATGAGGCAGATGTACGATATTCGTCTGTTCGAAAGTTACTTCATTTTGGTACAGTCGATTCAAAAGGATTTTTGCTCTAAACAAGAAATTCTCAAAAAACTCTAATTGACAATGAAAATCATGATGATAATAATAACATGTTGCTTTAAATATTACAAAGAAATAGTTAATACGCAAATAAATTCAATATTAAAATGACAAAACTAAATAGATAAAGTGAATGGATATTTATTTCGGCATATAATATACCGTATACAAAAATTAGGGAATAAACTCGTTATTTCATTAAATATACATATTCATAACTTAAGAAAAAATTCTTACACCTTTTCCTTGTTCTTGACACTCTTCCGGGCGATTAATAAACTCTTCCGATGGTTTCCTAAGGCACTATATTTATTTCTTTCCTTATTCGTTTTTATAATTTGTTAAAATGTAAAATAATTGGACTCTATTTCTGCGACGACAATATACACGGTCCAACTTATCTAGAATTTTTAATGAATTTATTTCGTAGTGTAAACAATTATAATATGAGTTGGGGCCTCTCTTAAGTTAATATATTCCTCAACTCTTTCAGGAATGCTTCGAGTAAGGTGATCCAATGTTTTCTTGAAGAATTGAGTCTCAAGCAACTTAATGTCTTAAGAGACACAAATCCATTTTTAAGCTAGGAAGTTAACCCAATCTTCTACCTATGATGTTCCATATATGTTCAATGAGTGAAAGTTCAGTAGACCTAGCTGGACAAGGAAGAACTGTATGAGGTCTAGCATTATCCTATTGGAAAATTGGATTTTCTAGTTGCTAAAACATTGTGGATGCAGTTTATTCATGATTCTTTCAAGGAAAACTAATGAAGACCTGCTTTCATATGAAATTGAAATCCGTACCATAACTCCTCGGATAAGGGCTGTCTCACGTTGCAGGCAAAATTAAATGTCCCGCCTTTCACATCTTTGGCAAACTCTTCTTCGCCTATGATGGTTCCATAAACAAAATTGAGACTCGTCACTGAAAATATTTCTGTTCCGTCTCTGATCCCACTGGAACTAACCGAAAGACATGATTATACGATAAACTGATCGTAGAGAGAGTCATTGTCCTATAGTAGCCAGCCATTCTTGTGCCACTGACACCTAGAGGTAGAAAATCGATTTCTAAGAACATTTATTCTTAAGAGACGTTCTTCATGGTCTGTAGTTCTTCAGTACCAGTACCTTTACGACGTTGTTGGCATTGGTCTGTATTCCACTCATTCCAAACTCTAAGTACCATGAATTCATTTCTACCAATCCTAGTGCCAATTTCCCGAAACGAAATAATGAAATTCCGGCTTCCCCCAGCCCTATAATCCTACCCCTTTCAAATTCACTTAATTCGATTAATTAAATTAACGCGTCTTCTCACTGGAAGCATTGTTAACCAATGTTTTTAAAGCGAGTAAAGCAATACAATTAAATAATTTTAAAAATGCATATTATTACTAAATAATAATAGCAGCATCAGATGTTTGTAAAAAATCTCGCAAAAAAGGGAAAATCTACAACCGATTGTAACTAAAATTTTATCTGCACTTATTTTCAGTACAACATATTATTTGCCAAAATTTCAGTAAGATCCATGTTTTACTGAGTGTTGCATTTTCAATGTTACACAGTAAATTTTTTATTTTAGAGATGTTATCTTCAAAAATGTCATTTAAAAAACGATGAGTTCATATCCAAAAAAGGTCATGATTAGATGTGTGGAGCTGTTCCTCACTACACTTCTTTACTTTATCATGGCTAACTTCGCTTAATAGGCGAATTTTTGTGCCTGAGGACGATGAGACAAGAGTAGGAGGTACCACCACCACACTCTCCTGTTTTCTCTTTCTCTACCTCTTCTGTGTCAGTCATTGCAATTAGGTACTCGCGAAATAGACGAGAGTGTGGATGCGAGTTCCTCGCCCCGGGTAACTTCGGGGAGGGTACTCACCGATGTTGCTCCGCGAGAGTCTGGAGTCGGCATATGAGTATAAGTTTATGATTTAGACTGACGGTAAATGACATTTAAGGCAAGTTTTATAGACATACTGCATGAAGATTTAACATTTCTTATATAACCTTTATTTTATTATATATTATTTATATTTATAATTGAGTCAGATACTAATTAGCGGTAAGACGATACTTAAAAAGTAGCAGTTCTCGTACTCATTCGAAGAGAAAACTTTTTGCACTTAACAAAGTAAACAATGTGTTAAACTCAACAAATGCCGTTTCACATTGCGGAATTTTATCGGTCCAAATACTTTAATTCCAAATTTGCATTCTCTTCGACGTAATATAGAGATGGAATGTTTCCTAACTTATGTTACCCATTAAACACTATAACCATGATAATTGCGACATATCCCTGATAATTTAAATTACGCTTTGTCTGATTACTTTATATATTTATGATTATTGATTTTTCTGATATTTAATATTTTATTAACTTAAATGGATTGGTATTGTAAAAAATGTTAAAAGAGGTATTTCTGAAATATTTAAAACAATAAATGTTTTAGTAATGAAAGTGTTTTAACTCAAGAATTTTAAATTTTTCCTGCAAAATAATAATTAATCATTTTTAGGTGTAAAACACTCTTTTTTTTTAATTAAAGAGAAAAGTATTTATGTCTATGCTAGGACTCTGAAATTTGTTCTATTTGTGATACCTATATCAAAGCATTAAATTTTATTTTGGACGTATGCATGTACTAAGTATATTGTAGAAAACAAAAACAAACCCATTGTTTTCCACATTTACCAAACTCATTTGTATTACTATTATTTTATTACGTCATAGCGATATTATAGGAGTATTTATAACTTGTATTAAGATTTATAACTTTCTATCTTTTGGATTAAGCGATCATCTGATACGCTATCAGAATATTTCCAAAAGTTATCAACTTCTTGACGAAAATGTAAATTTGACACGCACTCACGCATGCACGCAAGTATGTGATATAAAAAATGGAAACCTTCAAAGTAATAATTATATGGAAACGTTTGAGCATTTTCAAATATTACTACTTCCCAGACATAACTCGGAAGAAATTTTCGCAGAGCCAGAGGAAATGCTTGGTTAACCCGAAAACTTCGTGGAATGGACCAGAATCATCCAGAAATGATTTATAAATATATATTAGAAAGTTACAGCTTACTGTTTCGATCTGGAACCTCTTAGTGGGTTCTTACTGAGGAGTAGCTAATTTTAATCGAGATTTTTTATTATATTTTCATTGTAGTTATTTAAAAATTCAATATATATAACATTTATACATGTATTTTGTACGATCACCTTCAGCTTCGATCCATTGCAATGCTCAGTAGTTACCGAATTAACTCTCCTCTAGTTAATATTGGTTAAGTTAAGATATATTTATAATATCCCTGTAGACAGCAAACTCTATCTAAAATAAAAAATCAAATGCTTAACTTTCTTATATACAGAGTGGACCAAAAGTCTGGAAACGGCCAATTATCTCGTAAATTGCTAGTCCGAATTCTACAAAATTTGGGATAAGTCTATTTTGGAATACGGAGATTCCAGGTTTGACATTTGCAATTCGCCGTTTCTCTGATTTTATTAGTCACTTTGGTTTTTTAAATACATCACCCTGTATATTCAGTCTTTTTGTAATCTTCTCTTCAATGCTAGTTCAACCATATGTAATACTTTGTAGATGAATCTGGATTAATTTCTAGACAATCATGGAAAAATGTGATGGACGCATTCTACGATCGATTAGGGTACTGTCTAACTCACAAACGGAGCACATTTTGAACACTTGATTAACATTATTTTTAAAATGTTGTAATCTTTCAATTGTTACGTTTTAATGAAGTTGAAAATAGTTTGTATTAATAAATTTATTGAGACAATTAGGCGTTGCCAGACTTGTGTCTTATTTATTTAAGTCCTGCTAGACTACATAAAATCATAAGTGTTAGGTACATATGGTTGAACTCGTATTGAAGAAGAGATTCCAAAAATGACTAAATATACAGGGTGATGTATTTAAAAAACCAAAGCGACTAATAATATCAGAGAAACAGCAAATCTAGCAACATTGCAAATGTCAAATCTAGAATCTCTGTATTCCAAAATAGGCTTATCCCTAATTTTGTATAATTCGGACTAGAAATTTACGAGATAATTGGCCGTTTCCAGCCTTTTGATTCACTCTGTATAATGTACCGGCATTGAATATCTTCAATAGCTCTTGAAAGATACTAACTATGTTTGATATGAAAATTATAATAGAAGTTAACACACCTTATTTTATTACATTTTTAAAATAAATCTATCCACTCAATCTAAATAATGTACCACTCTCACGGTCAAATATAAATACCGCAGTCCTTTGAAAATCAGACAATTAGGATTATTGGAGTATGAAATCTGTCAATGATGGAACAGGACTATTTACAATCTTCAAGTTCAATTTTTAATTAATTTTCTATATTAGGAATAATTTAGTGGGTTATTAGTAGTTATTCGATTTTGATAGAGTAGTACTAGTTTGTTCGGAAACGGTTTGAATCAGATCTAACTATTAACATCACTTTGAAGTTCATTGAAATTATATTCAAAAGGACCACATTGCAACTGAAAAGTAATATAGATTCCCATAAACTTTCGCAATTTCTTTATAGAACAAAATTTCTGGAATAGAAAATTGATTATTTTTTTTACAAATATGTGATGCAAATTTTCTGAAACGATAGTTCATTGATTGGGTGGAGGGCAGATATCAAAGAGAAGATCCTGCTCTATCGATACTAGATACTTATTCTATCCTCCTGTATATATGTTGAGTTTGAAAAGATATGTAACCTTTTAAGGTCTATTAGGCTTTGCACGAGATTTTCCTAGTGTCATGGTCAATAAGATTAGTTATCCCTATGACTCTATATCTCCAGACGCTAAGAGCTGCCCATTTAAAATAATATGCTAGAGGCTGTTTTCTCTGTTGGGTCTCATAGCTTCCATACGGAATCATCGCCCATAGTATGAAAGTACTTTCTGGTTATTTAGCCTGCAATTAGCTTATTGTTTGCTCTGTTGAAGTCCAGTAGTTACAACTCACTTTAGTTTATCTTAACAAATTTGTAGCCTATCTATAATTGACCATTATAACCAATTTTGTATAAGATTTACTTGTAATGAATTTTCCTTCAATCAAGTTGTACTGTAATATTCAGCTAAAGGTTACCCTATTTTTGTGACACAATACGATTAGGTTTTGAATGTATTCCCAAAAGTTTAATTTGAATATTTTTACCTCTCTACTCTATCTTTAAAAAAAATTATAATTCCTTTTAGCTCCAAATAATCAACACTTTTATTTAAAATAATATTTTCGAAACTTGTTTCAATTCAATTTCAATTCCAAAGTAGAACCTGCAGAGAAACTGCATTTTCCTCTTAAATAAACACCCGATTGATTAGATGAAAAATTTTCAATAAAGTGTGATGATCAAACTGAGGAAAATTACATTTTCACATTGAAAACAAACTTTATTAAGTTTTATTTACATTAAAGGAAAATTAATTAGAATTTATATAGGAAGTAACGATTCTGATAGGTCATTCACTGATAATAGTCATAACATAAAATTGTATATGTATTTTGTGAAAGAGTACGAATACTTTAAAATATTTTTAGGAATTGGATGTAAAATTAATTATGTTTTTCATTGGCTAAATTATAGCCTTTGTGATTAAAATAAAAAAGTACTAACCTTGAAAATATCATTTTTTATTTCTATTTTTTCGTAGATTGTGATACTATTGAGAATAACTCGTTAATAACAAATAAAGTTTATGTTAAAAAAAAAGCACAAAAAATGTTTATTTATATTATCTTATTTTATAGCTAGCAACCATTGTAAAATTAAAATGAGAATAACTTTAATCATGACTGCATGATAATTAGGGATTCAACACGATTCATCCCCCAAATATTACGTCACTGGATACATATACTCGATATAATACATATAAAACAAACTCTAAACTCTAAACATTAATAACAGTTGCTTCATCCTATCTACTACTTTAGTAAAAGTTATAGATCGAAATAACAAAGTTCAAAATTGTTGGGTTTTAAAAATTGAATCAATCAATATAACATTTTTATTGACCAAATTATAGCGTATGCTGACGATATTGCACGAAAGTAAAGAAACTAAATAAAGAAGTGAAAACTATAAAGACAAAATACATGAAAATAAATAACAGAAATAGAACAAAGAATCAGAGTTAGGTATGAAAATTGATCAAAGAATTCAATCCGGCATTAATGCTTATTACAGATATAAATAGATAATGAAAACCAAGATATAATCAAAGTAATAAAATAAAAAATTATTAGGGTATGGTTACATAAACAAAAAGACTATGAAATTATAAAGAAGATTAGAAAATCAACCGGAAGTCAAAAAATTCAATGGTAGAGCCAAGTAATTCAGGACATAAAAAGCATATTAATAAATTATTCGAGAGATAAAATGAAAAATAAGATATAGAAGAAGGTAGCAAGCAACTTAAGAAGTGATAAGAATATTTAAGAGAAAAACAGAATAAGGTGAAGATGAGCAACAATTACTCTAGTACATAAAGTTAGAAGACCTCATTCGATTAGTGACTCTAAATCATATAGGAACGTATAGAAAAAACAAATAGCCAAGTTTCAGTTGACGATCATCAAAATGTTTAAGGCTTTTTATGGCGCAACCAGTCTTTGCAACTTTTATGTACCGTTACATATTAATAAGCATAATATTTCTTCACCAAGACTTCCATGTGGATTAGTTACTCATTGGATTTAATTTCTCAAACAAAACAAGATATCACGAAGGTCTTGTCAGAATACGGATTTCTACTAAGGAAATTTGTATCTAATGCAACCAAAATATCACGTTGAAACATAGCCGCCTCTGTAAAGTAAAATGAAATCTAGAAAACTAGTATTTTTATATTTTAAGGAATATTTCAATAAAAGTATTTAAGTTATTTCCAAATTTACAAATTCAATAGTTAAAAAATATTTTAAATCTTTTAAATACAAGTGTATTCAAGGGTTTTTTCGAGAAAAATATACAAAGAACTTCAAAATCAACTAATAGATGTTAAATTTAAGCTTAAAAGCATATTACTAAAAATTTAAGTTGACGCTTCAAATGACAACGCAGATGAGTTTTACGATTATATTTTAGATATAACAGAGATAGTTGGAGAAGCCTGAATTTACAGCTGAAAAGTTTTTAGGAATTTTTTCCTTTCGTAAAAAAATTGTAGTTCAAATTTTTATCCTTTCAATAATTCTCCGAATTGAGGAATATGGTTAGTTTTGTAAAAAAACAAAAACTTTTTAATAAACTGAAAGTCATCAAAAATCTGTAAAAACATAAAGTAGTGCTAAGAGTTCCGTTTAGAAAGCTAGACGAATTCGGGAATCAGTTGCGGTTTACCACCAATCTCGATCAAGTGTCTTCAGTCTTAATAAATTTTATAAACTAAAATTGGCCGGAACCTTTTTGAATTAGCTAATAGAGTCAAACGATTTATTAAAGAACTCGGCGAGGTTTAGTAATTATTCAAATCATTGATTTAATTCGTTGTTTTGTAAATTTACTCGTTGTTCTGTATATTTAATTTTTATTTGAAATTTTCACTATTTCCTCGCCCAATAAATAAGTTCAGTAAGTTTCTTTGTTATTGAGTTGCCTTATAAGTATACCTACATATTGGGCGTCTCCCAGAATCAGATCCCCTGGACTGGGGCCTAAGAATCTGGTAAGTGCCAATTTTCCTCGTGAATATAGTAAGGCTATTGACTAATTAATCCAACCTGTTCATCAGCAAATCTATTGTAAGAACTACGTTTTTGCTTCTGCTTAAGGAAAACCATTATAATATCATGTGTAGTATCGATCATACATTATATTTCGTACTCACCCACTTACATCATAAAGTGATAAACGTATAACTTCAACAAATGCTGTAACAAACCAATCAAAATTTTAGGCATATTATAGTACCTTACAGAAGACAATCTTTATTATTTAATACTAATATATGTAATTTAATGTCACTAAAAGGACTATTCTTAGCATTATATCTATTTATAACTGTAAAAAAAAATTACAAAAACTTAGCAAGTCCACTTGATATTTACCGTTAACTTCAATAGCTTTAAAACAATGTTATCTCGTACTAGAATAGAGTTGTATATTTATTCATACGAAAGTGAAATAGGTTATGATGCAGCTACTATCTACATTAAATCCATAGATTAAAATGGTTAAATAGCCACTCACCTACTTTGCGCAATAAATATGCTCCTCTACAAACCATCTCGATTGCGAGATTGGAATTATGTGCAGTACTTGTATTAGTCCAGTTGATGCAAAAGGTTGAATTAGCGTTACAAATAACTGTTAATGATTGATATTATTAAACTAATTCTAGCATTCTAATTATCTCTAATGTTGAGGAATAATTCTAAATTCCTACCCCTTCCATTACGAAAAGGCGAATTTCACACAAAACTAAAAACAAAAGTTTTACCATACTATGACTTTCTCACTTTTCATTAAATACATAGATAAAGATTCCGAAACTTCATGGTATGTAGTTAAACATATATACAAGTACTTAATCACAATGTTCACTGCACCACTAATCATATTACCACTGATTTTATGTAAATATACCTCGCTACATTCTGAATCGGAAAGAGCCTGTCCCTGTCAGGGGATTAAGAAAAAATTCATAATAATTTAAAATGGAAAAAGTGATAGGCATATTTAGTATCAATGATTGGTTAATATTAAAAATATATTACTATTAGATTTATTTGTTAACTACAAAATATTACGTTTATATTTTTTTAAAGTTTTAAATTAAAAATAAAAATTTGATAATTCTTATTATTTTGTGTATTGGTTAAAATTTACATAATTGATAGCTTTTTCTAGTAAATTACCAAACTTTCACAGGCATTTCCAACGGTATGAGAACATTACGTAATGAATCCTAATGGACCCTAATTAACCTTAAAACGCATTCCTTCTTCTGCAAACTTTCTCGGATAAATTTCTGGCTGGCTAAGTTCCAGTGATTTAATAAGTCCAGAGTGGCAAGAAGTGGATAAACACTACTGCTTACTAATTAGGATTCAATCCATTAGAAAGCAGCGTATAATCTAAGTTCCATTTCCTGGAACGTGTGACGACTGTGTTATTGAGAAAGTTATTGACGAGATGTCACCCATTTAAAAAGACACGTCTTACCAAAAAGTATATTGGTCCTGAAAGTTTGCGACAAGAACATTTTCTTCAATATATTTGAATTAGATATTGAAGTTAAATAAATCGAGCCTGGTTCTAGGTATACGTATTCATTAAAGATATAGTGATACTTATTCTTAGTTCATTTTTATATGTAATTGATCAGTTCACATTTCCATTATCAGATTTGATTTTGCTTCTATATGGCCTTCATTATATCGAACAACCAACGAAGATGGCTCTATCTAAATAATATCTGTTTGAATAGGTACCTAGTTCAAAACCATTTAAAGACGTGCCTTATACAACGAGTTCAAGCAAGGCAGAGATTCGGAGAGTTTATCGTAGTAATTTTTTACTTCTTCTACTTGTTCTTTGACCTTATCTTTTGCATTTTGATTGATGATGCAGTTTTAATTGTATTATAACGATAATATACCAATTATTATTATTATTATTTTAAACATATTTTGGTTTTAATGAAAGATAAGCCAAGTAAGTATCCAATGTGTGAACTGAACTGTAAACTCGGAGCTAGTCCGAAACTACATACAGCTACTAACTATTTAGAGAATATAATTAAGAAAACTGTCCGTCTTGCTTAACAAACTTTCAAACATTAACACCTCTTTAGCTGCCAAGTTTGTATCTTACATAGAATTTCTAGATGCGGAACTTATCAGAACTTTATTCTGTAGGTGTCCATCCACGTTTGAAAATTGAATCAACAAATCTCAGTCTGGCTGCCGTACAAATTTAAATAAATCAGAATTTCAGATTTAGAAATTAATTTCGAATTTCTCTTTCGTCGCTTATTTCAAATTCAAAATTATTTGCAGTTAGTCGCTGAGGAAATGTAGACTCTTTTGATTCGCTGAAAGACAAATTTTACAAGTAGTCATTATGCAGGGAATATTTAAAATATAAGTTCGATAAAAATGTATTTTCTTAAAAACAGTTAGTAAAAAAGCATTCAGTTTTACAACTCAAAATTTCAAGTTTAAATTATAACTTTACTGATGTTATTATCATTTATGTTTCATGAAAAATAAAAATAATATATTAAAACAACGCATTATGTTATATCGTTACTTATTCATTGATTTTTTGCGGCAATATTAAAGACAAAATAAAACGAAAGCCACTATATGTATATGTATAAGATTTTTCTGTAAAGGTTTGATATTTGACATTGATTGCATTACTAGCTTAGAACGTATCTAACCTTTGAGGCAGAAAGCCTAAAAACCAAAATCGCTAAGAATCGAATATAATATTGTTCTCATGTCGAAATAGCGAATCATAGTGGCTGCGGCAGAACGGTGCAATTCCAAATTGAAGTCTGAATAAATGCAATATTATTATTCTTTCTATTTGACAATAAAGCTTTGCAGCGTATGTCAGTTTCAACGGGATGCAGCATTGTAAGACATGCTTTGTACTCGAAACAATTTTTGTGGAAAACGTTTTTTTTTGTTTTAGTTTATTTTATGTAACATAAATAAAATATGCAATGTCACGTAAATTCGATAAATATTTAAAACGAAAATTTGTACGAAAAAAAATGAACCTACTAAAGATATTCTATTATTTATTTTCTGGAGAAAAGACGATAATATAACAGGGAGGATCTGATGTATTGATTTTTCCAAAATTGCACATGTGTTTGACTCTAAATTTCTAATTTCTAAAATGTATACAGAGTGTCCCTGCTATATTTCTTTCAATACATAAAACATGATATCCGATACTTTGTTTTTCTCAATATTCGAACAATATATCCGTTAAAATATAAATAATTCTTGCGGCGTTTTAAGAGGTTAACTGTTCCGAAATATTCCAAAACTGCACATTTGTTTACCACCCTTTTAGACTCTAAATTTTTAATTTCACAAAATATATACTGAGTGTCCCTGCTACAGTAAAAATTTGACTCAATTTTCGGTAAAAATCCAAAACATTTCTTATTTTTTATTGAATGATAAAATGTAAATGTATTACACATTCATTTTCAGTTTAACTAACACATTGTCGAAATTATTTTGCAATTCAAGTAACATATTCAGCATTTCTGGTCTCAACGTCCACAATAATATCACTAAGATGTCCTTGGACTTCTTTGAGAGGACAGTCCAAGGTACAACCATTAATGCTGATCTGTTTAACAATATTCCCATTTTTCCTGTCAATGTTATCAACATATGCCCAATTTTTCATGCGTAATTTTATCCATAAGTTAGTAGAAAAGTCAGGTGGATAAGGACGATTTTTTTCTTCATAAAAATATAAATTATTTGAAATGAAAATTTCCATGTTTCATTAGCATTTTATATATTTTTAGAAAATATTGATAAGAATAAATATTTGTATTTGTTTTGTAGTAAATGTTACTTATTTACTTGTTTATTGTTTTCCTAGTATTAAATACAAATTTGAAATATTTACATTTAAAGTACTAGTAGCTGAACTGATTTTCGGTTGATTTTAATCACTGATCACAAAAACGTATTGCCTGAATATTGTCTACATAAACGTTACTTCATATGGCATATTTTGCATAAATATTGAAAATTACCATAAACTATATGCCTGCACTATTATTAAATTACCTAATAAATTAACATATTTAGTGAATCTGTTAGGAATATTGTTGTAGAGAGATATAAAAATATACACTCGCAAATTTATGTTATAAAGAAATACTAACAGACCATATAAAACTTCATGGTAAAATTATATATATAATTTACAACTAAATATATACCGATTTATAATAAAGAAAGAAGACAGCAAATTCCTAAAATATTTTAAATCATATTAAGAACTGAACTGTGAGATATTAAATATATACTTATTCGTGCTTTAGAAAATAACAAATTATATACCAGAAAATTGGAACAAAATTACTAGGCACTCCAGTAAAAAGAAATATGATTTAAATAATGGTTTTGTCCTTTAAGGTCGGTTCACACACAACTGTGACATATCAGTGCCGCAACCGAAACGTGTTCAAACCGGTAAAGTGAAAATTATTGTACTAGGAAATTGAATGGTCTTGTTCATACTGGTCCGGCTCGTGAGCGTGCCGTACAATAATTTTCATATTTCTCCTCGACGAAATTTTTTTATCACGGCCGTGATTTTTATATTTTGTTTTTTGTTTAGTTAATTTTCGCTCTTTTAAGTAATTAAGAAAAATAAATAATTTATTTAATAATACAAAATTCATTCATAAGAAACATAAATGACAAAAATTTGTACGTATGTCTATCGTATTTTTTAATAAAATTATGTAGTAAACATACGGTCAAATTTTGATAATCTTCATGTTTTGGTAGGGCCTGAATCTAGCGATTACATTGCCTACACAACAAGTGTTTTCTCTAGTCCTCCTACAATGGCTCCACTGAAGTTATGCTTCCCATCATCTAAATTATCTCGTGGATATGCTCGAATCCGGGTTATGCATCAACTCGTTCTTCACTTGGTCATAAAGTACCTTTTACTTTTCTTCTACAATAGTGTAAACTGTATTATGCCCTAAGCGATACCTAAACAAAATTTTCTTTAGTGCATTTCCAGTGACCAAATACCTGAAAGGAAGAAAATAGCAGGGACAAACAAGTTTCGTCAATGAAGAATACTAACTACAACTATTTTTTTTTGTTTTAGGGACTTCATGTAAATCTACGTGGGCCAAAAGAACTTTAGAAAATCTTTAAAGAAAAATAAAACCAAGAGATAAATCGTGATGCCGTAGAAATATTCAAAGCAGCCAACGTCCTCACGTAATTTTACCGAGTCAAAATTGTTGCGCCCTTACGCCTTCGAAAAATATATAGACCTACAAACACTATTTATTTCTTCTGATTTGATTACATAAAGCAAAGAAAGAAATGAATACGATCTCAACCAAAACTACTTCGGTAATACTGCTTTTGTTATATCCACTAGAACACGGCACAGGCCACTTCGTATAGAAAGTATATTCAATTTTTTTCTCGCACATACGAATGCATGGGATATAAAATAATATATTTGCTGGAGGAGGAGGGGGGTAAATTCATGGGGAAGTGGTGCATTGCAAATAATTTAAAGAGAACATTTCCAATAATTGATCAATAATCACTTCGTTAATGGTAATAAACATTTAAACGACAACAAAAAATTGCCAGTTTTTCCAGCCAAATTTGAATTAACAACGACATGGTTTCATAAAAATACATGAATTAATTTTTGTGACAAAATCACGAGCGCGTAGGATGAGTGATTTCGTCTGAAACTTATTTCAAATATTTTCATAACAAAGTTTTATTGCAATTTTACCAAAAAAAAAATCAAACTCTTATGTGTTTACTTCCGAAAAAATCCTAGTAGGATTTTAATATATTGATATATTTTAGACAAATTCACAAAGTAAAAAATATATTTATTTTAGTTTTCATTCTTCTTGTAAGTATCTATTTTTACTCACCTACTACATGATTAGTCTAGATGTTTACAGTACTGTAGGGATAGTAACTCAACTTCTACCGAGAACGTGTGCTAGGCCATAGTGAACGTCAAGCGAGATAGTATAAACCTGTTAAAATTCATCAACACTGCTGCCAGATTATAGATTTCTATATTTCTAGGATATTGGCGCAATCTATTGTATATTTTCCCAGTATGAAAAATGTGTTTTCACGGCTAAGCGGTTGAAATAAAAAAAAAGTTCAATTAAAACTTTAAACGTAAAAATCTCCTAAACCTAAGCAAACCTTAACGATATTTATTCCATCAGTAGCTTATAACAGTACCTAGCAACACATACGAAAACTTCCATCGACTTACTTCTCGGAATGAACAAGAAAAATAATCATACTGTGACGAAAATCAACAAACAACATCGCTTAACTATTCGTTGCAACAATATTTTCAAAGTCTAGTAGTCTAGATCCATGTCAATATCTCAAGTTTTTAATGTTTTTTAAAATATATAAATTTTATAAAGAAAAATAAAGTTTTGTTGTTAAATTTATCTATAGGTAGTTATTTTCCTTGAAGTTCGTCCCTTACCTCAAACACACGTCGAATCGTTGTCTTGAGGAGATAACTTTTCTCTATGGGTGTGTTTTTTTCCAGAACTTCTAACTTGTCTAACACTTAGTCAAATAAATTTTCTGACGTTCTTTATTCACCTTAAGAATAAAATAAAAGTTTCTATCTAATATTCCATCGATATTTTTTGGTCTATTATTTATTATATAAATTGTATATTATGAGAAAACACGTGCATATTTAAATTGGGAGCTATAAATTTATTAAATTAATGAATTATTGCATTTTTTCCAAACATATGTATTTATTAATAAAAAAAAGTAATTGATAAAAATGGAATTAATTTAAAATTGAAAACTCAAAATATAAAAAAAATGTTTTATTTTTAAAACCTGACAGTTTAAATCTTCAATAGGTAAAATTACAATGTTCCCACCATATCGCTTTAGCTTGAAGAAGATAAAATAAATGATCGAAACGTTGTATGTATTTAAGTAATGGTATTATGTCTAGAATATTTTTTTTTCTTAAACAGTACGCTTTTCTAATTGGTTATTCTATATGTATTATTTATATTTAATCACATTTTAAAACTTTTTCTGTTTTTCTGTTAATATCATTTTTTTCACATAAATTATTTATAGTATTATTTCAAAAACTAGTAATTAGCGTGTTCTAACATGCTAGACATATATTATCAATCAATAAAATTTTGTATTATCAATTGACTTAACACTGTCGCCAGAGCATTTTAAAAATCTAATTGTTTTTTTAAAATAGCGAAAATGTTGATAAATTCTTGGAGATGGATTTGAACACGTCGATGATATATTTTTTACAGAATAAAAAAAAATAATTTTAGTGATACGGCGGATGGGCCATTCCGGCACTCTGTTTTTCATTGTTTTTCACGTGGAATTACATTTCACTAAAATATCTACCTACCTAGCTGATGTTTATATTCAATCGGATATCCCGTAGAACGGTTGTTCCAGCCAAAATTGAATTTTCTTGAACGGAACTCATTATTTGGAAAGGTAGGCTTGACCACTTGCCAATGTTTTATTCATCAATGGACAGTTGATTTTTTTATTTGGCCAGGGATATTGCTTCTTAGGATCTTACGAAAAAAAACAAATAGAAAATTTTCTATCCACAATTAAGAAATTCTCCCTATAGTCTGAAATATAAATTAAACTAATAATATTCTTAGTTACTTAATCGTGATTCTACTTTTAGGTTTAAGGCCAGTGGATTGAGTTGGTGGGTTTGCTGCACATTGTCGTGTAATTTTTCTTATTCCCCTTTTATACAATTTTGTTTTCATTTCTTTGCTCTATCTTAATTTAACTCCTCATCTCTTATTTATTTCCAGGCATTTTTTATTGACTTAATCATTTTTCTTCTATTCCGAATGAGTTATCGAACTATTGCCTCATTTTATACATTCCCTTTATTTGGTTTTGGTCAGAGTTCTTTTCATAAATTTCTTGCTGTTTTTTATTTATGTTTTATTGTTTCGGTTACTTCCTATTTATTTGAACTTGACTGGTTACCAGCTATCTAATTCATTTTTCTCTGTGCTATATATGTTCATTCCAACTGCAGTTTAATATTTTCAGTTATTATGTATATTTGGTGTAAACATTCCTGGGTGTTATCGATTTCCAAAGTTCCAATTAAGGTTCAAATATTTTAAAATTGTTTACAACCATTAGACAGTAATTTGAATCCTAAACTACTGAAAATTTACTCTTTTGTAATCATTTTGAATACCAACTTTGCTGCTAAATCTTGCTAGATGCTTTTAATTGAATAACGATTTTCCAATCAGACATTGTTTCGCTTTGAATGCATTTATTATTTTTCTTTCTGCACAAACAAATTGGTTACAATGTTTTTTAAATTCGAAATTGGAAATTAATTGAATTATACACGAAAAAGTAATTCTTTAAATAAAAAAATGTATTTAAATAAATGATCGTAAATACTAATTCAAAGTGGTTTTTGTATTTGATAGTAGGGTTGATATCGATATCTACCTCATTTAATAGCATGTGACATTTTATAATTTTTATTGTTTTTTAGTATGGAATTTAAAAAAGCTCCTGCAAAATATTTACTTATATTATTTTTATTTTGTACGATCCTGTCTTATCAAATTAATTCAACTATTTTTCCCATTAGCCTCGTTTCACTACAAATATTGCGACTTCCTAACCATGTCCCTCACGGTTTACCTTTTTCGTTTTACCAGTTTCCTACTGTCTACTTACTAACCACGTGGTTTATCCACTGCTAATGCGCTATTATAATGGGATTATATAGTTTAGTCGTGTTGCTCTTACTCTCGATTTTCTCACTTGCTTGTTGAACATGAAATCCAATTCGAATATTTAAATAGTTATCAACACACGTTACGCAAAGACACGGAGGGTTAAATTTCAATGTACACTTTTTAGAAGAGTACCGACATCGTGGAAATGCAAGTGCAAACGCAAACTACTAGCCATTGTTTTGTAAGTAGTAATGCTGAATTAATTATTCACGTTTAGGTAGGCACCGTAGTTCTGATAACATTCTAGGGATTTTGCGAGCCGGCATTGGGAATACGATTCCATTCAACGTGACGTCAATAATGAACCGAGATGAAACTTTACTCGGAATACTGAGCCACTTCTTGCTCGGTGCAACCTCGTCTGGATGGAATCAAAATAGAAAATTAAAGCACACCGTGCCCTGCCGTTCTCTTCTAGTGCATATATGTACAGAGCGGTTTAACTACTTTTCTTTCTATTATTATTTATAATCACATTAGTCACAGACCAGATACTCGACTTGTGCAGTTTAAAAAATTAATTCCTCATTTTGTAATCCGATATAACGAAAATGTGACATAATTCATCATAAATATATCTAATATATTTAAATATTAACTACAAAATTAGGTTCGGTCTGCGTGATATTACTATAAGATTATACAGATTTAGAAACAATTTAAAAACACATAAGCATAAACCTTAAGATGTAAAAAAGAATATATGTATACATATATACATGTGGTCCAGAATTATATACAATTTTTAAGTTAATTGAACGAGAAAGTATTATCAGGAAATTGTAATACATGGTAACTTTTAATTTTCCCTTTTAGAGCTCGGATTATCATCATCACCAAAATAAATACTTTTTAGAATTAAACGTACTTTATTTGTAATTGTGAATTAATCTGTAAGAAGAATTTTGTTTCAAAAATTAATAAATGCAACTATTGCAATAAAGTGGATGTATACTTTCTAGTTTATTTAACTTAAAAACAGTGATATTTATCGAACTCTAAGAAGAATACCTCTTTTGTGTGAAATAGTCTGAGGAATTACGTTTTAAAATATTTTTTCGCAGGAAATATAATAATTTTAATTTTTTAAATGGGATTTTCTTGAATTTGCAAGGAAATCACATTTTTAAACAGCACTAAGGGTAATATCTAACTATCAGATGATAAATTTAATGAAATATCTTAAAATTAAAAGTTTATTTTTAAAAACGGCCCAACAATTTATCACGCGATTTAGTGGGCGTAAAACGGCGTTTTAAGGCCCTTGGTCTATTTTATCGCCCGGTTGTCGGTAAAGTAGCTGAGCCAGCACCAATTTTATTTATATGTAGATTTTTTGTCTAGTTCCTTCAATTAATGAAAGTAAATTTTAAATTTAAATCTATTAATATTGTTGCGTTTTTCATGAATACAAAATTTTATGTTCGAAAGCTTTATTTAATAACCTCTCTCTTATATTATTACCTATGACTTAACAGTCAGGAATATTGAATGTATATAATATAAAAAATTTTAATTATAGAATAAATTACATACACACATTATTAGAAAGCACAATGCTTCACCGTGTATACTGATCGAGTAAAAAATTTGGTATGTATGTATTTCAGGCGTAAATATCGTTTATAAATTTTAGTGTGTTACCAGCCCCCGCCTATTTACAACCTGCGATCCGCAAGCGCCTATTTTATGTCATTGATGAATAAATAACTATTTGCAACTCTTAATTCCACGATTTATTAGGTAGGTTAGATAAATAATGGTTGTGGAAAATAATATATTGGTAGGTAGGTATATGTTATCGCGTCAAGAGTAAAATACACTTCTAAATATTATTGAGCTAACATTTTTTTCAAATTAACCAGTAAAATCAGTATCGTTTTGCTGAAAAGAAAAAAATTTATATAATTTTGACATACGAGGAATGTTATAAAAACTTTCAAGCAAAGATGCTATATGCTACAGGTTTTCAGTGTGTACGACGTCTACTATGAACTTTTTTATAGAAATTAAACAAATATTGAGGAGAAGAACTAGTTAATGAAAATTAGAAGAGGCGGAAGCAAAAGTAAATATATATGTTTAGTTTTTTTCCTATCCGTATTGAGAGAATTGGACAGTAAGTTTTATAATAAAATACCGTAGCTATAAATACAATATTTCTAAAAAGACTGTTATAAATGAATAGCGTTTATTCTGTATTAATGGGCACAGAAAAAGTAGAGTCCATAACTTAAGCTGTAAATATTTTATGTGCTCGTGAAATTGATGCGGAAATAAGGAGCCAAAATTTTAGTCTCTGGTAACGTTAGAAGTGACACGATTCAATAAAAATTACTATGACTGTGGAGTCTCAAAGTGTCAATTTATCTAAATGAAAACAAACACCGAATAATAAATTAGCAGAACTACTCAATTAGACTATAAGTAATTACAGTTACAAATCAAAATATTCGGTTAAAAACTGTTTAGAATATATGCAAAAACATAATACACATAAATTACAACAAAGCGCAAAATTAGTTTCATTTGATGTTAATAATATGTTTTCAAAAATCGCTCCATCTGAATGTATACCAGTGGTAACTAAATTCTTGGAAGAAAAAACCAATAACCAAGTTTTAATTATAGAAATTATAAACTTTTATTTATATATCTGTTAAAATTACTTCCTTTTTGATAATAAATTGTATATTCAAAATGAAGGATTAACAATAACTACTCCAATATCACCAAATCTGGCAAATATTTTTATGAATAATTTGGAACAAAAAAAAATTTAATTTAAATGTTTCCAAAAATGTATTGGTATAGATATATTAATACTGTTCTTGCTGGTTTTACAGTTAGTGGTAAACAGTTAGATATTTTCTTTCTTTTTATTAATAATTTACATTCAAAAAGAAAATTTACTCTGGAGATTGAAGAAATGATTTAAATAAATTTGATCATCAATAACCATTTATTGAAAACCAACTCATATAGATATGACTATCCCTTATAACTCAAATCACTTCGTATCACATACAGTGGCAGTTTATAATTCAATGATAGCTTGAGCTTTTGAGCTTTTTCAATACCAATGAATGTAGACGAAAGCAAAATTATTAATATAATAAATCAAATAGTTAAATCTATTCATTACATCTAATAAATACATAGGTTGATCAAAAAAGAGGAAAAGGTTGCCATTCACCTTATATTTCCAAAACAACCTAAAGAAATCAAATCATACAAAGTTATTACATATTCTGGAAATATTTTAAATAAAATATTAAAAATTATATCTCGAGCAACATCTTTAGAAATATCTTTTAAAGTAAAGAATAATGTAAGTTCATTTTTAACAAATGTAAAAACCAAAATTCCTAAATTGAAAAAATCAGGTATTTATGAGTTAAATTGTTAAATGTTCTTAAGACAATTGTTTCACCCTTTGACATCGTCAGATAAGATTATAAGAAATTGGTATTTCACATACAGACTTCATTTTGATTATTAATGTTGTAACAAATAATATCCTTCATTTTCTAAAACATTTGGTAAATTTTATATGTACATTTAAACCAGAAGGTTATCTAAAAAAGGTAAACATTCCAAATTTATTTGTTTGTTTAGTACTTTATATTGAGGACAATTTAACAAATTTAAAATCCAAAATTCTTTAATAAAAAAAATCAGGTATTTATAAGTTAAATTTTCCGGAGTGTAATGCTATTTACGTTGACCAGACCCTTACAAATTTTGTAATCAGACACAGTGAGCACTTACGAGTTTATACTCTGAAACAACCAGATACGTCACATTACGCAAAACACCTCATTGACACCAAACACAAACTTACACTTAACAGAACAATGGAGGTAACAACAACGGAAATTCTTCATATATGTGAAAAAAGCAGGAACTTGATTTTTTTGAAACAATTTGAAATAAAGCAATATTTCCGATCTCTTTAGTGTACAGTAATAAACGAACAAATAAATCTGGGAAGTTTAACTTTATTAGACTGCCTTGTGTAATAAATAGATAATTTTAATCAAATGTTTTAGAAAGTAAAGAATATTATTGGTTAGAACTTTGTAATATAAAATAAAGTATTTATGTTAAATGCCTGTCAATTTCTTTAATTTTATCTAACGTCCAATTTGAGAATTGGAAAATAAGTGTAAAATATAAAAGACTATGTATATATTACGAAATAAAATACTATAACTATAGATATTACTTTTCTAAGAAGATTCCTGTAAATGAATAGTGTTTTTTTTATTCTATATAACTGCAAGTTTTCTTGATGTATTAAATATTTACAATCAGCTTCATTAATTTATAAAAATAAATGTGTTTTCAAAAAACATTTACAACTTCCAGTTCCGTCTACACGGTTTTGGAGCAAATCAAAAACTATTTTTAGAAAATGAATACTTATTATTCTTTCAAAAAATATGTGCAATTCTTAAGGATTTTTGTCTTAGTTGTTGCAAAATAAAATGTTATTCTGAGAGAAATATGCGCTTTAAACTATTCTAAATATTTTTAGAAAGTATATTTAACAAGCTGCATTACTTTATTTAGTTCTTAATCTTATTTTTACGATTTGGAGATTCTTTAATTAAGGTGGGTACATTATAAGTCTCTTGGGATCTCAGTTTACCTATAAAGTGCAGAAAAGACATTTACTTTTTACTATTACAAACGGGACAAGTTTAGATTACTTATGGTTGACTTAAATATCAGTTCTACGGCAATTTTTTGAATAATTTTAATGATTTTCTTCTACGTTTTATCTAGTCCAGTTTTTTGCCTAGTAAATATTGAGCAAAATCATACATGTTATAAAATATATATATAAGAGAGTATGTTCTTTTCAAAAATAAGCTACTAAACTAAACTAAACTAAAGACCAAAAATCGAATTTTATGGTCTCTAGCTTTCAGTGTCACCTGAATTATTACAACAGAATTTCATTTTTGGCTGATTAATATCCATATCATTTAGTTTACATTCGCCAGGCTGGACACGTTCACAAAGCTAGAAATTGATTGTTCAATTTAATCTAAAGAATAGTCCGATCACTGTCTGCCAAATTTCCCGTTATCTAATTATCAGAGTCTTCGCTAAAATTCTCTAAATTACTAATTATTAGCACTGACTAAATATATTATTTCCTCGTGACATGCTTGTAAAATATTTTATCTCTATAATAAATAGGTACGCTAGAATAAAAAATAAACGAGTAATAAGAATAACGTATTACAATTGACCAGCGAAGCACTATGTACATCTACATATTTTTATTTAGATGCTGTAAAAACCCAACTCCAAATATTAATGATTTTAAATCACTAACCCCGCATTAATGTATCTGTTTTTTTAAAACTTCTCTCATAAATAAAGCCTCTGGTAATATTAAATAAGTTTGGTAGTGTGTACATTAATGTGACACAAGATATAACTAATTGACGTAGCGAGACGATTCAAACTAATGGAAAGTAGTTCAATGTAAACTAGCACTCTGGCAAGAGCACGCTTTTGCCGCTTTTCTTCTGATTGGTGGGCTCATCCTAAAAATAATTTAAAATTAAGAGGGCTTTATTTAAGATAATAGGTATAATTTTTATTAAATACGGGTTCTATTAAATGGATGAAGATGAATTTTTTCTGAAAAAAGTGCAAAAACATGAACGATTTTTATTCCAAGGGGGACATTTTTCTAACATATCCTAAACTGTCATATATACCTTCCTCCCTCTCTCACTATCACCAATACAATTTAAATAAGGAAAATACTAAGTATGATTCATCATAGGAAGGTAATTTTTTAGGAAATTCAGCCATATGAATATTCCTTGTGAAACTTTTGATTCAGGTGGGACTAAAAATTGATACGCATTTTAAATTGCGATATTTTATTTGAAAGCTAATTTCAACAATTTAATTCACAATTTCTCTTGGAATGAAAATCGAACTGTTTTGCGTATTTTCCACAAAAGATGTGTCTTCAAGATATACAATCATTATTGAAGTTCATAATTTATATAACATCATTTATATTATTATAATTATAATAATTATTATTATTATTGATAATAATACGGTAACATTTACAACTATTCATACCACATCACGTCGGACCAAACCTGGAAACCTCGGAATTGAGCGCCTGAGAATATGGTTATCAGCTCACTCGGCGAATCTCATAATACAGTGTGCGATATACATATATTTAAAAAAATAGTGACACACATTGTTAAATAGGTAAATCAATATTTGTCACATATTAAAATCCTAATTCTCACCAGCGCTGTATTCTATTTCCAAGAAAATTATTAACCCAATTGATATAAGGAAATCACTGGCAGAATTTACACATTACACATTTTTAGATATTCTAAAAAGACAAAATAATATGAAAATGAAATATTATTTAGTAAAGTACAAATATATGTAAAGCAAAGAAGATGTATATAATTTTGGCAAAATCGTTCTAAATGTTCTAATAAATATAAGGTTTTCGAAACGGAATGCATAAACTTGTGCAACAGATAAAAACCGTATATGTATTCTATTTCTATTGTATCCATGAAATTTTTTACCACGGGATCCAAAATTTTCAATCGAAATTAAACATTATTAAAATATCATAGTTAAATATGGGTAGAAACTACCAGAGGTCCAGGGATTGTCATCATGTCTCTCATGTCCCATAGTTAAAGCACTGAGCTCCACGTAATCAGCTCTAGGATGGTTTGGGATTGCCTAGGAAGAGAATAGTACTAGCGTCCTCTAGGTTCTAAGCAATCAGAGTGAAGGGAATTTCATTAATTTTACCACAACATCTCAGCCTTTGTGTTCTAATTATATATATGATACTGGATTTACTATATTGCCCCATAAGTTTTTTTAATTTTTCCTCTCCATTCATCTACTTCGTTATTTACTTTTTGTTAATAGCTGCCTTTCGCCTAATATATTGTTATAAGAACTTTTAGCGTAATGTTTTCAATCTCATGTCCTTAATTGCCAGCACTTTAGTAGGTCAATATTTTTCTACCCTGAAGATATTCTGGTTAGCTTCTATGTCATCTCTCTGTTTACCAATATCCCAATCCCATATTCCTTCAATATTTTATCAAATCTCTTGGCTAATGACATTAAATCATCTAACTTGGTTCATTTGATAGAACTGCAACGTACTTTACTTTCCAAAACCAATATTACCTTGAGATTTCATGCAGCCCCACGGGTTCACCGTTATCTCCACTCATTGCAAATATTTTCATGAAAGTCTTTAAAAAAAAGGGGCTCGAATCCTTTTACCGCAAACCTAAACTTTTGGCTACGTTATGTAGAAGATATTTTCATCATTTGGCCTCATGATCAACACACACTTTCAACTTTCCTAAATCATCTTAACAGCCAACATTCCTACATAAAGTTTACTATGGAAATAAAATCCAAATCCCACTTCCGTCCTGCCACGGCCCATTGACATCACCATATAAATTGGTCGCCACTATTCTTCTTATTCAAGCACATTTCGCTTCTGGCTACGTTGAGTAGTAGAGTTAGCACGCACATCTCATCTCGAAATTGACGCAGTCCTTCGAAAACAGTAATACTCAAATTAACTCTAGCCGAGGAAGTCTACGAACTTCAGTCACCATGTTTCTTAATACTTTACAATCCATTTTGCTCCTTTCTTATACATATATTGGGAATAACAGTCCATTAGCTCGAATGTCAGACTCCATCTTGTTTCCATACTTTTATGAATAACTCGTATAGTTATAATAATTTTTTGTATTATCATGATAATTTTATAATATTATTTCGTTTTCTGTTGATCAATTCGATTGATTCATCGTTTTCTCGCTCATTTTGAATTTAATAAAATTGATAAACGGAAGTAAAAACACAAAAATACTGCCAGATAAACTATTCATCATCATTTTCACTAATGTTCCTAATTAGAGTATTATACTATTTATCTTTTAACAAACACTTCCATCACAAAGGACAATTCTTTTGTTTATGAAGCTTGTGTTTAAAAAGAGAAGTAAATTAGAGTTTCCGTTTGCAGAAAAACATTTACACATTTAATCTAATGGTGTTTTTATCCTGCCTTCTTTAATTTAGAAATTTTTCTCATTGGAGAAGTAAATAAACGAAAATATCAAACGAAATCAGTTTAGCACGCAATGGGATTATATTCATGGGATGTTTTAGTTGAAACGGTTCAGGCACTGATGGTTCCTGGCTTGCATGCAAGAAGATTATCTCTTACATAACGTATTACAGTTTGTATGAAAAGTTTTGTTTAGCGATTTCACTTGAAAATCCCTTTTTATGTAGCAGGGAAATATTTTAAAGCTAATAAAGTTAAAAATAAGCGTAGTCATGAAACATAAAAGAATATATTTGTGACCACATTAGACAATGTTTATTTTCATCATTCATTAAATAAATAAATTAATTGGTTCCAGGATCTATAATAAAAAAAATATTTGGGTCAGATTAATATTGAGTACGATGTGTCGTTGACTGTTACTGCTTTAGCAAATATTGGAGTAGGAGAAATACAGCTAAAATACAGGCCAGGATGAACGTATAAGCAAACTAAGCAAGTGCTTAGTGGCTGAACTAAATTGAAACAAAGGGAATAAACACAGAATAAACAAGAGAAACCGGTGCTGAGAGAACCAAAAGCTATAGTAGCACCATTCAATTTTTTTTCATTTCTTAAAAAAATAAATATATATTTAGTAATTGAATTGCTCACAATTTGAGGTATATAAAAATTATCATTGCTTAGGCCCTTTCAAGGGGCTAATCCGGCCCCTCTATAATCGTAGTATTTGTCCTGTCAATAATTTGAAAGCAACAGCAGTTTATCATAATAAGATTTATAGCTTATTAAAAATATTTTATTACGTTTCCTAAAACTTTTTCAATGGAAAAGAAAAAAATTTTAAAAGTATGTTCTGTTTTAAAGTATACATCGACTTTCACCGATAAAATAAATGGAAATATTTCTAAAATACCTTCTAGGTAGTCCTGAAATAGAATGCACGAAAAATACGCTTGAGGTAAAGTTAGTAGACAAATAAGATTTTTTCAATTTGTTTGACTTCGGCTTTAAAAGAAAGAGTACACAACAAGTTTTTAAAAACAAATATCGTCTGTCGCTGTAAAAAACTTAAGATAACACCGCTTAAATTGAAGGAAAACAAAAATAGGCATAAATTAAGGCGAGCTTGAATTTCTTTGTGCTAATTTTAAACTCTATTGAAATTAAAAGTTCAATGAATTTGTATTTTATTTAACTTAACCAAAATGTTTATGAGAAAAGTTCTTCCTCGTATTAACAGAACAGAAAGATAATAAAAAAATTAGGATCGTTTGTTTATTACTTGTTTTATCATATAAAACAATCATGCTTTTCTTAGCATTTCCCATTTTATATTTCACACATTTTTGTTTTTATTGTGTTCCTCAACAAAATGTTATATAGTTTTCCTTTTCCATGTCCATACTAGTTTAACAAGATATGTTTTACTTCTTCATTATTTGGTTCTTTCTTATCTTGTTGTATCTCTTAACTTGTCATTTTTAATTCTATTCACCTTTGTCTCTCCTCTTTCTAAACTTCATTTGTTTGTCGAAAAACCGTGTCGAATTATCGCAATTTTGTAGGCTATATTTGATCTAATAGTTTTTTCCTAATCTATATTACCATTGATTAAGAGAATTACTCTTAAATATTCACGGCTTCCTGCTATTTTATTTCTGTTCTTTCAATTATGCTTTTATTGTCTTAAACCTTTGTTTCCATCTTTTGTTAATGTCATTCTATACTACTTAAATATTTGCTTTTCTGTTAATAATAATAAGAAAATTGAATATTTTTAAATTGTCATAGAAGATCTTTATGGAAGCAAGCATAAACAAATCTCGACCTGTTACAATAGATCACCTAGAAGAAATTGACTCTCTATCAACATCCAGAACTAAAATGGTTTAACACCTTCATTCACTAAAGCTTAAATTCACAACATACAGAAATACAAAAGAATACTTGAGAATGCATTTAAAAGAAAGATTTCATTGTAAATGATCAGATTTCTAAATGATTACGTTTTGCAGGAAAATACTGAATAGACATAACATAATATCTTGTCTCACGAATTCTAAGAAATACATTTATTTTACATTGTCTTAATCGTTTTAGATGAAGTAAGTAAAATAATTTTATTTATTTTATTATTTATTCGTACTATATAAGAATTTCATTATATGTGTTCGGAAAACATTTCCAAATTTTATGTAAATTTATTATTATTAAAAATTTGTCAATGTCAACATATTTGTATTGTGTTATATGTATATTGAACCTTAGTACTTATTGAAGCTGAATATTTACTTCCGCATCAGAAGTTATTGTGTCGTATTTTGTACACCTCTAGAAGAGATTGACCTAAACACCCAGTAAGTAGCTATATTATACAATAGGATTGGAACGGCTAGTAAGAAATTTCTTCACTATAGACTGAGGTGGAGATCAACAAATTTATATTAGATAATTTTCAATTCTTTTAGTTTGAAACCTGATCCGATTATTTTTTGTGATTTTGTAATAATCTATTGTTAATTTCTTTAACTTATTTAATATTGTTGAATAAAATTTGTTTATATTTTTTCCCTGCTTCGTTTATTTTAACTCAGAACAAAATTTACAAGCCGAACCAGAGCTATAGAAAGCAGTTTTGATTTTTATTGACGTGCATGTTAATCCAAGTAAGGTATTGTTTGGAACCATATTTGCTATGCTCTACACAATATTAGAAAAGTATATGCCCAATAGGGTGATTTTAAAAAAAGCAAGAAATACACAGATTATTTCTGACAAATAAATTATAATTATTATACTATATACTATATATACTATCTTTCTCAATTAACAAGAACTGTCTACAAAAGCATGATCAATTCTAATAGATTAATAACCACATTATTTCTCAGATTGTTTTTAAAAATAAAATCAGAAAAGAACTCCGAAATAATTATTTAGTAGTACTTTATTGACTAATGAATTTAATTTTATGGACGCTTTTTAAGATGATGTCTGTTAATTGCGAATTAAATATCAACTTTTAAAAGCTAACTTCCTTTCCTTAACCTAATTTTTCCTCGTTTCTCGTAACTCCTTTTTTCCGCGATATCATCAAGAATAACTCTTCAGCCATCCACTTACAAAACCAATTCGTAGTCACTAATTTAAAACAAGATCATTCTGGAGGGGCAGTCAACGAGCAAGAGTGAACACCAGAGCTTTCCGTATGCAGTAGCGACCGACGCTCGTTGAAAGCACCATCGCGACGCTGCGCCGCGTCTAAAGCTCAACTCCGAACTTCGCTCGTTTTTAGACCAGTTAGAGTAGAGCTCGTAAATTTGCGATTTTCGCGTAAAGTTGGTACAAGGAATTTTAGTGGTTGGTGAATTAATTTTTATTAGTTGTGGATATTTTATTACACCAAAACTTTTAAATTTTTTATAAGTGGTGTCTACAATTAAGGATATTAAATTTTTTGTCAGGTATGCGACACAGATGTTTCCATTAAAAATACATTTGTTCTATATATTTCACCTACTGGCGTACCTCCGTTTATGATATTGAGTTTATGTCAAACCACAATGTTGTAATTGTAAATAATCAATAAGACTGCAGGGTAGAATAGTAATATTTTAGAAATAATCATGCACGTTTTATGGACATGATTTAAAGTGAAACAATTTTTATTTTATTTATAGTCGTAAAAGTTATTTTTTTCATTTTTGATAAAAATAAAATTATTATAATCATAATTATTAAAATAAATATTTTTATACTAATATATGTAGAATAATCGTAAGTCTGTTACTACAGGAAAAAAGGTAGTTATTAAAAAGCATAATAAAGGAAACAACAGAAATGCAAAATTGTTAACACAGAAAATTTTTAAAATAAAATACACTTTAAAATATACTGCTTCGCTTGTTTAGCCGTAACCTTGTATTTTATAGGGCTCTAAAATTATGTTAGTTTGAGAGAACTTTCTGCAGAGGATTTAGTCATTTAATGAAAGTTTATTCAATATTATCCATAAACGTTCAAGCTAAATTTTGTTTCTAGTTTATAGTTTTATGTACAAGGATAACAATTTATAAAATATACTGCACAGCTTACAGAGAATATTTGCTTTACCAACTTACTGCTGCTTTAGTTAATTGAATTGGTAAATTTAATAGTTTTAATAATTTAATAATTCAACATGTCATTCTTAACATATAAACAAAAAAAATCTGTTTTCGAATTTAATTTTATATTCAGTGTCCGGATTTTTCTCGGACATCACTTATCAGGTGATTACCCTTTTAAATTGATTAAAGATGAGTTGGGAACATATGATTTCATCTATAAAACCTTAGAATTCGTTGGAAAAAATATTTTCCTAAATGCGTCCAGTATGAGTTTATATAATGTTTTGACACCATTAGATGAAAGTCAATAACAAACTACATATTCTGATTCCTAATTTAATTTTGTTAAAATAATGAATAGGCTTAAAATATCAACAAATGAACGGTTTTCAAGTTAATTTAAAAACGAAGAGCAATTTCTAATTATTTTGATAGTGGTAATAAAAAAGAAAAAAATACGTTTGTATAATATTAAGAACAAAAAATTTAATTTTTTCGATATACATATTTAGAAATAATATTTGTGTGCTCCCAGGAATTCATGCGACCAAAAGAGAAGGCACTATAAAGGAATGAGAATGCATTACTATTTCCTCTCTAATATTTTGAAGAGGGTATATCGGAGGTGAGAACATCGTTCCAGTCAATTCGTTAGTAATGCACTAGTAAACGTTATCATACCTCTAGCACAGTGGAGTTCGAGAGAGTAGGATTAACACATTATTGCTCTATCTCTCTCTCTCTCTCTCTTAATTAACTCGATCATTGTATTATTCGTATTCTTTTACTCTTTTAGATTTTATGATTTAGGTATATAAAATTTATTTCTGAAACTGTATGACATATGTATTTACTCGTGAAAGCCATAGACATAATGAAAGTGTTGTTTTAAATAGATATGAAGTAGCGATAAAAATATTAAGGAGACCGGAAAATAATGTTCTTTACGTACAAATAAATTTTTATTATTAATCAATTATGTAGCCTTTGTTATCAAAAAGTTTTTGCCGCCTTATGAGCAAATTTTCAATGCCGGAATGATACAAATCAATTTCTTTTTGAGCAAAATTTTGACATTTAGAAAGAAATACATTTTCTGTTGATAATTACTAGGCACTTTTCAATTAAATATTGATCTACTCTGTAATATGGGTCATATATACAGCCCGTATACACATGTAGTATTGTGTTGATTTAAGCCAAGTGGAAAAGCGTGCGAGTTCTTGCGGTAGATTTGTTAATGAATATCAAACATGTTGGATTACTGAGTCGACAGCCGTACGTATTAATGAAGAAAATTGGCACTTGCAAGATTCATGTGTTTCTAGGACTTTAGCTCTGATTCTGAAGGACGCCCAGTATATAGGAGCAATTATTGCTGATAGGTTATTAAATCAACAAATAGAACTAAACCTTTCCTTTTCTAAATTATTTATTAGGGCGAGGAATATGTTAAACTAATGAATAAACAAAATAAATTAATTTATATTAATTAATGAAATTATACATCGAATCTCAATGTTCGTCGAGTTAAAGCTCAGAATCAATATTACGAATTGGCTAATTTAGAAAATGTCAGCAAGTAAAACTTACTAAACTAGACACTAAAGGCAATCGCGTAACTAGGGTCTATTTGAAGATGAAATTTAAGCAGTAACTATTTTTAAAAACTGTCCTTTGAATATTGCCTTTTTCAGCCACAAGCTCCCATTAGTCCTGACGATAATAATTTCAATTTAAGGATTTACTGTTTTTTTGGTCTTTGGCCCTTTACAAATCTAAAAAATATCTCTTAGTTTGGAGAATTTACTACGAGGTTACAGTACTGAATGAGAATCTTTTCACAAAAGGATAAACCATGAAAACCAACCAACTAATTTCTGCGTTGTTTGAAGTCTCAACTATATGTTTCAATAATAAATCTTTCTTAATGAAATACAGGCATCTGTTACTTAATTTTTAAAACCATTTGTATATTTTGATTATGTTTCTTAGGACAACTATTGACTTGTAAACTTGAAATTTAAGTACTTTTAATGAGTTTTTTGATTACTTAGAAAGTAAAAGTTACTAAATTTTTTATGCTGCTTTTACAGAGATGACTCTGTTACAACTCGGTTCAGTTGTCCATAGTAAAGATCTGCATTAACTCTTTGTCCAGGTTCCAGCACCTCAAAATGAATTATTCCGTGAATACTCCACTAAAGACACAATATTTTTAGAATGTAAATCTTGCTTAGCGGTGGTTTTTGGCAATTCATTCGGAGGAAACGATTACTGCCTTTTGGGTTTCGGATTATTATAGAGAACCCACTTTTCTTCTCCATGAATCAAGAGATCAGAAATGCTTCTCTATTTTGCCATTGAAGTAATAAATTACAGGCGGTGGCTGTTTTCTTGGGACAAAATATGCGAAACCCACACACTTTCAATCTGCTTCAGGTGTTCCTGGATAACTTTACAATTCCTTGATTATCTGATGTGAATTTGCCTCCATTTCCGTCCTTAATACGAAATTATCTAAACTTGCTGGTCTTCCTGATGCATACGTGTCAGAAAGATATTTTTAATTATTTACAAATAAACAAGTACTATTATTATAAAATATTATTTGCTCGATTACAACTAGCTGATAAAAGCCAAGGAAATAGGAGTGTTCGCAAAAATACATTACTTTTCGGTCCCCTCAGTATTTAAAATTTGTATGTGCATTCTTTGTGTGTAAATTTTTAAATACTTTTTTGGTTAGTTTAAATGTTGACTTATTATTTGAACAAAAATAAATAAGGAACTAAATTAGCACGACACTTGAAAAATGATCACCGTTTTTTCTGTGAGATTTTCAGATATGAAATCATGTATTAATTTTAAGGAAAATGTATGTATTTAGGTTTTTTTACACATAAGGTAAAACAATTTTTTTAGAACGATAATATAATAAACTTAAGCATTTATTATCCATTTGTGATTGACACCTGTTGCAGTATCTAGTTGTATCCTTAGGTAAATGGAATAAATTATATTTATTTTATCTGATTTCAGAAATGGTTCATTATTAGGAATTAAAACATGGTATAGTAAAATGCGATGCCATTGAAAAAGCAAATATTTTCTATTTAGTTTTCTGACAAATTTACTTAAATCTCATCTAATTACGCATTAAGTATCTATGCCTCCATTGTGGCTGTTTCGAGCAAATTCTTTAATTATTTCCTCATATTTTTCTATTGATTGTCTTACTTTTTTTTTAATATGTTTAACTTGGTCTTCGATATGGTGATATAAAATTTCTTTATTAATGTGTACTAGAGAACTGTTTCTGCCTATCCAAAAAAAAAAACTACTTGGAGAACTGCTTCACTTATTTTTCTCAAATTTTGAAATCCTCCACTTTAAACGAATATTCTGCATTCATGGATAACATAACAAATTCGTACTTAGTACTTGTAGTTGTTAAATTATTATATTATTATGATAGTTAACTTTTCCCATACCTATTTATGTTTAATGAGGTAATGAAGTTTGAATCATTTTAATTCTACTAATTTTCCTCGATTCTGGCTCCATTACTGTGATGTAAGCTAGGTTATGAGCTTTTAAATTATCAGGGATTTCTATATGTCTCAGTTCTCACAACATAGCAAAATATTTGGACAGCTTTATTGACTGTGTCAGTTTCCATCTTCAAATTACTCTTATTTACACATTCAAGTATTAATTTAATAGAAGTGGAACTTCCAAATAATATTTTTAAATAATTGAACATTCATTTCAGGATTTCTTACTAAGTAAACTTTATACCTCAATCATTTAAAAATTTTTTTCGACATAAAAATATTATACCGAAAAGTTTTTGAAACTGCATTTCTACTCCAATAAATAATTAAGATATTAAACAGTTTCATAGAATGATAAAGTTAAATAACTGTGTTACAGAACGTTTGATGGAGTTATTGATTCTTCTGCTTATTCAACAACGATAGTAAAATAAAACTTCAGAGGAATATTACCATAAGCGTAATTTTTAATTAATACGTAATTTTATCGTCTTAATAACTAATAATTGGTAAATATTTTTGTTTGTATGATTAATTTTCAGTAATTTATGCTATAAATAGTTATATTATTCTTATATTACTTGAGAAGGTATACCTGTAAATATTTCTTGGAAAGGTACACCTACATTTTATAATGAACTAGCTTATTCTAACACTAACACAGTTTCCAATTGTAAAATATTTTTTTTTAATACCGTTATTTTTAAAACAACGTAAATACAGTTTTTTGTCCGCTGGATATCTCATCGCCTTTTGTTTTTTTTATCGCTTTCGGGAAAATTCAACAAATTACATGTCAAATTCCCAAACTTTTCATTAAAGTATCGAAGAAGTTAATGAAAGTATTATGTGTATAAATTAATAAACATATACAGACCTACTATTATCCTACGCAACCAATCTCCTCGGGGACTAATACTTAGTATAAAATCCCCACAGGAACAAGTGTATCCACAAAATCCGGCAGTAAATTACTAAAACCGCCATTACCAGCCTTAACTTCCCATCATCTAAAAATATCCTTCACCTTCATTACGAGGATAATTTAAAGATTTTAAAGACAAAATAAGTAAGATTAAGTTCCCCTTCGCTAATACGTCAGCGTTCCAATTATAATAAACTTTCATATACGTCAAGAATCACGGCCTATCAGTGTAAATTACATTATTTTTAGACAGAGAATCTAAGGACTGCATGCACTCACTTTTTTCGGATGCACTAATCATAAATATTGATTGAAGCAACTGGGAAAAGTTGAAGAGCACGATTTAAACGAGTATTTTATATAAGTGTCAATATTTCTTTTTAATGGGATTATTAACACTTAAATATAGTCGAGTGGTGGTACTCAATACGTTTAACAATTTAAGTTAGGTACGACTAAAAATGTAATTATAACTAATAACTAGGTAATTATTATGAACGTCGTTTGGATATTATTTTATTCCAAAGACAAAAGCATAATTTAATAAAAGTCAATTTATTTACAATAATAATATATAATCAGTAATAAAAAATGAATATGATATTATCTTATTTTCATCATCAAACATATGAAGCTTTACATATAAGTAAGTATATACGCAGCCTCTTATGAATACGTAAAGTATTTTAGACAAGTGAGATTAGAAGATGATTGAGAATTGCAGTCTAGGGGGTCCAATCTATAATGGAATATGATATGGTAAATTGTGTATTAAGCATACTCATTTCACTTAGGTATTTTAATTATTGGAAAAATCCATCTCATAAGAAATGTAAAAAAATTTTAAAAGGAATATTATGTTATTGGGAAAACTATTTGATTACATTTGGTGAATTTGTATTGTTACATTCGGCCATTCTTCAGTAATGGAAGAGCTTCAGATAAATTACATCAATACTGTCATCATTGTTTGTAATGAAAATATATAGCTTGATTCGGGGGCACATTCTGGATACTTTAAATAATGCGATGAAGCTTCTATTTATTTAGATAACTAATAACTAAATAACTAAAGTAATTAAAAACAACGCAAACAATCACAAATATCGAAGCATTGAACAAAACAACAAGAGAACTCTTCAACCAACGTATTGGCAGATGATTGAAGATTTTGGCCAGAAGACCTAATGGAGTAAATCATCGATAGATGGTGCCTTTTTCACCTTTCTACATACTATTTAGTATATTCAGTAGATTGTAAAGTGCAATTAATCAATAAAAAAATTAGGTAACTGGGACTGGGGCACTAGAAAGTACACAACTATATACTATGAACAAATTACACTGATGACAATCAACAACAAACAAAAAATTAAAAGGACGTTAGAATAGCACGCAAGCACTATTTTGTATCATGCGCAATAGTGAAAGTAATTTTAATCTAACTGAATATTATTAACGTAAATTGCTTATTTACCTTCTCCCTCTACCGATTTCAAGCTTTGCCACCAACTACTGAACACACATAGACGCTCCCAAATCCCTTGATTTTTGGGGATGGTATAATCCTATTTTGGGATTGATGTACTTAGAACTTGAATCTTAAATATTTATTCCGAAAAAAGTTTTAATAATTTGAATCAATTCCATGAAATAAAACACATTTACTGTCTACTGCATACTTAGCAAGTAATAGCTCTCTAGGAGGTCGGAATTGAATATTTAGAAAGTTATAGAGCAGGTTTGTAGAACAAATGCATCGTTAAAATGTTGATGGCTAAAGGATTGCATTTTATTTTTAAACATAAGTAAGTTATGTATGTTATATCTAGAGAGCAATTACTTAGAATGGTTTTTAAGTCTCCTTAGAAATTCATTTATAAATAAATATTTTTTATGTTGCATTACCTCTTTTAACATTTAGATAACAAAAATGTTAAAAAGTAAACCCTGACCGTGAGATTAAAACTTTTTCTCAGTCTGTCTGACAAGTATTTTATTTATAATATTAAAAAAATGTAGAAACATGCAGGGAAGCAAAATTGTAATGAAATTTTAGTACCATATGTCTAAAAAAGCAATAAGACTTATTCTTCTTATTTTTTTACATTTTGACTACTTCTTTTTTCTTTATAGAAACAAATTAGTCGAAAATATATAAAATAAACAAAAAATTAGTTAGAATAATATGCTTATAATAGATTTTATAAATATGCTAATAATTGAAGATCGCAAGGGTTAATAACAAAACAATTTGTGGTAAGGCATATCCTGTTTGTTTATCCAATTCAATCTAAATAATATGCTTTTAAATCAATTTTCATAACCTTTTCAAAATTTAAATTGAATACAAAATAATAATAAATAACATTTATAACGAAAATTAAATTGTAATAAATTATAGAGTATTTAAATTAAACAATTTACAAATAGTTTATTTTATGGCGTAATATTAAATTCATGAAAAGATAAAAATGTCATTTTAAATTTTGAATTAATTTTGTTGTACTTGGGGTCAATTGAATTAAACGTATTCATATATAAATTTTAAACATACTCGTTTTAGTTTTTTTATTTACTATAATTATATTTTATTTTTAATTATAATAATAATTATATATAAAAACGTATAAAATGTGTTTTATACTTAATAATAAAGACTATAGAAAATGGAGTACGTACACAGGGTGGCCCACGTTGAACGCGATGGTACCTAATAGAGAAACCATCAAAGATTAATTAATTAAAGATTCCTTTAGCAGAAGTATGTAGGTCAGTGCCAGTTATAATTTAACATTTACTATTTCATTTACATATACAGATTGTCCCAAATTAGGGCAATATGTTTTTACGTTAATATATATTTATTAACTCTTTTTATTTTACTTAAAATCTGATAACAATGACAATCTAATCAATAACTTAATCCTCTAAACAAATGAAATTACTACTTGATACGAAAATTACATAACCAAAATTTCAAAAGATTAATTTTCTAAATAATGTCACACTCAATATTATTTAAAAATTAAATTTTACATAACTATATTGTAAACGTGTAAATTCTAAACAGAAATTGTAAATTTAAACAATGAAATGTAATAAATACAAAAAATTTGAGTACAAATAAATGAGATTTTTTTTATTCCATAAATACAACAAAATTTTAGAAGTTTATTCCCAGAAATAACTAAAAAACATTTTTATTTTAATTTTTTCATAATTTTGAATTGAACATACTCATATTATTATTGTACCATAATAAAGCCTGTCCACCTAAGTTAACACGAATCATTTCTCTCAGTTCATTCATATTTTGAATGGATTCAGGCTCTATTATTTAATCATTGTAAAAATATTTTGGGATGTAATTATTTGAATATGCCTTTTAATAACTTGCATTTCTTCTTGTACTGTATCTTTATTCTCTTTCACAACATTTTCTATCTTCTTTATTGAATACATCATCAGTGTTCTTTTCCAATTTCTGTAAGATTCTATTGCTATTTTGTAACATTGTTTCTTTAACTTCTTCTATGTCGTTTACATTTTCTGGTTCTTTTCTATTTTTTTCTCTTCTACATTGATATGATTTTCTTCCAACTTCTTTTCTACCCGTTTAAACCTTGACTCTATTGTTGTAAAATTGATCTTTAACCTATCATCAATTTTACTATACTTTTCTCCTATATTTTTATTCATATTCTTTATTGTTTCTTCTAATTTTCGAACTTCAATTTATTAACTTTTTAAATTCCTTTTACTTTACTTTTCAAATCTGATAACAATGACAATCTAATCAATAACTTAATTCTCTAAACAAATTCAACTTTTACTTAATTCCAATTGATTGCTAAAATATTAATCAACGCATTTTTGATTATTATAATAATTATTGGAGCGTTTTTGTGAAATGTTTACAATTTTAAAATAATATGTAGAATAGTTTGGGGTGTTTTTAATTGTGTATCCTGAATATAGTTACAATATTAATAGGTTATTAATAAGTATAGGAAAACTCTTAATAAACTGACATTAATTTTTAATAGATTTTAAATTTATAATAAAATGTTAGTGTTTCATTAAAAAATATTAAGCTTTATATATATATATATATATATATATATATATATGTCCTAATTTGGGATATACACTGTATTCATTTAAAAACGATCCACCCTCAGTATCTTAAAAACGCATTACAATAAACAGAAAAGCCGAAACACGTCTACTTCTAAATTGAAAGGGATATTTTTCCTACATTTTCCTCAACTGTCATACGTCATTCCCCTCCCCTCAATCATGTTAACCAATACAAATTAATTTTGATTTTAGCTCCCCTTGCGGGAACAAAAACTGTTACGTATTCTGTCGTGTGACACTTCACTATATAGCATAAATTAATTATTTTAGTTGATTGCTATTAAAACTAAATTGATTTAATCTTAACTTTAATGCCAGCAATCTTATGCTACGCATATGCTTATTTACTTCAGTTACTTTTTGTTATGTTTTGCATTGAATTATTAATGAAATTACCTTTCAAGTGAAGTGTCACTCGTTGGAATTTGTAATAGTCTTTGTTCCCGCAAGAGGGTGCTAAAAGCAAAAAACAATTATATTGCTGAATTACCAATAAATTACCTTTTTAATGATGTATCATACTTAGTACGTTCCCTATTTAAATTGTATTGGTTAACGTGATTGTAGGTAGAGGAATGACATATGGCAATTGAGGAAATTGTAGGAAAAATATCCCACTCAATTTAGAAATTGACGTATCTCGGCTTTTCTTTTTATTGTAATACGTTTTTAATATATTGAGGGTGGATTGTTTTTAAATGAACACTGTGTTATATATATATATATATATATATATATATATATATATAACAATTTTCTAATAGTAATTTTCAGTATCTTTTGACGTTTCCCCACAAAGCGCACCTAGTCTATCAATTTATATTTATTATAAATGAACGATCTCATTAAGCAGCGGTATTTAATATTTGTTTTAAGAAAATTGTTTAATAGTCTTTGACTCTGTTAATAATATTCCAATGGATTATGAAAATTTACGATATGAATTTATGGATTCTAACATAAATGTTATTACTATTATTAAAGTATGATCGTAGATGATTTATTGGTGCAGTGTTACTTCCTTTGCATGCCCATATATTTGATGGCATGTTATAACCTTCGTTGTTAAATAAACGTCTTCTTTCCTAATGATATTGTAAAAATGAAAACTAAACTTTTTCGTTTCATAATAAGTGCAAATTTTTATTCTATACATAATACAAGGTGTCCCACGACGTTTTGACAGTCCAATATCTCGAAAAATGTTCATATGACAAGTATGAAATTTGGGAGCAATAAACAGTCAAAGCTGTTGCTTGGTATTTATTGTAAAAAAACTTTTTTTCTCAGTTTCTTTTCCGGTCATGTGATCTCAATAATTTTTTTTTAATGTGACAAGCGGTATAATATTACATTTTTGGTTATATCTTTCCAAAATAAATTCAACGATACTACACTTGTCATGATTCTAATCTGCAGTAGTGTTATTAGTTAAAGAATATCTTGATAACACATCCTGGAAAATGGATTGGTCGAGATGGTGCGATTCTGTGGCCACCCCGTTCTCCGGATATTACACCTTTAGATTTCTTTTTTTTCTGGGGTTATTAAATCGTCTAGTTTATGTCATACGTCCGACTGATTTAGATGATTTAAAGGATAAAATCAGAGAGGCATGTCGTACCGTAACACCAGAAATTACTACAACAGCATGTACAAGAAATTTGTTACAAGGTTTGAACATTGTATCAATGTTTGGCCCTAATATTTGAAACTATACAGCTGTCCATTTAATGGTGCATATTATCATTACTGTATCATGACAAGTGTTGAATTTGCGTTTGAAAGGTATAACCAAAAATGTAATATCATACCGGTTGACCCATTTAAAAAAAATTGTTGGGGTCACGTGACCGGAAATGAGAGAAAAAAGTCTTTTTATAATAAAAAATAAGCATCAGTTTCGACTGTTTATAGCTACCACACTTCATACTTTTCATGTGAACAGTTTTCGAAATATTGTACTGTAAAAACGTCGTGGGACACCCGTATTAAATGCTATATTATTATTTATCAATTACTAGCCGTAAATATTGTGTGCTAGTGACAATTAAATTTATAATTAATTAACCAAGGTTAAATACCCAAAATGCTAGTCAAAAGTGTCATTTAACTAAACTGACAAATACATGGTCTGTAATTAACTTGAGAATTATTAACTGTTAGTAAACCATATCGAAGTTAATTTGTGACTGGTATACAGTTCTGCTATATTTAGACATACTTTGTACTTACGGCTATTAAAAGTTTATTAGTGGTTAGCTATATTTTTTCTCAATCTAATTTAAATTTTGGCAAAGCATTGAAAGTACTTTAAAATATAATAATTTCTGTGGATCCGGAATAACTAATAAAATACGAATTCCCTTAACTAAATTCACCCTCTAAATTAAAACAAACGATCTGAATACGTTACAAGGATCAAGCTATGTTTGTTAACTGTGTTTACTGCAAGTTCTCAAAAATATTATTCGGTCGTTGTATTGAAGCTTATGAAAACTATATTCAATTACAATTTACTTAGAAAATGTCTTTCAACATATTGTAACGATCTAAAAAGAAGAATTAAATAATTTAACTTTGGATTAAACAAAAACTGATATGTACTTTAAGATAGCATGTGGGGTAGTATAATGTTAATACATAAATAAAATAAAAATTGGTCAAAGCAATATATAAGAACAAAATCAATGATCATAAGAGAATTTTCAAAATAGATAATAACTATTCCTATAAATATGAAACCTAAATTATTGTTTTTTAAGTCTTAAATTACTCAAAATTGTGTCAAGTTAATGTAAAATTGTTAATCAAACATTGTTTCTCTATTTAGAAATATGTAAAAATCTAAAATTTTTCAATTAATACAAAATTAAGGTAATTTATTTTATTGTATCTGTATAATAAGCTAAATTTTAATCTGGAAATGAAAATTATAATGTCAAGATGCAAGTAAAAACATCATATTTTAATTATAAATAGTTAATTCTTTGGCTACAACACAAATAACTAAAATGCATATCATTTGGTTGAAAGCTTAAAGCATTCAAGTAGTGTTGTTTATTATTATTTTAAAGACAATTATATTAAAATAAACTCTATAGTGTAAAACCTAAAAAAAAAGGAAAGACAATAGTGCTTTTAATACAAGTGAATTAAATCTAACTGTTGTGGATGGACTTAAATATGAGGGTAAAAATTGGAATTTTAAGAATATTTGGGAATTGAAGAGTTGATAAACTCCATTTGGTCAACAGCCATGATGTGACAAAAAATTTGAAGACTTATTGCTCAAGAAACTACAAAGTGATAACTGTTAATGATTTTTTTTTATATTTAAAAATAAAATTATATTGTTATATTATAATTATATTGTTTGAAACATATTTTTCTTTTAAACTCGCCCAGAGATTATTAGTCAATTGCATCTCATATAATAATACATTTAAATCATACCGGGCATAATTATAAATCAGAAAAAAAATACACATTACTATAATTTAAATTTAAGGAACCCATTACAATATATTTGAAATTGAATAGATCATACACCAAACATTGTCGATTGAGTTATGAATACCAATAGTAAAATATCAAAATAATAATGTTTTTTATTTTACTAAATATAGTATTACGCTATTTTAAAACCTATATTTTTCTAACACCAGCATATATTAATTTTGGTAATGACCCTTAAAATAAATTAGGCAATTTTAAAAATAACCCAAGAAACAAGCAGGGTAATTGAAAGCCAAAGAAATACACCAGAAATAAAACAAATTTATGACGGTAAAAAATCGACTTTTTCAACTTCCAAAAACCAAAAAGGAAAGGGGTTGGAACAAAAATTAAATAATTTTATTAGAACATAAATCACGATCCCAAGTAGATGCAGTCATCGAGGCAGCCATGATTAACATGGTGATACACCAATTTATTTCTTCAACACGTGTTAGAAGGTTAGTTTTATGGTCTGGGATCAGGACAGGACGGTTTTAAAAAGCACGTTGCCAGAGTTACGAATCTTTTTTAAGTAAGTTCATTTGCTTTTTACTAAATACGTTTACTACTAACGTTTGGAAACTAGTTAAACACTTGTAATCAGAGAAAATGAACATTTGCCATGGCATGAAAATTCTATTATCAGTTGATATTGTGGCCCCTGCATACAATGCTTCGATTTAGTCACAAAGTACTTGAATTAAATAAATCAATAAAACTTGCACACTCAAAGCATCCTTTAGGTACTCGTCTTTATACTATTGTTAGACATAAAAGTTAATCATAGTCCTACAGAACATTGACTAGTTCTAGCATTGCAAGTTTACACATATATTACCTATAATTGGTTAATACCAATAAAATTGGAAACGCTGTATTTTTAGATTCCAGCTCGCCTAACCGCCCTTATAATGTAACCCAATGTTAGGTTAGGAAATTCTGTAAACAATCGTATATCTCTTTTTTATGTATCTTTGGATAGAAGAAATAAAATACACGTGAAAAGTCTGGCGGTTATATGGTGATATACAAATCAGTATGAAAATGGCGTGAATAACTTAGGGAATCAGCAACAAAGTAATTCTCTCTTGGATACCATAACATGAAGGTATCATCTGAAATAACAAAGCTGATGACGTATAAGGGTCAACTAGTAACATTGGACGATAACAATATTTAACAGCTCATTCAAAGATGTTTAGGGACTGGGTCAATAGATAATAAATAGTAAAATACTATTACAACAGCTAGGACTGTAAGAAGGAGACGTCCAGTGTAGATAGTCCAACAAAAAATTGCCACAACTTTATCCGTATGATGCAAATTTGTGTATATAAAATCATATTTGACTAGATAACATTTTTCAGATGTTTGTGAATGAAGCTTCTTATGGTTAATAACGCCGAAACAGCACTTTGGCAAAGTACAAAACAATTAATTTAAAAAATAAATTAATCATTCGTTATAAGAGACTAGCAATATTTTATTTTGCAATTTGTTTTTCGGTGATTTTAATTCCTTCTAAAAATTATACATTTTTTAAGGGGTCGGTACAATTTAGAAGGCATCGCCCTTGTTCAGAATCCATGATATTAACTATTTAATTGATTGTAGCCGTTTACCCAGTTATTTCTAATTAATTTAAAGCCCAATTAACCAAATCCATTTGTTTATTTTCTTCCCTCTTTCGAGCGATCATCGTTTAATGAAATAATCATAACCATCAACATGCCAGCAGCCAGCCACTAATGGTAATGATGTACATAAATCAGTAAATAGAGAACAAGTTGTTTAAGCCGACGGACGCGATCTCAACGGCCGATTCGGTCGAAATATTTTTAGTCTGAACTTTTGAAAAGGCAATACAACGTGCACCGGAAATGCATAAATCGAGGAAAAGGGGATCACACAAATTTAAACCAGCGTTGTCAAATGTAACTGAACGCCGGTTAAGTACACCAAATGCTCTATTAAACTTTCGTCGACGTGCCCTGATGTGAACACGATCATTATGGTCTGGAGATTTTAGTCAGGAAACATTAGAGAAGGAAGAAGCAACAAACCATTAATGAAAAAATACAAAACCAAATTATATATAAAAAGGTGAAGAAAAATCCTTTTAAAGTGACGAAAGAATGAATGAATACAGACAACTAAAAAAATCTAAAAATAATAGATACGATAGTAACAGAAGCTTTTGGAAGACACAAAACAAGACGAATAGACTGGATAAACATGAACATCAGATTACTATATGAATCATTACCAATAATGCAAAGATACGGCAATACTAGTCCAGTCTATGATTAACTTGTACACGTATAGCTCCAAAATTGAATCAGGAACTGGAGTCGGAATTTATTAAAAATATATAAATATTCCTTTGCCTAGTACATATGCAATTGTTCTCTTAGTATACAACCAATCTAAAAATCGACACCTACTTCGTTAGCCAAATAGCACTCAAGATATGTTTCATATTTTTTAAATTGACTAAAAATTTAGTAACGTTTTTCAAATAAACTTTTAAATTTGACTAAATTATAAACAAGCTATTTCCAAGCTACATATTCACGACTTTCTGATGTTCTCTCATAACATAAAACCGAGATTGCTATTTTCAGGACAGGTTGGGACAATAAAGAGTAAATCGGTGCAACATTGATGATGATTTTTTTGGGAAACTTTTTAAAGACAAATTTGAAATTGGTGACACATAATCAGTAAAGAGTAAAGTAAGTGTCCCAAAACATTTGTAAAAATTAAGAATACGTCATTTTTTACTCTTGCTCTACGATTCGTTATGTATCCTCTTTTAACATCTAGAAATGGAGCCGTTTAATTTACTCCACAAAGCACTTATATTATTGAGTATTCACGCACCCAGTAACGTTTTGAACCAAGTTAGCCCCATCTCTTTTTTTGTAATCCCAAATAGCATTCAATGTCTGCACTGGCAGGAAATTTGAAATGAAAATATGACAATTTTTACTTCTGATAAAAGTAGGTATTTACCAAAATTTCCTAACTGAACTGGCCAAATAATTAATTGACGAGCATATTGTACCTAGATTTTATTTAAAATTAGGGACTAAAAGTTGCCACTAACTCTGATCGCGCGCCTCTGGTTAAATTTGTCCAAAGTTAGTTTATGTCAAAATTTGACTTTTTTAAAGAGTATATTGATCACCAAATTTGAAAAAATATTTAAAGACGTTGTTGATTTATCGCAAATTTTTAATTTTGATTTCAAACTTTTAACACCCTGTATATCAGCAACTACACCCTTTAAGGGTTCATGTTCTTATATCAAAATTTATTAATTAAGGTGAGCTCTCTAAAGCGTAAAGCGTTGTCGATCGTATATAGAAACACCCTGTATATAGAAATGTTAACTCACTTTCAAATCTTTCAAAAAAAAACTTTATTTATTTTCAATAACAATTATTTGATTATTTGGATACAAATACTGTTTATAGCTTTGGAACGTATCTATAACGAAAATTAAATAATCCACGTACATAATTAACACAATCAATAATATTAAAATAAGCGAGATTGTTTATGAGAATTTCAGATCATCGGTTTAAATGGTAAAACAACTCAAATACAAACAACGACACAGAAAACAAGTAAATACATTTTTATTGCCAATTTTACTACAAAACTAGGTGTAACTAATTTATTTCAAACGAGTTAAAAAATGGTAAGAAATTATCCATTTATTTTTTCGGTCTTCGATTGCTTTGATATTTTTATAAAAATAGTTTTGTTTCGTTTTATACTTTGAGACTACTTGTATTTTGAAAAATTATTCTACTGAAACAATATTATAAAATACCCTGTAAAATATATTTTTTTAAAGTACCCTATGACATATATAACCAAGAGATCTGAAAATAGATCTATTGCAAAATTACCAACCTCTAACAAGACCAAAATTATTTGTGCACGTTAATAAATTTCCAAATTTCAAATTTTTGCTGTTGGAAATTAAGACAACTCTGTGATAGCAGTTTCCGTTGATTCGGAAGTTTTTGGAATTGAAGTAATATTTGAATTTTCTTTACTATGGTCCCTATAATAACTAAAATTCTTACTTCATTCGCTAAATGGATTTTCCATGAAAATGTTAAATTGTAAGTGAATGTAACTTTCAAATATATATTTATATAAATACTTTTGCCTTTCAGTTAGTTCCAACGAAAAATACACGTATTTTTAAAGACCGCACTATTTTCGGGGTTTATATGTAATAGGAATATCTTCCTGAATGTGAAAAGTTTACATTTTATCTGCAGTAACAGAACAAACGACTTTGAAAATTCAACTCAATAATAATGAAATGATTATTAAAAAATGACGAAACTAATGAAAAGAGAACAAACATTCTGATTTGTTTACCTCGGCCGCATTTTCTGAAAGAAAAAACGTAATTCGTCTGCGTTTATGCTATTCGAAATAATTTTTTGCAATCGTCAATACAAGCTGTCAAGGAAAGAAAGATTCGCTGGCAGCTCTCCAAGTTTCTTCACTTAATGGTGAGCGACATAACGACAAACAAAAGAATATTCTTTTTGTGAATTCTTTTTTTCTGGCAGATCTAACACGCACCTCGCTTTGAGGACGGCTGGCATTTGAAATGAATAGTAAAATTGATGCCATGCATTCACTTCCGTATATTCTATTTAATCAACCAAAGAGAAAATAATTACTTTTTAAACGAAAAAACCATTTGTGATATTTTTAGAATTATAATTTGAATTTATGTTTTAAGCGAAAATATATTTTTCAATTTATCTAATAACTTAAATCTATAAATTAAGATACGCTAATTTATTTAGACGACAGTTCTTACTTCTAAAAATATTTAAATGGAATAGAGTTTGATAGCAAATGAAATACCACCTGTATTAACTGACCTGATATCTATTTTATTGATTATCGCGTGTATGTGAGGCAGAATCAATAGTTCCTTTTACATATTTTTGGCATGGAACCAAATTATTGCTTCTAAATCTTTCACTTCTTTATTCTCGTGTCAAATAACTCTTTAATCTTTATTTAAACAAAGTAAAATACTTCAAGCTATGATTTATGGCACCTCCCATTCGATTCAACTTTTTCCAACAATTTCGTTTCGCCTGATTTGTTGTAGTGTTTGCCATGTCGAGTAATTGTTTATTGTTACAGATTTGCAAATGAATCCAATGGTTTTCCGATACATGAAAGAGCACACTCGCTGTAATAAATTTTAGTTTCCAGCTCAGATACTAATTGTATGGATGTTATTAGTCTGTCCCATACAACAAAGTTAGATATTGCAGAGACTTCTATTTTACAGCCAAAATATATGTTCATGTCGAGTAATTTTTCTGGGAAATGGGAAATATTGATCATCAAGTAGAACAAGTAGATTACATCTGAATATATGGAAAAAAAATTTTTTTTCAAGTAAATAAATAATCTGTCATATGAAACTAATTTTTCTTTGCTCAGCAAACCGAGTTTCGGTAAATAAAGTAAAAAAATAGAAGTTGGAGATGAAAGACTGTTCATGTTCAATTATAGTCTCTTGAAGGGAGCAAATAAGTAATTTTAGTCCCTGCTATATAATATATGACCTACCTGTTTTTTTTCGTTGTGTGTTTATAATTTGTAACGAGTTCCTTCAATATATATGTATAATAACAATATTTTTTTTAAATTCTCCCACACAAAATTACTGTGTTATTATTTCTTCAAAATAACACCGTATTGTATGGCAATGTCGTTGTTATCTTTTTTTGTGTATTTTATTTATACTTATAATGCTTATACTACCATCAGAGCCATCTCGTAACATGAATTTTAATATACACGTGCTTCAAATTAAGATTTTAGTTCAGAATATGAAACTTTTAAATACGTACATAATTTTAATGCATTTTTGTTTCCTATTACGCAAATGCAAAATCCACGACAATATACAATTATTGGCTGTGGCAGATAAAACAAACGAGGCACAGACAATGTACAATAAAATTGATGTGTTACGGCTTTCCGATTCCGTAAATTATTGAGAAGAATTGGGTCCGATGTGTGGTCTAATACAATCGGGCCTGCCATCTGGGCTGTGCTTGTAGAATGCTATATTTATGATTCAATTTATTTAATCGTAATGGGCTGCTTGAGCCCAAAACTCTCGATCCAACAATAAAAACAATTTGCTGCCCTCATTTGCACTGATGTTAGGTATTTTATTCCGTTATGATTTTCTAAGTCAGTTAAACACATTATTTGCTTCAAAAAATATAGACTAGGTGAGTTTTTTTAAAGTTATTAATTACAGTTTAAAAAAATGATCTCTCCTTTTGAGCAGAAATGGAACCCTTTATAACTTAACAAAACTAAACAACGAATGTTAAGTTAAATATAGCTGACCATTGAGAAACGCCAAATTACATGGAACCTAATAAAATTATATTTGATATAAAATAATGTTTTTAATTTGATTATATTGGACTAATTGAGCCTTTTAGAAAAAAACCAATGTAAAACGCGATTATTTTAAAGTATTCTTGTCGGCTAAATAAAAGATTTTAGGTAAATGATATCTAATCCATTTTTTAGTTTGTATTTTTCTAGACAGAATGACCAAGAAAGGACATTGAGCTTGTAAATTTCAAAAAAATATAAATGAAAGGTTGACGTCTGTAATTAAAGATTTGGCAGTTTTTTTAGTTATTGATATTATTTCGTAACACCCGATAAAAGGTGAACGGACCCCTTCGTCTTTGTAAAAAAGATGTTGACGCCCTATCAACATCCATTAATTCCTAACATGGAACAACAAAAAAAAGTCCTGAAAGTTCCACGGTTCACATGGAACAGTTGAAAGCCGTTTGTTCGTCGTGAAAAGCCGAAAATACGGCCGACGAGGAAAATCCTTTCATAAATCTCGTGTTTTACGCGCCTCTTTTCTACTCATTGCGAGATACATTCTATATCCATATCAAAAAATTAATTTATCGCCACAACGAAGTGATTTATTTTGAAACTTTTTCTAACAAGTAAGAAATAAAATAAAACAAAACAATCATATGATAACAAGAGCTTATTTGACAGATTTGCGTTGGAACCTCAGCAGAACTGTATGTCGAATACACCATATTTTTTTTAATTTCAATAAATTTACTAAGGGGTTTTTATTATATGAACCACAAAATAAAAAGAGTTAAAACAGTGGGGAAGTGTGTTGTGGCAAATAATCGATTAATGGTCATTAAGAATTTCTAAATAAGAAATGATATTATTTTCTTTCGATCATTAACTGAAAAAATTTGCCTTTTGGCGATTTTTTTATTCAAATACAAAAACTAATGATGATTCTAAACCTATTTTATTTATATAGTAACACATTTCCTAGTAAACAAACGTATCTCATAATAATAATTTATAGTTTCGTTGTTGTTTTCTCTACTTAAACTTAAAGTGCCGTTCTGAAATGTTCGTGAAAACTTGATCTACTGTTGCTACCTTTTAAACTTAAATTAGATAACCTTGGTTTATATAATATATATAGTAGATTCTGAGAGCAGCCTGTTTAACCTTTTATGTTGTTTCTTCCAATTTTTATTAATATTTCTGTTATTACTATTATTTTTTTATGTACAAATATTATGCTACACATATTTTTGTCCTTTCAATAGCGCCAAGTTGGAAACTGCTATTAACACTAACTTTTGTGGGACTCAAAGCTCTCAATGTGCAAGTCCTTGCATATCCACCAAATTTTTCTCTTTTCTTCACTATTACCGTTCTGGAACCGTCAATGACATTAATTCTACTGTTTTTGTCTGAATTATTGTCTTTATCAATTCTTTATTACTACATTCCAAGACTTCTCACTTATCATTAATAGATCTGCAACGTTTTGTGTCGTTATCTAAAATCCTAGTTTCTCCTTAGTTTGTCTTCAATTTTTAACCCATTGAACACATTCGAAAATTGTATGTTTTACAGAGTCAGTATTATTGCAGGCCCTTTTTGCCATCCCCAATCTTCCCCCTTCTTTCTTCCTCACATTTGCCCCTTCTCGAAACGCCTTGACCTTCCAATGAAGGTTAGGATGTCGTTCCATGTGAGGGCGTGTAGATCTTCCGCCTCCATCTGTTCGACACCAAAGATTTCTTTCCTCAGATGCCGGTAGGGTAGACCTCACAGTTGTACAGATAGTGGAGGGCGGTTTCCTCCTCCCCTCCACATTTCTGGCAGTGTGGATCCTTCACTGCTCCAAGCAAGAACAGGTCTCTTTGGAGCCTGCAATGCCCAGTCCACCCTTTCCCAAGTACATACCCATATATTTTATTTCTTCTTTGAGGAACACCCCCTGCCCTTCTACTTCGAATTGCATATTTGCAATTCTTTTGTCTCCTGCTAGTGCGAGGCACTCAGTCTTTGCAATGACCACTTCTAGTCCCATTCCTTTTATTTTATCTACTACAGTTTCCATTGCATACTGTGTTTTCCAGTAAATGTTCTCTTTTTGTTCTTACTATGATAACCAGATCGTCGGCATATGCTATTAGGTTTATTTGCTTTCCTAGCTTTAGTCGGATAGTTTCGTCATAAAAGACGTTTCACTAACTATAATCTGTTCTAGTAAAATATTAAAACTAAATATTTATTTATTAAATTCAGCAATTTAGATTATTCACATTTCTTCTAAATCTTACTCACGCACTTTTCTTTGAACAGACTTTAAAATGTCTAATGGCTTAGTCTAATGTAGTATTATCTCAAAAAATAGCTACCGTAGTTTTTTTTTAATATAAGCTGTATATAAGCTCGTAATATATTTGTTTTAATTAACTAAAAGCAAAAATAAATTAAAAATTTACGATTAATAATTTTAATTCAGTTGCATGTTCTATATCGATTTTTATAGCTCTCGTAAACATGTATTTTTGGACTCGCAAATAAATAAAAAACGAACATATTCGTCAGATTCCCAGATTTTAAACTACAAAATTTAATCTAGGGAATCAATCAATTTTGCTAATTCACTATTTGTAAACACTAGCCGGACATATTCGATTAATTACTACTACTGTAATGAAAATGTAAATAAGTTTTCAAATTTGGATTTGAATTAGTGATTTGATTAATGCAAATATTAAGCCGGTCGCAAATATAATAATACCGTTAATTAATTAAAAATATAATATAAAAGGTGACTAAGGAATTTTAAATAAAATTTGTAGTTTCCCTGAAGATGAAAATAAAATTTCCGAAATCTTGGAATTAATTTAAAGAGTAAATTATTTTATTCTGCTGTATTCCCAATAATTTTAAATAATTTTATATATAAATTAAATTGCATTCATTTATTAACAAATTTTTCAAAAAATAAATTTGACTTTTTAATTGGTGTAGCCAGTGGTGTACTGCTGGATAGAAGAACTCCTTTTCCCCCCTAACTTGTACGCTATTGAATAAATCAATTTTAGATTTATTTTTACATTCCATAAAGTTTTCTGAGTAAATTAGTTTTCTGAGTAAATTGGTCTCCATAAAATGAGTGTTTTTCGAGATATTAGCACTTAAAGAAATGGTGTCATCGAATTGAGGAATTTAATACATGAACATAATAAAACAAACAACAAAACTTTATTCGGAGGCAAAGAAAATAATTAAGGAAAACAATAAAAATTACAAAAGTAAATAACACTAAAACCATTTAGAAAAATTGTTCAAAGTGATTTCCATTTTCTCTAAAACATAAACGAATTTGTTGTCTCAAAGAAAACATAATTCTGTCAAAAGGTCTTGGTTTATTCATTAAATCATTAAATTGATACTCAAATCTATCTTGTAGTTTTTGAACAGAGTTTACGTCTGTTTCGTATACTTTTTCTTTCATATAACTTCAAATAGTAAAATTTAATAGATTGAGTTTGGGTGATCCGGGCGGCCACTGAATTGGAGCATCTACACCTCTTCCTATCCATTTATTTGGAAAATGTTCATTAAGCCACCTTTGAGCTCTCATTCAAAATGTGGGGGAGTTCCGTCGTGCACAAAAATAAGAGGCCTTCGGTGCGTTAGTGGTAGGTCTTCTATTAAATATAATGATTTAATAAAAAATGTAAATAAATTTTACCAGTTAAATGCGAGGGTGAAATATGATATTTATTTATTAATCTATTTCCTAGTGTGGCTGCCCAAATATTTATTCTACAAGTATGTTCATAATGTGTTATTCGCAATACAGTAGGATATCACTTCAATAATGGGCATTATGTATATTAAATATTCCTTGTTGCTTCATCTGTAAATACAATTGTTTTTACAACATTTCTATTGATTTCTATTCGTTCTTGAATGGTCTCGCAAAAGTGTATTCTTAGAGGCCGATCATCTGGCATCAATTCTTGTATTTGCCGGTAGTGATATGGATGTAATTGCTGTTCTTTTAGGACTCTCCACGTGTTGGAACATTTGGTATTGGTGGGTAAGGCAATTTTTCTTACCCTAATAGTCGGATCCTATCGGAATTAATTTTTTGCGGTTTAAACGATCCAGTCTCCCGGCAATGCCTATCAATAGACAAAAATGTTTTTCTATATGTTATATTTCTATCAGGAAATTTTTCATCATATAGTCGAACAGCCGCACAGGCATTTCCCAGACTTTCTCCTAGGGTCAGTAGCATATCTGTACACTCATTAAACGTGTATGCATTCATTATGTTTAGATAGCAAATGAAGAATATTCAAAAACAACTTTTACAGACTGAACTCAATACCTAACGACAACAATTACAATTGTTACCAAACTATGAATTGTCACTTTAATTACCGTCAATTTTTCACTCCCTGCTGTGGACTACTGGTTTTTTACATTACACACGTTTATCATTAATATATTTTGGTGGAAACTTTTTAAAATATTTCATAAATAAAAAAAAATAGTTTATTAAAATCTGACAGACACGTACACAATAGTGTCAATAATATGTTGGTATTTTATAATGTTCGTGCATTAAATTCCTCAATTCGATGACACCATTTCTTTAAGTGCTAATATCTCGAAAAACACTCATTTTATGGAGACCAATTTACTCAGAAAACTAATTTACTCAGAAAACTTTATGGAATGTAAAAATAAATCTAATACTATGATTTATTCAGTAGCGTCGAAGTTAGGGGGGAAAAGGGGTTCTTCAATTCAGCAGTACACCATTGGCTGCACCCATTAAAAAGGCTTTTTTGCCAAAAAAAGTCCCCCATGGTAATTAAACTGACTGATAAATTTATAAAAAAATACAGGGTGATGTAGAAGTTATAAGCAATATACATTTTTAGATTTTAAACTTTAACTTAAAAATAGGAGGCGCTAGGACTTAAATTTATTGGACAAACCCTATTTATCTTTGAACGCACTATTTACACTAAGAATATTGGGATATTTTTTTGGTAATTCTATGAAGAACATTGATATTTAGCGGATTTTTTAACTATACTGAATCATAGCACCAACGCGTTTATTATGAACAGCCTATAATAAGAATTGTATTTTCATGATGTTATCACTTTATATTATTAACTCATCCTTCATATTTGTATATCAATATTAAATTTAATATTTTTGTTGATATTATACCAGCTGAATTTACAGTTTAATTTTGGAAAATTGTTTTTTTTTCTGGGCAATTAGACAAACCAAAAAATAAATCAAAAATATAGGAAATAAAGTAAAAATAAAAGGCAACAATGCTACAAGCTAAGGTCCATAAAACGTTAAACATTAACCTTAAGAAGAAGAAGATTAAATCTAAGGTTTTCAGCAACCTGTTGAATCTGTTATCTATATATGTTTATTATATTATTAAAAAGGAATATTAATTAAAAAACAGATACAAAATAATTAGTTTATTTATTTTAAACCACTTTTACACTTTTTGTCTCAACGTGGTGGTGGTGGTGGTAGTGTTTGATTGTGGTGTTATTCCGAGCATAAATTTTCACTTTGAAACTAATCCCTCTATTAAATTGTGACCTTAACTCTATAATAACATATTGCTTTCCTATGCCACCTTCTACAATCCTGGCAAATCCCCCAGTAGCGTCATTCCACGCATTATGTACCCAAACACCATGTATATTACTGTCTGTGTTATAACTCACCTTGAAATGAAAGAAACCTATTTTACTATTCTAAAAGCTTCCAACAAATTACTAGAATATCTCAATGTATTTCAGCTTTAATTAATTGGAATTCATTAACAGAAAGAAATTTGAAAAATCAAGAAATTTCCGCAATATCCACTGACATAGCTAAGTAATTGTTTTTGTTTATTTTCTGCGGTTTTAAATTACTTTAACTATTAGCCGTTTCTTTGTTATTTCCAATAAAAAACTACATTAAAATGAATCACCCAAAAGAATTGTTTATTAAAGAAATGTTTATAGAAAAAAGATAATTCCTGTAAACTATCACTTTGAGTTTATTATCTTCCTAATGAAATTTACTTATTTCAACACATGTTAAGAATACAATATGTTTTTAAAAATAATTTATACAGCTAAAAAGGCCAACAGATCAAGAGATCTTTTGTTAAATCGTATATACTTACAGTTTCAGCCAGGTGAGATAAAAATCTATAATGCTGGTGGATATCTTGATCAAAAACAGGAGTTTCTTCAATGGTAAAATTGCCTTCAACAATTTCATAGTGCCATAGTGCGGCATCAATTTGAATTAAAATTATTAAGAAGGCTAATAAAACTAAATACATTTTATTAGTCATAGCTTCTTTAAGTAAATTATTAACAGAGGCACTATTTACTACTTCCCTCATTAGGCACTTATTAAAACTATTTAGGAGATGATGCTCAATTTATAAGTTTATCATGAGGTAACACTTAAAAAATGCGATAACAGTTAACAAATGTTTTTTGAGATAATACCAGGTGTGTACAATTAGTAGAAGAAGTATAAACAAAAACATTTACAGTAATAGTGCACGTAATGAGCACAACATTATGGAAAAAATATTTTTGTTAGCATCCTAAAAAATTTATTGTTCTATAACTAGCGAATATTTCGTCTCAGTGACCAGAGCACTAGATGAATTAAAATTCTTCTTCTGTTTGGTAAACTATTAGATGTAGGGTCCTTTTGTTTTGTTAGAAAATGCACTCTGAAAGCTTCAAGTTGAAAGGTAATGTCGATAATATTGATTTTACAGTATTTCTTCTGATTTCCATTATCCTCATTTTCATCCGTTGCGAAATAGAGAATTCTGAAGGAAGTTAAATTTCAGTAATATTCCTAAATGATTTTTATGAAGGTTTCCTCCTCTTCTTCGCAGAGCTTTTCAGCTTTCCTCCGTGATTCTATCCCAAATGAGTATATTATCGAAAATAAATGTTCCTCCTTCCCTAATATTTCTATCTCATTTTAACTGATAGTTATAACTTTGAGTAATCGTAAACCTGCCATGCAATTTATACCATAAACCCAGTTCTTTTCAATCTTCAGACAGTGATAACCGTTCGAACGTTATTACGTAATACATAACCGTTAAAAAATCGAAACTGTTTTTTATAAATATATACTGATTTTATGTTTAGCAACGGTCTAATGAAATAAAATCTCCAAGTGTGTGCCCGCTTTCCCATTTATCATATTCGTCTAAGAAGGATGGAATTCACTGAGATGGGTGAAAACCGTGAAACGAAAAGCCTTTCTAATGTTTCGTAATTTGTAATTTCGCAAAGAGAAAATGAAGAGTGGTTAATCTTTCACGGACCCAATCTCTTTTGCCTTTCGGTCGGTCTGAGGCTCTGAATTCTTTGATCTTGCCAGTTTACACGCAATATTATAGTCTAGGAATCAATTTAGAATAAGGAGGTCTTAAATGAAGATAAAAGTTGAAAGATACAACCTCTTGTGAGAAAAATGTTAGGCATTATTGCGAAAAAACTCGTTTTGACAAATTCCCATTTTTTCCCTACTCACATCTATTTTGTTTAAATTTTTACTAGTAACAATATTTGAATTTTCGCATATTTCTTTATTACCCTCGTAAATATTAAAATATTTGTGTAATTTTATTAGCGGATATTGGGTATTAGATGATGCATCAAATATTCGGAAAATATCTCAGCAATTTCTAATTATCAATAAACTGGAACTTGGAAGTGATTCATTCATTTTTTCCTGTTTTTCTTAAATAATAACGCGTTTTCTCGAGAGTCTTCCCAGACTAACGCTATATTCTTTGATTGCGGCCGTCTGGTATTAATTTCAACTTTGCTGTTATTACATTCGTTTAAACCCGGATGTTCATTTGAATTAGTGCTGGTACAGACAAGGCTCATTTTGCACTTTGCTCTTTAGGGCTAAAGTCAGAAACTTTATTATTTTTCCGCTACTTTTAACAATAAATTACTCAGAAGTAGTCGGCTGCAATATGTAAGAAATTTACAGCCTTTAGGCTTTTAACTAAAAAGTAATTATTTATGCTGGTGACGTAATGATTTGTTCATACGAAACATTTTATTGTAAGTTATTCCCATCATTTTAGTAAGTATCTACACTTTGTACACAATGATCTGCTTTGTTTCTAAGACCTTATTATTTTGGACTTTATTTTATTTCTTAATTCTTTTTCACTATGTTTAATAACCGTACAAGTAAAGGATTATTAAATATGAAAAGATAAACTATACTTATCTAAATTTCCAAAGTCTTCCAAGGCGTTTAAAAAAAACACTTCAAATCGACCCAGGTTTCGGTGTCCAAAACACACCATTCTCAAGATGTAATAGAAGATTGACAGATTTTTGACAAACCTTTGTATTGGAAGACTGTGGAAATTCAGATAAATATAATTTATCTTTTCATATTTATTATGAATGATTTCCACAAAGTAAGAGTTGAAACAATTGATTTAAAGGATTATTGATTGTAATAATTATTTTCATTTTTTATTCCACCATTCCGATACCTTTATTCGCTTGACTAACTTCTGAAAGTCTAAAGGTCCGATGCTATATATTTTTTGTATCCCTCCCCAAACCTTGTTAATTTTTCACGATTCCGTGGAGAAGGGATTTCCGCTGGCGCCGCATTTTGCTAACGCTTCTTCATTGGTATATGTTATCTCGTCAACCCTGTCTTATCAAGTATTTGTTGAGGTATCTCTTTCCAGAATATCTTATGCTTATGTTTTTTAATGCATTTCCTTACATGTTAACGGACTATTTTTTCTTTGACATCCTGAGAATAGTTTCTGGGCCAAAATATTATGTGGCGGTAATTTGCCATTGCCAAATTTCCATCTATGTCCTGTATCCATAAAAATGAAAGATTTTTATATTCTGTCAGGATTAAGTTTCTTTCGACGTTCAAGTACCACTCTTGGCGTTACCTTTTCATAACTTTAATGGCTGCCAAGCTATCTACGAAGGTATTTTTTTAGTGCAAGACTTCAACACTGACACCTACATCTTCGTTTTCAGTTTTTGATCAATTTTTCTACCAGAACTATCCTTAATGTCTGGATTATTTTTCCATTATTTTCTTTGGTAATGTGTAACTATTTCTAGTGAAATTAACTACAAAGGTTTTGGAGGTCGTAATATAATATCACATAATTTGAATTTCAAAAATTCACCTTGTAATGTGTTTGATAATTAGTGCTGCTGGTATATAAAATTATAGAGATATGCGATCCTTACTTAATATACTTTTGCTTAAATTATCCAGTGGGTATAAGACGTGTTGCGTTCATTGCAATACTTCTTTTACATCCTCTTTCTGTCAATTGTTAACTTGGATTATGTGTTTTCTTTACTCACATTATGCTTCTATTGTGAATACTATTGTCCTCTGGGTCCCCAATTGTCAACAGATGTTCATTTTTTGTTTTTCAGTCAAGGTCGTCGTTTTGCCCTACATATGTAATTATGTGAATTGTTTATACATTTTTATTTATACCTTGGTACTTGACCGAAACTCTTCATATATTTAAATTACATTTTTTGTTTCTTTCCTTTATCATATTTTGTGCTTCGTGCCTACTTTGATTTTCATATTCATTTTTTATAAAGTTTCTTTTTTGAGTCTTTATCTTTATTATTTTTTCAGTCTTAATTATCGAAATCCGTTTATATCATTAGTCTGTGAAAGTTCTGTTATCTTAACTTTTTTATTTTAAAATAAAATAACTCGTACACTTTTACTAAGACCCAACTCTAATTTGCATGATTCATAATGTGATTACTCTATTGTATGTATTTATGCTAAACTCAAATATATTTTCCTCTGTACAATTTACTTTCAATGAAGCTAACCAACAAAAATCAGCAAACAATAAAATGAAATATACAGCGTGTCCCAGAAAATAATGCATTCGTTAAATGTACGGGTAGAATGCTCTATTGAATGCAAAAAAATCTTATAACATCGTTTTATTTATTACGTTTTTGAATGAAATTTACATCTGGCAACCCGACACTATGCTACTTATGCTTATAATAGAGAAGCACTTCTCGATTTTACTATTTTAAATGCGGCACGGCGTTATCGGCTTTAGATGATGTTCTGTAGATAATAATAAATTCAATATATATAGATTTAATAACTAATGAAATTATTTTTTTATTAACGTCTTAAAAAGTTTTGTTGTAAGAGTTGTTAACGGTGTATTCTACACATATCTTTAAGAAACGCACTATTTTCGGCTACACCCTTTATAACTGTAGGTTAAAATTTATAGTAAACGCTACAGTTATTTATTATTAGCTTGAACACTTCTTGTTCAGATATTTTAAGAACAAAAATTGTTTATAATTTTTAATTACCTCAATACGATATTGTAGGTCTCAAGTCTTTCCCGAGAGTCCCCAGCATTCTCGTAGAATACCTTATTCCATCATCCAATGAAATATTCCGGAACGTGCGTCAATTTTTGGAGTCAGAGACAAATAAAATATTCATAAACATCTGTCTGCACCTAACGTAAGAGCCGTTTCTCCATTTTTCTTTTCTGCTTCACTGCTTTTTACGTTTTCACTGACATTATCGACCAGCCTTGTCCATGAGAAGTCGTAAAATATGAACTTAGTTTGAAGTTCACTTGAAAAGAATGGCTTTGACGTGATAGTAATTGACGAAGAAAAAGTTATTCGATTAAGGGTCCCAGCTTGTTTTGAATTTTTAATATCGAGAAATTATCCGTGTTTCAAATCAATTATGAATAAAGTGTCGATTTTTTCTTTTTGTGAAATGTTTAAACTATTAATTAATTTTTGTCGATTACAAATTTAAATATGGTAAAAAACAAATTATAAAAACGCATATGTGTAAATAAGTTTAACGGTAAATAATTTAAAAGAGAACTAGAAAGTTTTCTTCTAGCAAAAAGTTTTAACATAAATTGTTTCTCCATTTATTGGCTTTGTGTCGGGGCACAGTAATATTGTGGTTAATCATAAAGCCCTATGCATTTACCAGATAAATCTCAGAAGAACACAGGGCCAGGCGCCGTGCTTGGTTTCTCTCTATGTAACAAGCTCTATTAATGAGATGACCACGATTAGATCGGGAATAGTGTAACAAAGCGAGGTTAGGTAAAGAAGACTTTACGTGGCAATTACCTGGTTACTATTAGTGCTTAGCAAAAGCTACATTAAACTCATTGCAGGACTATAGACAAGCCATAAACGATTGAACAAGTACACGTATCTTAACACTATGAGTTTTAACTGTAACATCAACATGCAGATAGTCTGATTGTATGATAGATGTGACGAGGACCCAATTTACGTTCTATGTCACTAAGAATGAGTTACAAATAGATGAAGAAAGCCATTTTGAATAGTCGTTATTAGGCAGGTTTTAATAGGATCGCTACTCGCTTGCAATGGTTTGTTTTGAAGAAGCTCAAATCAGTAGCAAATATAATCGGTCGTAAAAGAATATTTATGATTAATTTCATCTTAGCAACAATTCTATAAAATTTTCAAATAGAAAGATAACATTTCTCCTTCTCTAACAATATTTCAACAATAGTTCTTAAAAATGTATCCCCCTTAGAACAAAAATCGACGTGTTTCAGCATTATCTAATGAATACTGCCAAATATCGGGGTGGACTGTTTTCTGTGGCCCACTCTGTATAGATATATATAATTTGTAAATAGATTAGTTAGGAGTTTTTAGAAATGTATGTTGCTAAAAAACTGTATATATCTTTATAATATTAAACATTAACACAGATATAGTTTTAATTAAAAAGTATATAAAAATAAAAATAATTAGAAAATGTATATTATAATCGCGTTAATGGAAGCATAATAATTATTATTGCGAAAAACTAGTATATAGTAGAATTTATTGATAAAATTGAGTTGACGCATTAGAGAGAAAAAAAGACTGTTTAATATCTCGTTGCTTAAAAAAATTTTAAAAATATCAACAGCATTTAAATAATAATCATAATAATATAATAAATCATCATTAAATCAATAGAATTACTGCTAGAAATAAAAAAAAACTTTTTTGCCTGCAAACATTTCAACTTCAAATGGACACATACCTTCAATTATTGGCCATTACTTTCAGTAACTGTTTCCATCTATATTGAGCCATGCCTGAACAACATCTAGTCTGAATTTCACTCAATTCTAGCCAGAATAGAGATTGCAATCTCATTTATCGAGTCTCTTGTTTCTGTTAAAGGACAAAATAATCTGGTGTTTGTCATTGACACTTCAAATAACAGTCAGGGCAGAACTATGTTATAGAAAAACGTATGTGAGCAAAAGGCACTCCAATTCCAAAGAGAATTTAATTTTCTTTTTATTCACATATTGCTTTGTCTACTTCATAAAAAATGCATATTTAGAACTACGAATTAAAATTTGGTTTTAATTGATATTACCAGTTTTAAATTTTAGAATAAATTTTTAATTTAGGGCTGGTATTAAGCAAGTAGATAAGAGAAGCGAAAAAAAAATGATTAAGCGAAACCATAAGAGAACTATAAAAAAAAATGAAATTCAACAGAATGGGATAATAATTTGTTAGAACCTACTCATAAAACGAGACACGATACAATAATTATAAACCTATTAATTTAATCATCAATAATATTTAACATATAGAACACGATTTGAAAGAAAAATAAGAGAAAGCTTAGAAAAGCGACGACGAAGAATAGGTAAATATGAACAGCTATGAAATGGAAATTAAAATAAATAATTTTAATAGGTAATGTATTAATAAATAAAGCTAAAAAGTAAATAATTCACAACTATGTGACATATAAAATAAATTAGATCAACGTGCAAATGATATAACACCAAGAAAGAAAAAGAAATTAAATACGAACATTGATAAACTGGTTTAAAGAAGTGAAAAATAAAAACGTATTAATAATTCAGAAACATAAAAAGATCGTAAAAGCAGTAGAAACTAATTTGCTTAGAAAGAGAGCGGGAAGAAGGATGATCGATTCAACAGTAAGCAAGAAGAGAAACGATGTGAATGGCAAGGATAGAAAAAGAATACAACAAAACGTTCGACGCTTAACAGGTCAAAAACAAATATAGGAGAACAAGAATAATGAGTAAAAAATAAAGAAGGAAGGGTTTTTAGAATTGATTTCAGTTCATTAGAAAACAGGAGCAAAGAGTTCGTCTTAATTATTTCTACCAATTACTATATCAAGTTGTTATTTCTATTGGTCTAGGCAGTAAAGTAGTTTACCGATTATTTGTATTGACTTAGATTTTTTACACCAATTTTTACACCTATTGTCTATTTAGGTTTCCGAATTTTAGGTTACTCTGCATTATATTTGTTAAAATTATTGGTGTATTTTATCTTCATTCCATGTACTGGTGAATACTAAAGCTCTCTAGTTCAATATAGGTTAATGGGGAATATCAGTTTTGTTGGTACTATGTTTGGGGCTATTTATGTTTCTGGTTAAACTCATATTTAAAAAAAATCTATTGAATGAATGCATGATAAAGACAAGGAAAATTTACTTGATGATTAACAGGAAACCAGATTATAAAATTGTCATTCTACATTAAAATAATAGTAATTAGCATATAATTTGATTTATTTACCAAAAACCAATTTTACATGATAACCCGTTAGTTTTAGTAGTAATTATTTAAGGCTACATTTTTCTAACAAAAAGTTTTACAGGGAAAGCAGGAAAAACTACAAAACATACTAACAAAGCAGTCAATAGCGCTAAGACACGTTGAATAAAAATATTAAGTATAATGTTATTTCTTACTTTCTGAAAAATTGTTATTGGCTAAACCTGAATCAAACTGTTAAATTGAGAATGGTTTTAGTTGTAAGTTTCCATAACCGTACTTTAAAGCGCTTTTTAACAAAATGAAATTTTCGCCAGTTTGGCTGTTCCTGTTTCACATCTTTGATATTATTTCTGATTTTTCCACAGTTACTGGGTAATTTCCTATGGCTCCCTCTTTAGAGTCCTCACCCTTTATGGTACTTCTATCTATCCACCCCGGTAACAATTTTTTTACCTATCTCTTCATACCTCTTTGACAATGCTCACCCTGAATGTTTGTTTTTGTCCATTTGGATGTCCGATAACTACTTTAAACTTTTTTTTGATCAATGGGTGGCTACTTCTTATAGTCTCCCGTTTGTTTTCCGGAGTTACCTATTATTACCCAATAATTTACAATATTTATTGTTTACCATAATGGTTTGGTTGTCTAATTAAGCATGATTTGGACCAATAGTTAGATGTTCATTTAAAAATGTTTTTCAATTTTAATTAGTTAAATGTTTTTAAATTTATTAGTTACTGTATCTCAATAATTTAACCTTTCAATGTTTATAATTGCTTCATTACCACTTATAACTTTGATTTAATTATATGTATATGTTTCCGTAGAATTAGGTAAGTTTGTGTTGTATGTTAACATCTTAAAAAGTTTTCTTTTGTAACGAGTTGTAACGTAGATTAAATGCTACAAACCTGAAAATGATGTATAAGAAGTCGAAACTAGCCCTCGAAAAATTTTGAAAATTGCAATAAATATTTGTGGTTTGATTTTGAGTTTTCTTAGTCATTCCATATTACCATATTCGAGCAGTATGGACAACCTTTTGTAAGTATGTTGTTGACAATATTTCCAATATTTTTAAATTATGAATAAAGTATTTAAAATGAACCTAAAACAATTTTGGAATTTCTTTGCCTATTAAGGTCCTTAAAAAGCGGCAGTGCGGTAAAACTTGGTACATTGATATTATCTTTATATTTGCCTTAATGATTTTGTACCTTGACGATTATTTCCAGTCCAACTATGAGTTAAACGTTCTCTTCTCTTAGAAGTAAATCTACTAGTGTTTGTCACTATAGGAATTTCAAACTAACACTGTTATTTCATGGACTAACAAAACAAGATAAATTCCAAAGTCGCAGTATTTTGAGGGTGTATTCGTGTTGCCTTTGTAACATTTTAGGCTCGATTCTCGGCTAAGCCTTTGACCTCTTTTGCGTCACTTGTTGTTACGACGAGAGTTTAATCCGGATTAATACAAATCCATTAACAATATGAACTCTAATATGCTCTAAAGGGCACTTTATCGTCAATAGAAAGGATTTTACTGGTAGGGAACAGGGTGCAGCGAACTTGTTATATGAGCTTTTGCCTTTGCCCTTTGGCCGTAAGCGGTATTTTATCACAAATCCCGATCTCCATGTAGGTGGCGGCTACTGATATTCATCAACGGTGAGATTATAGCTACAGAAGGTTCTAGAACCCTCAGATTGATATCGTCTATTTTTTATTAGAAATATTTCTCTTGTATATTATTATCCACATATTTAATTTAAACTAAATTTATTTTAGTGGTCCATTTCCTGTCATACCTCATTTTAATAATGACACGTAACGCAACGATTCACAAACGTGGCAGTATCAAAGTCTAGGGAAAAATTAATATTTCATTGTTTTCAAGCTCTCCTTACCTAATTGTTCCACAACAGTGAGAACATGCATTGTTTCTGAAATTGGCCAATTATCCAATCAATTGCGGTCGCTTGTTTTCAATTACACTCCCACAGAGAACCAAAAGACCCGTTCGAAACTTTGACGAATTGGGTGTAGGGTATAAACAACATGAGATAAAATTAATAAGTATTTGAAACTGTTTTCTTCGAAAAAAATTAAGTACTAAAAATAACACATTTTTTATTATATTACATTTGGATTTAATATTGCTTAATATAATTTTTATCGAAAAATAAGAATATTGATATATACTAATTATTATCTTCTATATAACGATCCATCGAGAAACCTTATGTGCTGTTGCCGATATATACACTCCTGGACAAAAAAATCGGGACACTTGTATTTTGTTTTTGTTTTTTAATTTTGTAGGTGTTAAGTGGTTTAAATGGGGAGGAAGTAAACATTAATAATAGAAATCGTTTATTTAAAACACTAAAAAAGTAATAATAGGAAAAATAAGTAACCCAAAAGAAAGTAATAAGTAACGCAAAAAAAATTAACATTGTTCGAAAAATTAAACAAAAGAAAAACAAAATTTTAATTGCCCACAGTTGGCTGTTCTTTAGGTTTAGTATCGGGTATTGCCCCCCTACACCTGTGGAGGGTTTCAATACGCCTAGGCATGCTTGCAATAAGTTGCTGAATCTGTTCTTGCGGTATCTGTTCCCATTCTTCATTCAACGCTATTCGCAGCTCTTGGATCGTTTCTGGCAATGGTTGCCTCTTTTTAATCTTTTGCCCTAAAATGTCCCATAAATGTTCTATTGGATTCATGTCAGGACTACAAGCGGGCCACTCCAAAACGGGAATTCCGACAGTATTTAGGTAGTCCATGACGATTCGCGCAGTATGTGGACGCGCATTATCCTGCATAAATAAGAAATTATCCCCAACAAAAGGGGCGTAGGGGACAACATGGTCCTCCAGACACTGTCGTATGTATTTGTCTGCTGTTAGAGTTCCATGTTCGATGAAAATTAATTCGGTGCGTCCGTTGAAAGATATACCCGCCCATACCATAACACCTCCGCCACCAAACGGCGTTCTGGGTGAAATACAGCAAGGTGCAAATCTTTCTCCGGGTCTCCTCCATACACGTTCGCGTCCGTCTGGAGATCGTAAGCAAAAACGGGACTCGTCAGAAAACATTACAACACTCCATTGCTGAAGAGTCCAGTCTCTGTGATCAGTCGTGAATCTCATTCTGTTAGCTCGATGAGCTGCTGTTAATTTAGGGCATGCTACTGGCTTATGAGAACGTGAACCACTTTCATGCAGGACTCTTCTTACAGTTGGTGCAGAAATATGAGTTCCTCGAACTTCTAACAAACGACTAGCGAGAACATTTGAAGTTAAAGAGCGGTTTCGTAATGCGGAAATCTTTAAAAAACGTATGAGCATGGTGGACGGTACTTTTGGCAATATTCAAATGATTTTCAATATATATATATATATATATATATATATATATATATTTATTCATATTTCAACCCAATCACCAACGATTTGGAGATGTAACGATTCTTCAACAAAAAATAAGAGAATTTCAGATAACCACTACGTCATATTTTGTGAACATATCCAGAATGAGAAAATCAAGCCTAAGGGAAAAACTACGTTAATGATATTCTCACTGTTTAGATTATTTTGGAACCATTAAAAAAAGTCATACCCACTGGAGAAACATCATAAAAACATTTAATTTTCTAAGCATGACAATGTAAGTCTTTTTTAGAATAAATTAGTACCTTCCATAAGACAAACTTTTTTGGTAGGCTACTACTAAAATGGATGTTTTTCGATTTTTATCAATAGCATGCTGAACAGCATCAATTTTTTCAGCTGTACGTTTAGATGCCCACGTCCAGGTTTTTGACCGACGCTACGTCTCCCTGAATAAATATATACAATTTGTCAAAACATTTTAAAAACCATTGGAGTCAAACGCGATTCAGGATGTTGTTCAGGAAAATCAGCCATGCATTCTAGAATTAAATACTGCCACTGCTATTTACTTTCGCACCTGTACGGAAGTAACATTCAATAATTTTTTACTCTTTGCTCTGTGTTGATCATTACGCGATACCCTTTATGCAATTAAGATTTCCCACTATTCTTAAATTTTAAATTATGTACATCAAATATGCAATTAAAATCGGGACAATTCAAAATAAGAAAAATTATACTTACTTTCCATGTGTAGTCGTTATCTCTTGTTGGGGGGTCTTCAGTGTAATATATTTCTTCAACTGTCACTGTAATTTACACAATCCTTACGGTCTGTTTGTTTGTATTTCTCCCCATTCTCTAAACTTCTCACATTTCTCCTTTTTTCAGACTTAAGTCTACTGGATTGGGACATTATTTTCACCTTTAATTTATCATGGCGTGACGCTTTTGTTGATTTAGATATTTCCACAATTTTTTTAATTTTGTCCAGGTATATACGCTATTCCTGTATTTGTTCTGAATTATATTTATGAGATTTATTGTGGCGTTTGCATTTTATTTTTGATGTCTTTTCTTTCTACAAGAGATTCTTGTGTTATTATCCAAGCTTCAATAACTATTTTATTTTCCAAAATTAAATTTACTTTCTTGTTCTTTCTATTTTGTATATTTTGTATTCCTCTTCAAATTGCGTGATGCTTCAAAATATGATTTGGATGTTTATTATTTATAAGCCTTTTGTTTATTCTACATTACCCGTTTTCTTTTAATTGTAGCTTTTTTTAGTACTTTTCAGTTTTTACAGCCATCAAAAGCCAGTTTCCCAAAGAAAACTAAATCCAGTTTACATAAATTTCACTTAATTAATACAGACATTTTTTGTGGAAAATATTTATATGTTGGTTCCTTTTTGCTAGCTGTAATAGCAGAATTTACAAGTCGTACAATATTTGTTTCCTATTTTTGTTTATAATCCACAAATTGATATATTTATTTAAAGCTTCATGTTGCTTATTTAGTTGCTAAAGTATATATATTTTAAAAAAATCCATACGTTATGATTGTGGTATAATAAACCAGCGCCCTTTACAATACGGTCTAATAACCATGAACATTCGAGGTGACTAATGGATATTGGCCTCACGCCAAAGTCGCCGTCAAACGATGGAACATGTTAACTGAGGAATTGGAACTACATCAGGAACTGGAGAGGATGTACGGTATTAGGACGTTATTAGAATGTTCCTAGACCGTCCCGCTAAATTTGCAGACGTAATTAAACTTACTTCATCATCAAATCGGCAGCGAAGTCATTTTAAGGCGAACCGTCGCTTACATAATTCACACAGCATGTTCCTGCATAATGGTAAAGCATGTCGTACTTCCCGAATGGCTAATGTATTTTTGTCAAGTTGTTTAAATTAAAACTTTACTACCGAATTTAGGAGGGATTCTCGTACTTAGAAGCGCTATATTTTAACCAAAATTGTAAATATAAACACTATTAATCAAAATACTGTTATATTTCCTCTTTGATTATTCACGGAATTCCGTTTTCAGATTTATTGGAATCTAGGCAAATTATATATACAGTATGGTCCAAATGAAAGGAATAAATTCATTATTTCGAAAATCGGCGATTTTAGGGGTAAATTCAGATACCCGACGATTTTTAATTTTAAATGGGCTTTTTGTCAGATCACCTTTATATTTTTAACGTCATCTCTGTGAGCGTGATGACGTCATGAATAAAATGTTAAATAGAAAAGTGGGTCTTGCAATACATCAATTGAAAGGTCTTTTATATATCTATTCACCCATATTAATATGTTAAAAAGGAACGAGAGCAACACCAACGTATAAAATGATTGCCCAAGTTCGTACATTTTATTTTGTGATCATTAAATTTTCTGTGTAACTTAATGTTATTTTTCTAGAATTAAAAGCCGTTGAAATTAATTGCCATTATTTATAATTCTCCCTCACGTAATAAAAAAGTATTATTGCCTAAAAATAAAGAACAAAAGGAAGAAAAAGTGTTTCGAAATATTTCTTATTATTTATGCAAACATTACATAAATCTCTCAATCGTATGTTCAAGGAACAAAATGTGGAAAAACGATTTTTTTTATTTTCTGGTGTGCAAGTCTGAGATTATTCGTTTACTTTTATTTTTCAATTTGTTTGTCAATTTAGAAAGTTGATTAAAGCAAACAAAAACACAAAGAACCCAACATTTCGTATGATTAAGAACGTAAAGAAAAAATTTTGATTCCGTGTTAAAGAATTTGACTTTCCAAATTCTGAGAGAAATTTTAAAGAAAATAAGTTTACTTTGTTGCTCAAATAGATACAAGAAGACCCTTCATGTGAAAGTCTAATGTCTCAGATAATACAAAAAAAGTATAGATAGAGGATAGTAGCATTTATCTAAAACTTACGAAATCAGAGTGACATTTCATTCGAGAGAGAAATCGCTTGAACTTGAAATTAGCGATCCCGATGCAGAATTTTAAACTAAACATTTATTTCAAAGAAAGTCAAGTTTCTTGCTATGAAGAAATTAAGACTTGTTTTCATTTACACGAATGCACTTAGAAAATGAGTTTTAACGGCGACCAGAGCAATCCGCGGTAATGAAAAATTGACTTTAAACTGCTATTTATTGATTTGTTAATCGTATGCATACTTGGTAAGATTCTAAATATTCAATACGTTGTGCTCAAAATCTCAACATCAATGAATTTAAGCCAACTCTACAGAGCGAAAAATTCTTTGTGCCAGATGTTTACAGAAACTACTAAATACATGCAGCAACATCGAAATTAACAAAAAGCACAATAGATTGTCTCAATTATAATAAATAATTGATTGTAAAATTATAATGACATTACTAAACCTAGATACTAGTTTATGGTACTAGAGCGAAAAGTTTTTCAGACAAATATACTGGGCTATGAAATAGCATTCACATATTTTAATGAGTATTGTGAATTTTGTATTTTTGTTTACGAAGTAAATAAAAAAGATTTTTTCTCTTTTGCTTTCTCGGTGCATTCCTTTTTACAGACTTGTTAAAGTTTAGCAGAACCTTCTCTACCTTTGATAGGATACCTGTGTCGAGTAAGTACAACAGTTATAGTACTGGTGAAACAAGAAATTACAAAAGTGTTAAAGAATAGGATCTGAAATCTTGTAAAACATAGATATTTCACGCTGTTATAATAGCTTGTAGCACTCGGTATAGGATTTTCATATCTTGGCCTATTGCTTTGACGGGATACATAAAAAATATGTTAATTTTAAGTAGCACGAATCCCTTAGTTAATAGCAACATTTTTATTCAAATATAATCATCCAATTCAATTCATTTACACCCATTTTATATTTATTTTTTAAGACGTTTTACAATTTGATACTTTTTTAATTTAACTTCATAACCATCGAACGACAAGGAATGTTTCGTTATTTACTTCCATATTTCTTCTTTAGCTATTCAATAAGAGTAACTTAACAAGAATGCAAACTATTTTTTAAATATTCCTAAATTTTATCACGTCATTAAAATATTTAGCAAGTGATGTTCGAACTGTCTAACATTTTGCCATACTTCTAGGATTGCGTTGTAGAATTTCTATGAAACCATAATAATTTAATTTTTTAATAACAACACTTAATGTTTAGATATGCGGAATGTTTGATTAAAAATAGGTATAATGTAATTTTAAAAACCGGATATTTAAAATATTATGTATAATTTCATTATTATTTTATTTATTATGAATTATTTATAGCTATGGTTGTTCCAGACCAAAATTTAACCAAATGGATTATACCTCTAAATGAAATAAAAAATAAAGTGACAGTTGATTACTGGTGTGCTCTCCTGCTGTAGCTTAAATTATGAGGATATGAGGTAGTAGAAAAAATACTTACAATACTGATATAGAAGAAATAAGTGGGCCCCAAGAAAGTGTCTTTTTCCAATTATATATGTATATTAAAAAAATTTATTCTAAAAAAATGAATATATTTATTATCGGTTAAAAAACCGATTTGCATAATACCTTTATAGAGACATATTAAAACATATTTAAGTGGGTTGTTTTCATTTGAATTTTCAAACTGAAGATGTGACCAATTTAGCCACGAAACCGGTAGTTCTCTTTTTCTATGAAAAAATAAAAGCCTAGATTGTGAGACTAAAGGACTTATTTCTCCCAAATTTCCTTTCATTATATTTTAAAACATTTAACAGTTCAAAAAAGTTATTTCTTTGATTGTACACTACGGTGTGCTCAGTTTTCGCTTGTAATCTTATTCTATTCGGGTTTAATTCGTGCTCATTTCCGGTGCATTCTTACTTGCTTACTTGCTGTACAATACTTACCATTAGGAATACTCAAGACGCAACTTTTAAAAAAAAACTGAATTTTAAGATAGATATCTCTAATACGTGTTTCAACGATTTCTCGAAACGGTCATGCAATAACCATTTTTGTGTATTTAGCAAGCAGGTATTTTTTTCTTTGAAAAAAATACATTTTGTTTATACTCGAATAAATTACTAGGTAGATTGATGACATAAGATAGTTATAGTTTATTATTCATTTTTTCAATAAAAAATAAAGGTTTCAAGCAAATCTGCCTTTTCTAGAGAATTTTAAATGGAAGTATTAATTTGTGGTAAAGTAATATACGTCTCACTTAACAGATTTTTAAACAACCTGGGAGTTATGATAGGACTTAGTGAATATTTTGTGTATTTTTACACATCTTTTATCCTATATGTTATGATTAATTAATATCGAATTTGAAAATAACCACGTAAAATAGTAAGGTATGTGTTCTAAATTGGAAGTTTTTCAATCTCGTATGGTTCGGTGGTCTGTACAGGTACTGGTTTGTGTTATTTCCAGCATTTCAGGAGACAATTAATACCAGGATCAACATATTATGTTGGTTTATTTAAGAAAGTTTTGACATTAATACACTTTTTTCACAATTTCACATACGTTTTTAAGTTATTTGTTATTTTCTTTTGCATGGATTGATTTATTGGTGCGAGTTTTAATTATTTTGTACAGATTGTAATGCTGTTGCGTCGTTTTGATATGTTGTTATTGTAGTTGTTGATAAAAAAAACTAATCAGTCGGTACAAAATCCCCATCTAACGTTAAAAATCAGAAAAATTATGTATAAATAATAACTATATATCTGATAAAACATGAATAATTGAATGAGTAGAAGAAAGGTAGATAAGTTCTGTGTTCTGTTTTTTGTTTCCCAACGTTGCTAATTCTGTTACCAAATTGTAATTTAGTCGTTTAGTTAGAGATATTGCCAATGCTTTTAGCAATTAAAAATGTAATAAAATTTTATGAAGTTTACTTTCTTACTTATTTATATAGTTATCATTGATATGTAGTCTTTAATCCAGTTTCGCAGTATATTTTTAAAAATGGAAAACAGTTGGTCTTAACTAATACCGTACTTGTGTTGTATGGTCCCTGTGTTGAAAATTACAAAACATGTCTTGTCTTGGAAATTGTTGATTTTAAGACAGGATTATGAACAACTGTAGCTACATTTCTAATTTCATTACTACTCTTACAATTGATCAAGATCCACGTGCAACTAGTTGTAATAGTTTAAACTCTAGGTGATGTTGCTTAATAAAAAATACGTACTTTTTGAAGTGACGTCTTCATAAAATTTTAATTAACGGTGTCTGCAATCTGCAGTCTAATTAATGAATTTGTAATTAAAATATTCCGGTACGTAAACATTCTACCTAATGAAAAAAAAGTTGAAAGCTAGTTAATTTAATTAGTTTAGTAAAAACGCGATCTAATTTAAGAGACATAATCGAAACACGTGCTTGTCAATTATGAGCAGCAGAAAGCTACTAAAATCGTAGTTGTCGGCTTTCGGGGTTTCATCGGTGGTGGCAAACAATCCGAAGCACCGGCACTAATGAAGATTTATGTGGTGGTTTCCTTTTGTGAACGGGCAAACACGCTGCAGTTACATCAAAATGTCTTCCGAGATTAATCATTCATTTACACAATCGAAAGCCTACTTTACATCATCATATACCACTCGAGTGTGCCTTGGGTCGGACTATTCCTTTTCGACTTGGCTGCTAGTTTATTATGGTTAAAACCCAAATATTCATTAAGATTAATTTATTAATTTTAAGCTTTAGCGCTGTATATATATATATTCATTTATAGTAAATTTTAAAATTGAAAAGGATATATTAAAAACTAATGCACAGTCCCCTATATTACCAGGTATTCGTTACTCTTCAAGAACAAAACATAGAGAACAGTAGTATTAAAAACTTTTTATTTTTTTATGTATGCTTTTACCTTAACATGTACAAGGTGTCCCAATAGTGTGTAGAAGTCGAACAATTCCTTTATTAGATTAGAACCAAAAAAAATTGTATGGCATAATTGTCGGGGGCATTACAACCTAAAATTATTTTCACTTATACAGAGTGTTCCGTATCTGGAAGCCAACCTAGACATACATCTTTTTAAATAAAATGCTACATTTTTATTGAAGGAAAAGCCAAATTTGTATTATAAGTGTGTAAAGATTCTTTAATGAAGATTAGAGTTAAAGAAATTTATATCTTTCTCAAGTCAAAAAGTCGAGCGCTTTCGGCAATACAATGCCATCATCAGGACAACTAAAAAATTTTTTTTGTTAACATAAATAAAAATTACAAATAGAGAATTGATGTACTTACAAAAATTATGTAAAACTTGACGGCAAGGTTAGTTATGAAATTCTTTTTTTAAAATCATTTTTAACAGTAAAATATAAATTAACTTAAAAGACAACAATGGACGTATAACTGTAACATTTTAAAAGGTTTTTAAGGCCCAGGCCTGAAAGTTGTCTTTATTAAAGACAACATGTACTTGAACAACATGGGATTAAATATCATTAAAAAATTTTTTTTGAAATTAACCATGCGGTTTTAACAAAATTTGAACTAAAGTGAGGTTAAGGTTTGTAAGAGGAAAAAGAGAGGGGGCCAAGATATTAGAAAGGAAGAAATGATATATGATACAGCCAAAGGTTGAAGGTTGGACGGGAAAGAAGAATATGTTGATAGGTGACTAAGATGACGGGTAGTATTAATTCATGTTTACTTGTTGGACTCTTCAGTAATAATTTTAATAACTGAATAAAATGTAAAAATGGTTTACTCTTTTCAAGAAAGAACTGAAATGATTATAATTCCTGAAGAGGTTACAAAGTGCGCGTGAAATCCTAATCATGATGTAAGTCACAGATATGTTCTGGATTTCCAAAATTAATTCGATGAAAAATGGAAAAAGAAATAAGCGGCGCGTACTAAATAAAGAAATGTCATGCGAAATTGTAAGAAAAGCACTGAAAATTCATATACCTTAATAGCTCCATGATGATGATTTTAATAGGAGAATAGTTCGATAAAGTTAGATATCAGACGCGAACTTTCCGACAGCATTTTCGACGCGCTAGACAGCGTTATTAGTGCCTAGTGACAATTACAATTTACGAGGGCTGTTCTCTTTCCGCTAAACCTAGTGAAGTAAAACACACTTTATTTATAAAAAGTATTTGTTTATATTTTTTCAAAGTATTCTTCTTCACAGTCAATGAATTTTTGCATGCGCGAAAACCACTCTTGAAAACATTTTCTCCAATCTTCTGGCCGTAGTTTGTTTATTTCATTTTTAAAGGCATCGACCGCATCTTCGGGTGATGTAAAACGTAAACCCCGTAATTTAACCTTTACCCGCGAAAGTCAGAAGAAATCATTAGGTGCTAAGTCTGGACCATACGGTGAATGACCCATTATTTCTATGTTTTGAGCATGCAAATACTCATTTGTTCGAGCACCAGTGTGAGCTCGAGCGTTATCTTGATGCAAGATGATCCTTTCTCTTAGATGTTTTTGGTGAACCATTTGGATAACCTGAGGGAAACAAACTGTAGTGTACCATTCTGAATTAAAAATACATCTATGATTCAGTGCTATAGTGGAAACATGCCCAATAATTCCAAAAAAAGTGGCGACCATCTTTTGTTTCGGCTTTTTTCACAACTTTTGTTGGGGCCGACTTATTCTCAAAGATCCAAACTGAGGATTGTTGCTTTTTTTAGGATCATAACAGTATATCACTGTTTTATCAAGTTACCTTCAAATATTTGTCTAAAACAGTGTTAATTGCTTTCACATCAATCCTTAACGTTGCTCAAATGTATCTGACAGTAATTTGTCAGTCTTTTTAGTGATGTTCCTAATGAGATGAATATTTTTTCTGTACTTGCTTTTTTGACTTAGGGGCTCGAAAATTATCATTTAAGGAATCTCGACCACGTTCAAATTCATGGCACCCCCGCTTTACGGTAATGAATGAACACGACTTGTCACCAACCACTCTATTGATTTCCTCAAAACATTCCAACGTTGGCTTGTTTTTCTAGAGGCGTCCACCCATTGGGCCAACGTCAGTTACCTCTACATGTAGAGCCTACATTAATATGTCTGATGTGGAGATCGCTGTCGGTACGCCCATTCCTCTTGACTCATTTTCGCTAAAACCACTAAACGATCCTCTCCCGTTCGTTGCTAAACATCGACTGAATAGAATGCCAATGTGTGGCCGCGATCTCCAACGTTGATGCCAATGTCTTTAATCTTTGGTGAAAAAACCGACTGGATTCGGATACGGTCCAACGTTGGCCCCAATGCTATTTTACCGGGACACATATTGGGCGAACATGTTGGAGCTAACGTTGGCCCTAATGTGTGAACCAGGGGGTACCCGATTAGAAATTACACCAAAATCCCAGTGTCTGACTTATCGCACTAGAAAGTTTACATCAATAGTAATAATAATAGTAACGGAGTATAAAAAGGCTCAGATTTTGTCACTTCCAAAAAAAATACCGAATAGGCAATTTATTAAAAGAAAAAATAATTTCCATTAAAACTTCCATAAATGTCTAGAGGAGATGGAAATGGAATGTAGCCAAAAGAAACCTGACGGTAAAAAAAATAAAACCAACCCTATTAATAGAAATAACAAAATCCCACGTATTGTTTTCTATACTACAATAGATGGCCATTTTACCTTCATAAAGGAATTAGAGAAATAAATAAAAGAAGATTTTTATGCAAAGTACACTAACAAAATTATCGTACATATTCGCTTTCTAGAGAAAAATCCCTTGTTTTTGTTCTAAGGGGTCTAAGAATGTCTTCTACTGAGGATATTAAGAAAGACTTTGCGTTATTACACGAGCACGAGGTAGGGGAAGTTTTTTTAAGTGAGACCTAAAACGAGAACTTTATACTTCGTTACCACGAGTTCAGAGACAATTTTCCTTAATAGGAATATCAGGTGTCTGCTAGATACCAGAGTTCAATGGGAAATGAGGAAAAGCCACACATAAATGACTCAATGCCACACATGTTAGAAATCTATCTGAAAACTGTGGATTGCAACTCAAATGTCTGAAATATGCAGATAATCACATCACCAATTAAAACGCTAGACACGTTCGCAAAATGTGATCATCTAGCAAATTACACGTGAAAAAATTTGATAATCTTCAGAACAAAAAATTATGAAAAGGATTCGGTCGGGTGTAAACTCCTCGATCATAACATTGTTCTCCCCGAAATATACATTTATTAGTTGTGGAATTGCAAGCTGAGTTCTGCTTGATTCTAATGTTATTATTTCTTTCAGATACTAAGCAAAAAACAGTTTATTGTTATGGCTGATTTAAATAGTCAAAATAAAATTTGGGCTTCTGCTTTAAATCATTCCAAAGGTATTGAAATTTGGGACTCGCATCTCTACCCCAGGTGTTACCAAAAGTTGTCCGGACAGCATATGGAGAACGATCCAGGAATCGGGTTTCCGTGACCATTTTCCAATTCTTTTCCAACCTCTATATTGATCAACGGAAAAATGTATTATATTAAATAAAAATAGCTGAAACACGACTATTCTTAAAACAAAAAAGAACTGAAGGTTTTTATAAATTAACGGAAGATCTCCGTCCTGATACTCCTATCCAAAAGATTTGCCATTCAATCAAAATCAAAATTTAAGGCTATTGAAAATCGTAATCAAACTAATAAACCTCCGTTAGACAGTAAGTTTATTTAATAGTCTTTTAAATAAACTTCCCCAAATTCCTATACAAAGTCATAATAGAGTATCTCCAGTTTTCAGTAATATTGTTTTTCAACCAACTACAATTAAAAAAAATCTCGAAACTATGACGAAAATCGACTTGAGTAGTTTCTTGAAAATTCCTTAGAAAATCATATCTTCATTTATTAAACTATTTGGTAAAACACGTTCAGCAAAATGGAAAGGATCAGATCTTAGATATCGACAACTCTATTGGCTTTTGGAAAGTTAATTATGTTCTGTGGAGAAGTTGAGGGGAAACTTCGTATACATACTTTTGGAATGTGTCGCTTTATAGAACCTAAATGATTCCATTTGACATACTTACAAAGATCCTACTACTATCGTCCTTTTTATTGGTTTTATCATCCACATATTACGATCATACAATAATAAGAAACCATAAAAAAAACAATCCTTATTATGATTGAACTTATAACCATCTATATCATATACCTGTTGGGTTTTATTAACTCCAATTTAGTAAATATTATTAACCAGGAACAACAGAATGATCACTGTAATTAAATTTTGTCGTCTAAAGCGTAATCTAACCGAAACCACTTTTAATGCGATTAACAGATCTGCATTCCGCAAATACATATTCTCATTGTACTAAGGATTGACGAACGTTTGCGATTTGATTTCATCCTAGGGGTATAAAGGACCCTTATTTACATACAACCAGCGTTAGACAGATTAATGTTTAATACAAACCAGGGCACTAGAGTCATTTATTCTGGCAGAAAGGATCAATTGGTCAAGATGGCGCGTTATAGAAGTTTCTAGACTTGAATTCAATTGTTTAAGGACAGTATTTTTTGATACGCTTTGCATTATGTTAATATTATATATTTACTTTTTTGTTAAAAAGGCTTTACGGGCCTAATCAAAATGTTAGCTGGCTGCCTATTCAAATAATTGGTTTTACCTTTACTTATGCTAATATAATTGATATAAAATCGTATTCTTATTTCCAAAACTGGAACCCTATAATATCAAATTCACCGACCATAAAGCATTGTTCAGAAATTCAGTAATAAACCGTAGTCTCTTTATTATTAAATGTAATTGATTTTTGCATATTTTCTACCTCCAAATGTTTTTCCTTCGAAGATGCTAAAAAGATCAATACAATTTAAAAATTAGGCGACCGCTCCCATATAAATCCTGGATTGCTTTAGAAGCTCCTAAATTGATATGAGATTTAATGTAATGGAAACGTTTAAAGCAATTTCTGGAATCTGACAGTTATCTTATTAGGACAGATTTTGCGAGATAACGAATCTCTTCATGCTAATTTTATTTCAAAATACCGTTTTGTAATTCATTCAAGGCACGATTCAGCATGGATGGATGTTATCAGGAGATTTCCGACCGACTTACTTTTCGCTAAATCTGGGATTACATTTTTAAAATGATATGTAATTTTTAATCGCTATCTTTATATAGTTAAATTCATACAAACTTGCGTACACGTCATCAACACTTGCTGAGGTGAACATTTACGAAGTTGCCAGATTTTGCCGGAAATATATTATTTCTCTGTAATTAATATTCCTTAAATCAACTCTTGTAAATTATTGAAATTTGGGTTTCGTAAGTAACAAAACGTATTCAAAATATACATATATTAATAAACATCCTTTTTCATTTTAAAAATGTGCACAGCTAATATTAGAAATCATAAATCTGAATTATCTGTATCAGTAGTACTTTCATTATTTTCCTTTAATTGCTTCGGCATGTTTGTTGTTTTTTTATATCGCAATGCATAAGATAAGACTTAAAAATTGTAAATCACTACGAAAATCGACAAACGGCATTATAGCTAAATAATGTAAATATAACCTCACAAAATCAATGAACTCGTATAAATAAATGACGGCAACATATCACCAGTTGGTGACTAAGTTCACGTGGTTATTTGATAGCTTCTTCATTCGAATTTTGTTGGAATCTTTTACATTAAAGGCCTATCAAGACCAATAAAAACATACTAGTGCACATTTTATACATTCGTTTTCTTTATACAAACAATAATGAGAATATAGCCACACAGTTATTGGAATTTCGTCATTGATGACGTGCACGCTATTTTGTTTGAATTAAACTATATATATTTATACTATATACAAAATGAATCTATTCAAAATAAAAAAAGATGTTGCTAACTTCGCTAAAATCCTTAGATTCCATTATATTCTACCAGTATTTGTGTCTTTTTGCCAACATCATCACGTGACTTTTTCCGACTAAAAACATTTGCCTTCTTATAAACCAAGAGTCCATATAGAACTACAAATATTCCAACGATAAACACGTCTCCTTTCTTCCGATTTTATTACATGAAATAAAAAGAGAAACGAATACGATTTCCATAAAACTGCTTTGGCAACATAGCTTTTCCACTAGAATGCTACACATGCCCGGTTCTAATAGAAACTAGATTTAATTTGTTTCGCGCACATACAATTGAATGGGGTACAAAATATATTGAAATTTCAATTCAATTTGGATTGATGTATTTTTTTAGAACTTATTTAAGGATAACAAATAAAAATTGAATTTGCCGAAATAAAAATTTCTTCAATATACAACAACGTAAAAATTTAAATACTTACCAACTTTAAATAGGCACCAGACATAACCAAATTAGCAACACAAATTTGAAACGGCATTTATAAAACTTTTATATAACGTTTATTTTAGAGCTGAATATTTTTGGAGTCAAATTTCATCATATTCCATTTTACACTGTAATAACTTTGAGTTCCAGTATCTATACTTCGTGAAGAGAACTCTCAAAATAACCTTCGTCGTATAATACTTTTTTTTAAAATCACTGTATAATGAAAAAATAGAGTTTAATAACTAAAAATGTGGGGCTTTCTGGCATTCTAGTTCTAAAACACTCTCATAAGAATAATTTCAAAAGTACACAAATTTGCCTTCCGAGTCCCCACATATCAAAATAATTGAATTCGCATGTCAGCAAGTGAAAAAAAGATTAACGTCGTAAGAAACAATTGACGAAGATCAACAAATCCCGCAAGTAATTTATGTGAAATTGAAAAGTTGCCGAGACGGTTTGTTCTCTTAATTAAGCGGTTTGATAAGAGAGTAAATAATGGATAATAAACAACTTGGCAATTTCCACATTCCCAAGGGAGGATTTTGTCGAAGTAACGGCCTATTAATGTTTACAGTGAGGTATTGGGATAAGATATAGGCGTCCCGACGCTAAACGTTTTACGCATTGATTTTCGATAACGGCGATTTATTTTTTCCAGTTTGTGAGGTTATCATTTGGGATTTTGCCTTTTGTACTTTCGATGTCAACATAAGAAAACAATTTATTTTTTATTCAGTATTTGAAAATTAGTTTTGATATTTATATATAGAGTGTCCGTTGTCTCGAAATATGGTTTTTGAATGTTTGGAGAGGTATTGCTGAAGATTATATAATTAGACCATACAGTTAAACAGTGAGGTTTATTTAGATTTTTTGGAAAATCATATGCCTGTGCTTCTTGAAAATGTTTTTCTTCATATACATCAGAAAATGTGGTAGCTATATAACGGAGCTCCAATACATCAGAATGCACTAATTCGAGGTGAACTCGATGATGATCAATTTCCAGAAGGATGGATAGTAAAGGCGGACCAATTCAGCGGCCAGCTAGATCGCCAAAACTAACAAAACTTGACTTTTTTCTGTGGATGTATGTGACAGATTATGCTTTCACATCAATTTTTATTTGTTATCCTTAAATACGTTCTAAAATAATGCATCACTCACAAATATTGAAATTGCAGTATATTTTTTAAACATATTTTGTACCTCATCCATTTGTATATGCTCCAAAAAATGAAATCTATTTTTTGATAGAACTGAGCCTGTGCAGTATTCTAGTGGAATTTTATAAGGAGGTAAATGTTTTTAGTCGGAAAAAGTCACGTGATGATGTTGGCTCTTAAGTAATGTGTTACTAATTATTTTGAATTATCTATTCAGTTTGTTGCGGTTAGTCTGTTAAAATTATACTTTTGTTAAATAATCTGTCTGTGATTTTATTTACAAAATATTTTATTCTTGGTGTGTGTTTTTTAGTTATTTTCAGTTTGGTTTTGGAGTGTCTGGAATCTATGATTCTACTGAATCAAAAAGAATAAATTGATGTTTCGTACTACAATTCTCTCACAAGATTGAGGTACATATATTTGTATCCTTCTTTGATCCGCGCATATAAATCCCACCAGTACAATAATTTTAGCAATATCCGATTGTTTGCCCAATTTACGATTTTTTCCTTAAACTCAGTGAGATGTCATCTTTTTTCAACTAAATTCAATTCTTAAGCAACTTATAGGAGTCATTTAGTCTACTGAAGTTTGTGAAATTCAACTAATTATAAACTATTGAAAAGAAGATATAATGAGAGCGCACGTTTATTTACATTTCAAATATTATGGGTATTCATAAAACCTCAGTTTAGCCATACTTGCACATTTATTATTTAATCAAATTAAACCAAATATATTATTTAATACCTTTATTATTTTGGTTTTTTAAAGATAGTCACTCCATCATGGATCAATTACAACCAAAATTGAAAAGTTATCATAAAAAAATATAATCTGCTCCACTTTCTCCACTAATGTCATATACCAAATTTTCGTTCAGATACTGATATGTGAAACAACTGGACATTAAGTTGGATGGAATACATAGTTGACTCCTCTGCTTGGCTAAATTCAGACAATCAATAGTATACACACTCACCACTTTATTTATTTAATAAAAGCGTCTCGTTCTACATTCTCTATTATGAACTTTGACCTATATATCATCCAGTATCGATTACCCAAACAAAATCACAAAAAGTTAAATAGAATTATAAACGGACGAATGCCTAGATAATAGATAAAATAAAAAAAAATAACTTTTGACAGCACTATGACATATGGATCTGATGCAAAATGCTTTACAAACCCTTTCGTTTTGACATTTCGATAACGCTACGGAAGTGCATTCGTGTGAGAGATATCAACTAATCTGTTAATAAGTTAAAAAATGGATTATACAGTTGAATAGATTACCAGCTAACAAAAACGTTCGCTAGCAAATAAATTATATTCCTCAATTGATGCATACATAAGCACATTAACCGATTTATAGAAATCAACAGATAAAATATATTTTTGGCTTCAATGGTTTTCAAAAGAAAAAAACAATGTAACAATACTGGAAGTTTGGAAAAACAACATATCGAGTGTACTAGATGAAACAAGCAGTTTCTGGTGAAATCTTTTATTTCATCATAAAGCTTAAACCGGCTATAATAATAATTCGTTTATTTAAATTGAAAATATGTTCATATGTTTATTTAGGTATAGGGTTCGTTTCATTAGTAATGGGCACACCATGAAGTTTCAACCATTAAATGCGTAGAAACCAAATTGTGTCTTGGTTATCTTTGTCAATTAGTAACGACCAAGTCACGGCACTAGAACAGGAAGATTTATGCCAGAAGGCATCTTTTTATTTGCTTATATTTTATATTTGAGGTTGTGTATTTTCAACCATTTATTTGTTGAATATTTGCGAGTTTTGATTAGGTTACAACATTAGTTTTTTTTATAAATGGGTGCTGTGTGTTTTATTTAATTTAAAATTCTGCCACCAAAAAAATTTGTTGATGTAAAAGGAAAATTTAAGATCGTTAAAACCGTTCGTTTCTATCTTAATTATTTTAAAATTATACATGATGTAATAAAATATGAAAAAAATTACTTACACAGCAGCCTGTATTCCTATTTTAAAATGAAGCAAACATATACTTTATTAAATCCAAAAAATCTCAAATGCAAATTATAGTGAACCGAACAGAGTATAACATGAAATTTTAATTATATTTCAGCCTTGTTTCGTAAATAAGTATAACATGTAGTACCCTCACTAGTGGTCTAGTCTCACACATTTTAAAGCAAACGGCCCTCCGGACCCCTCGCCCGTCGCATCATAGGATACTGGTTCTTCAGTCTTCATTTGTGTGTCGAGTCGAGCACGTCGTTTAGTGTGTGTATAAAAATGCCGAAGCGTCTGCATCACCATCGCAGCAGAAAAAGTCCCGGAGCGACAGTCGGGACAGTTTTAGAGGGAACAGCCCGCTGGCGCAAAGTTTGCCGATATGCAGAGACAGCTGGACGAAATTAACGTGCGGAGGCAGCGGAATGGTTCCTTAACGCCAAGTATTTCCCTGTCTGGGGAAAAGTAATTATCGCCTCCCCACTCTATAGTAGACATGGAACAAATTCAGGGTAAGCACTGAAATATGTTTTTGCTAGCGACATATTATTCCCTGTGGTAGGAATACTGTTGTCCCTTGTGGTGGGGACAAATATATACATATGTTGTTGCTAGCGACATATTATTCCTTGTGGCAGGAATACTGTTGTCCCTTGTGGTGGGGACAAATATATACAATATGTTTTTTGCTAGCGACATATTATTCCTTGTGGTAGGAATACTGTTGTCCCTTGTGGTGGGGACAAATATATGCATAATGTTGTTGCTAGCGACATATTATTCCTTGTGGCAGGAATACTGTTGTCCCTTGTGGTGGGGACAAATATATACATAATGTTGTTGCTAGCGACATATTATTCCTTGTGGCAGGAATACTGTTGTCCCTTGTGGTGGGGACAAATATATATAATATGTTTCTTGCTAGCGACATACTATTCCTTGTGGTAGGAATACTGTTGTCCCTTGTGGTGGGGACAAATATATGCATAATGTTGTTGCTAGCGACATATTATTCCTTGTGGCAGGAATACTGTTGTCCCTTGTGGTGGGGACAAATATATACATAATGTTGTTGCTAGCGACATATTATTCCTTGTGGCAGGAATACTGTTGTCCCTTGTGGTGGGGACAAATATATATAATATGTTTCTTGCTAGCGACATACTATTCCTTGTGGTAGGAATACTGTTGTCCCTTGTGGTGGGGACAAATATATACATAATGTTGTTGCTAGCGACATGTTATTCCTTGTGGCAGGAATACTGTTGTCCCTTGTGGTGGGGACAAATATATATAATATGTTTCTTGCTAGCGACATACTATTCCTTGTGGTAGGAATACTGTTGTCCCTTGTGGTGGGGACAAATATATACATAATGTTGTTGCTAGCGACATATTATTCCTTGTGGCAGGAATACTGTGTGTCAAACGCCCATTGAATAGGCCACACCAAACGTTTACCCCCCAAATTCTCTGAAATCGGGTTTCCCTCACCCAGTTTGGATTTTCTGCAGACCAGTAATGGCAATTATGTCGATTGACGATTCCGTTATTATGAAATCTCGATTCGTCGCACCACAGAATTTTGTCCAAAAAAGATAACTCATCGTCTAACCGTACATGCATATATGCAATAAATGTACATCGTAGATCAAAATCTTGAGGATTCAGACCTTGCACCAAATGTATCTTAAAGGGGTGATACTTATGATTTTTTAATATCCTGTGGATAGTTGATTTGCTGATACCAAGTTCAGATTCCAAATGTCGAATGGATGTATGAGGATATGCTTGTAAATATGCTAAAGTATTAATTACATTGTCCTCAGTTTGTACAGACTTTGTCCTAGGTGTTTCTACTTTGGCTTTCCCACTGGGAAGAGAACCATTGCGTAATTCTTGTTCCACATATCTAAATGTATCTTTACCAGGTATTCGGCGATTGGGATAACGATCTCTGTATAAATCTCTAGCTCTTCTACAATTTCTTTCACATTCACCATAAATAAGAAGCATATCAACATATTCACTAGCCGTATAAAGAAAAGGCATATTGACTTACCGTTTAACAACTTAAAAATAACTATTCTGACAATTATTGGCACTTTTGTCATTATCATGGCAAGCTTGATAAATAGGCAGTTTTTTGTATAAGATTTGGTATGCTACTTTTTAATCGATATTTAATAGGGAAACAAGTTTTTGTGGAAAAAACACAATTCTATGTAATTTTACTCCCTGTCGTTTCATTATTAACTTTCAATTATTATTAAAAATTATAATATTGGTTTGCCTTAATCATTACGTACGATATAAGATTGCCGAAAATTACAGGGAATTCAATTATTAATTTTTTAACTGCATGTCACGTGAATTAATCACTTTAGACCCCAAGTGTGCTAGTTTGTTGGAATTGTTTTATCGGGAGGAATACATGATGGTATACTAACGGGAGAGATATACCTAAATTTTTTACAAAATATACTTCCAGACCTACTTGAAGACATTCCATTGAATGAAAGAAATACAATGTGGTGGCAGCAAGATGGTGCACCTCCACATTTTGATGGTAGAGTGAGAAATTATCTGGACATGATATTTCCAGAACGCTGGATTGGACGCAACGGTACTATTTACTGGCCTCCAAGGTCGCCAGACCTGACACCGTTAGATTTCTTCCTTTGGGGATATCTTAAAGGTATCGTATATGAAACTCCGTCTAGAGATTTAGACGATTTGAAAAGAAAAATACGCGATGCTTGTAGAACTGTGACACCGGAAATGATTAGGGCAGCATGTAACCGAAATCTATTATCAAGATTTGAGAAATACATTTACGAAGATGGGCATTAATTTGAACATCTCCTTTAATATTGTAAGTTTTTTTTGTGACAGTTAATTTGAATTTTTATTAAAAATTGTAATATTGGTTTGTCTTAATCATTACGTACGAATGTAAGATTTCCGAAAATTACAAGGGATTCAATTATGAATTTTTTAACTTACAATCGTTTAAGTACCTGTAGCTCTTGAATTAATCACTTTAGACCTCAAGTGTGCTAGTTTGTTGGAATTGTTTTATCGGAAGGAATACAGAAAGGCACAAATATACAGGTTGTCCTATTAATAATTTTGAATGCGACGTCACGTGACCAAAAACAAATACCTCATTGGGTAATACAATAACAAGAAAAGATGCAACATTTGCTCTAATTTACACCCCCAAAATTATAATTCTCTACTACTGCCCAATTCTGATATATTACTTGTCTTAATCGTCGTGGGACACCCTGTATACCCGTAATGTAAATAAATCTAATATTCCATCGGTTCTATGAAGATTTTTATTAATTTTTAGGTTTTATGTGATTATGTTTGAGAATTCGTCATTCTAATTAGAATTAATGGAGTGAGAAATCATATCCAAATCATCGTATTTGCTTGTTCTAATATATTTTCTACTTTTTTATAGCCTCAATAATTTAATGAAATTTTCTTTTTCTAACAATCGGAATTCTTGTTTCGGTTACATTTCTCATTAAAATATTAATAATTAAATTATGTAGTTTTACTACTATTGTAATTTTATACTTTGTTGTTATAGCGAAAACGCAACGCCAATAGTTTGAAATTTAATGACATAAAGGAAATTATAGACACATATTTTGAAAATTGTGAAAAATGTACATATTAAAAGGTATATATCGGGTTAGCTACTTAGATATGTTTGAAACGAATACTTATACGTAGGTATGTCTGGATAGCTACATAAATAAATTAACTTCTATTTAACCCCCGTAATAATCAACTTATTTTTTAGATAACTATTTCCAAATTATTTTAAAGACAAAAATTATTTCCTTCACATAAAACTTTCATATTTTCTGTTAGCAACAAGTATTTGGCAAAGTTAGAGGAAGTCAATTTAAATATGTATTTACGACTCAGATATTTGTCACTAATGGTTAGTCCCAGAATTTTATTATTAATTTTAAAATTATTGTTTATACTTTTTCTTATCCTAGTAGTTGAGATAGTATTATTCGCTGCTAATACGGTATCGTAAAAGCCGTTTGTTTACATTAACTCTTATTACAGGGTTTATCCGAGCATTGTAGGTAGCGCTCTAAATTTACGTTTAAATGTGATTTTTTTAGTTAATATTTCCTTTAGGTATATATAAATCTATGTAAATTTAGAATTTCCAATTTCAAATATAGTATGACTCTTTCCATAATTCAGGAATAAAGTTTTATAAAAATAATTGAAAAGCTTTTACAATTAGTGTTGTGTAAAGTTATAAAACAATGAATGCTTCGTCTACTTTAGCGAGAAGTAGTATAACCCAGCTTTTGATTTTAATACCAATAAAGAAAGATTGTGAAATGTTATTTCCTACTCTGAGAAAATCACGGTAAAGCAGGATATTTATGTCAAAGTCAATTTAGTTCACGTGTCGAATCAAAATATTCCACAAAGATTCTACTAAATGAAAACTCCATTCCTGGAGGATGCAAAAAGATTATGAGAGTATTACACGTGACACACATGAAACAATGCGTCGCTCCAAGAGGAAGGAACCAGATAATACAACACCATCCAACACAAAGTCGCTAGTCAGCCCTTCTCTCGATTCCCTTATATCTCTTGATTTAATATGAAGGGCACGTTGTGCATCGATCGTGTTCCTGATGTCGAAGCAGGATGGCAAGTGGTTTGTAGGGAAATTTATGACTTTGTACACAATTTCCCTTGGGTCAACAGTCACGCCAATTTGAGGAAGACTATCACGATGTTGATTGTGGATACTAAAGCTTTCTATGTTGATAGAGCGTCGATTTAATGGCATACATCAAGATAAATTTTGGCTCTTATTGCTCCAAATTTATAGCGAGATTGATTAAGTACAATATTGAATCGGCAGGTGTAAATTATGCAATATAAATCTCTTGAAAAATTTCTTAATAAAAGAGGTTTGGCAAGTAGACTACTTCACGAACAGTATGTTCATTTAAGAAATTTATTTTTTTGTTATCTGATATTCCAAAATAAACACTTCAATCTCAAATATCTTCAAATTCATTTTATAAATTTAAAAAAATGTGTAGTGTTGTATATAAAAAAAAACCTTTTAAATGGTGTGCTAATAAAAAAAATAAGAGGTTGCTGCGGGGACAATAAAAGTTGAGCCTCTGGTAGATTAATAATGTACTAGGTAATAATTTTTAGTAATTTTTTTGTATTAAATAAATACATTGTAAATGAGTTTTTCTTTCCGTTCTTATACTTTTTGTCAAATATAACCAATAAGTATTGTTTATTTTAAATACAGGTAGGTACATATTTTACTTTTTGGTGCCCCGTTAATAATGGCACTTTTAAGGATCAAAAAAAGCAATACTACAGATAGTTTGCCCACCACAAATCATTTAAAATAAAATAACTTCAAAAAGTCTGTCTGCTAGTTGTATTGATAATGACATAAAAAAAGTATTTTCCAAAACGAGTACATCTGAAATCCAAAGGAATACTAAAAAATCAACAATATCGTTTTTGCACAGTAGTTATAAATTAAACTAGAACAAAGCATAAACAAATATTCATTAAAAGTTAGCACAGATGTCACAGAATTAGCTTCAATTGAAGAAAAATAACTAGGACGTGATAACGCCGCAATTCTTTCCTCTTTACTCATTGTGAGAAGATATATTTAGCTGCATTCTTAGCAATTCCAAAGAACATTTTCATGCCTGACAAACTTGAACTATGTTCCTTGTCTTGCGAGAATACCGATTATGTGAGGTTCTACATCAATTTTTAGAGTAAATTTGGCTCAAGCTCATTGCTTTAAGAGAAGTATTAGAATTGCTTTTCCCATATATAAAATAGTGGTGCAACTACCAGATATTATTCCAAATTTGTGATGACTTTCTTTATAAAATCCAAATTGCAAATCACACCCAAGTTGTCCGCTATTTGCATTACTGTTTGCCCACAGGAACATTTAGAATGTGAACTTGATAAATTCTGTAACTTTGTTTGGGCTTCATACTTTAATATTCGTCACATATCAAAGACTAGTAGGAGAGCGTGCCTTTGGTGATAATGTAGTCTAAGTGGGAGATCTACATTAGTTCTAGCTATGATTATGATTATTAACTTTCTCTACAAATTATATTTCCTTACCACCCTGTATACTCAGATCACCTGCATAACATTAAAAATTCAACGCCAGCCTTATTAAGTGGAGTATCCACTAGAAGTGAACACAGACATAAGATAGAATAGTCCTTCTTATGGACAGCTTCCAATATGTTCCGCTTCAAGCAGTGGAAACAAACTACTCATATAATAAATCCGGCACTCTGACATAGCTGTAAATAAAAGTTTTAAATGATATAAAAAATATGCCTAAATTAATTATTTTTGTATATTCAAAATAATGTTAAATACTCTTTGAATTTTCTGTTCCAATGAGCGTTGGTGAAATAATCTTTCAAGCGTCAAACTGTGAAGAAAAATTATTCAAGCATAAAACACCTTAACTTTTCTGAAAAGAATCTGAGAAAATTCCTAACTGAATTTTTTAAATTCAACTCGGCGACATGTAAAACTGACTAATTCGAAAAATAAAGAAGTACCTTTTGTGTCGGACTTACACAAATACTTGTTCTAAAGTTTGTTCGAGAAATTGAGACATCCACAAGCAAAAAAAAGGAAAGTTGTACAACTAAATTCTCAAGAAGTCACATTTCATTTCGATTTAAGGATTTACAAAGGAAATAGAAATTTTTGATGGTTCAAATATCTAGCAATATTATTACACTCATACAGGCTGTGGTATATTAACATTGGGATATGGAATACCGCAATTGACAAAAAGAAAAATAGTTAAAATAGAAAATACAATGTCAATCAAAATTTATTTCTCAGTATCCTAAATTAAGATTTTTATTCATCAACAATTAATTAATATAAACTTTAAAAACAATAAAAATGTAAATGTTTTTTATTAAAACTTTTGTTTTTGTGAGAAAACTCATGATTATTTCTGTAAAGTTGCATTTCAATTTTCAGCATTTACCTTTTATTTTGAATTACAAGATAAACTGAAAGGAATCGCTAATTTTCATTCTTCAGTTACGATTTTTAATTGAATTACAAACACCCCGAAACTTAGAAACAACTAATTAGTAAAACATTTGTGTTCATTTAACATAATTAAAAATTTGAAAAGAAGTATTGCCCCGGAGCAGAATCCGAAATTAAATTTCTATTCTTTTTGAATTCCCTTTTGTGCTCCTGTTAAGTTTGTGCAGGATTTTCCGACATAAAGTCGTTAAAAATCGAAAATTGCATAGAAATTATGCAACCTACGGATACTACAGAGATCTTGTTAAAACTTTTCGTGTAACCGCCACTTTAAGAAAGTTCGACGTACCAGAACAAGAAGTTTCGAGTAAAATTTGGAACGGTAATTTCACAAATTGTTCTTGTAAGGATAATTTTTCATATTATACATCCCCATTGTAAAAGAGGTATGAAGCTACAAACTGACCTTCATTTCGCACAGAAATATGTAGGTATATTAAACGTATAACAACATTAACACATTTTATATTTTTTATCTTAGATTTCCTTTTTTTATAACTTTATCAAATTGGTTGTCTGTAATAATAATATTCACCGTTCATATGTGGGTACGCAAATAACAAATGAAGATAATAGATAGTTGGAAAGTATATTTCAAAGATTTATTGCAAAGGAGAATACTAAATGGAGAAAAGAAATAAGAATTCCTGTTCTTTACCTTTCTCTCAAAATTTTCCTCACTTAGTCAGCGGCTTTATTTTTTCGATATTATATTCCTTTTTATACCTCTCTATTTCTTATAATTTTATATTTTCTATGCCTCTTTTTTTTACTTTTCCCACTATGGGTAACATAAATACTATAGAATAGCGTAACAATGTCTATTTTATAAGGCAGACCAACCGAGCTTTAGTACAGATTTCGTTGTTACAGCAACTTTTGATTTTTATTGTATAACTTTTTGGAAATCCATTTGATAAGTATTATTTTCAAATTCTATATACAGTTCTTACAGGTCACTGTCATAGCCACCAATAAAATGATTGATTTATATACACCTTGACCTCGCATATTAAAAATTTAAAATATCTATTTTGTAAAATACACAAAGATTCTCACAAGGACTTTTTGCTATTTTTTTAATTACGAGCTAAATCGGTAAGATTTATCTAAATGTATTACTTCTCTTCCTAACTCTTGTTTTGTTCTGTATTTTTTTACATGGGCCCATAAAAGCATGTGTACCCCGTTTCTTCATTTTAACAACTTTTGGGATAACCTTTGCTTGGCTCAACCTTTAGTATTGGATGTTCAGGTAAGCGGAGTGGAATGGTTGGCTGACATTACTAATCCGATTCCCAATCTTACTTTGCTTAACTACGCCATTTTTTTGGTAGTTGGTGGTGGCAACTCATTTAGCCACCAACGTCCTTTAGTGGTTACCTTTTAGCACCAAACTTTCTATGAATTCAGTTTATTACCAAACTCGGTTTCATTGTTCTAACCATACACAGTTAAATTAATTTCGTGATTTGTTTTTATTTAATTAAAAGCTTTTAAAGTCAATTTGATGTATTTAAGTTTGTTCATTAACAGTGTTTAATTTCTTACTATATAATGTTTTTAATTTTATTTCTCTACCACATTTAATTTAACCTTTTCAATAATGTATTGATTTTCACACCAGTTATATTAAGTTTAGGTAAATGTATTAGAACTTTCAAATCTCATGGTTGTAATTTATTTTTTATCTTACACATTTTTAACAATGTTATTAATTTTCAGACCTAAAAATGACTATTTAAAAGTCGAAACTAGTTGTCTTTTTGAATAATAATAAAAATTGTTGTGGTAAGATTTTTGTTTCCTTTGATCATATTATGAATTAATTTTAAAATTAGAAGATTCACTCTAGCTATAATTTTTATTTAAAATTTTCTTTCGTATCTCTTAAGACAACAAAGGAATCAAACTCTGGCATTAATCACCCTGTATCTAAATTTAAAAAAATAAATTTAAATAATAAACATAATTTTTAAAACGATTTATATCATTTATAATTTTTCATAATCTTCGATTAAAAATGAGTAGTGATAATAACTGGCTTGTTTTGCTATTTGTATTATTTGAAAGTTGTGTTTAAATTTCTGGTAAAAGTAGCGAAAAATTTATCTTTCATGATACTTTTTCAAAGAAAATTTCCGCTATCTTATCAAAAAAGTTTTGAAAATATTTATATGAGTAGGTATAAATTACTTTCAACAATGATAATTCATTGTCAAATTAGTAAAGTTTGTTAATGAAATTTTAATTTTTATCTATTTACATTTTACTATTTAATACCAACCAAAACTCTTAAACTAAAAAGGCTTAAATATGGGTAATTAAAATGTGATATATAAATACTATTTTATTAATACCAATAAACTGGATAAGTTTATCATATAAATAGCTAGAGTATATAAATAATTATTTTGGTTTCGATCAAGAGTTAGCCTACTTATTTCATTTTTGACGACTAGATGACCACTAACTAAAACTACATTTTGACTATTCTACGTCTATATTACCTACTCCTTAAAGCGTGATTTATTTATTTTTCTTATATAAATAAATTAAAAAAAACACCGCATTGTTCGCCACGCAACTCCTGCTTAATATTTCCACTCACATGTAAAATGCAATTCACTACTCATATTATGTCTTATTTATTCATTTTGTTCTTATTCCAGGCCATCGCTAGGTTAGTAAAAATTTTCAATATTGTTTTATTAAATAAATCGGATGTTATATATAAAATAGAAGTATCGTGTTACTTTCAATTTTGGTTGACAGAATGTGAAGCAGGGATCAAATATAGACATCCCCGATGTTTTCGATGCTTCCTTTGAGTCAATCTTTTTGTCCTTGTAAGTATATTGAAACAGGTTGAGTTTTTCATATTAAATATATGCAATGATCAATGTCAAAAGAAAATACTTTAAATTCTTTGTAAGCAGACTTGAGAAAAATAAAAACGACAAAGATCTAGTAAAATTGGTCTCGAGGAAACAATGATGGCATTGTAGACTGCTTCTTAGAATCGTTACAAAGTTGCAATTTTGCGTTTTTCTCTTGTTGAAATGTAAATGTAGTCGTACAGAATTGGAGAGGAAACAGCGTGTTTTTGAAGTAAAATGTGGAAACTTGAACCAACTACTCAAAGAAATTAAGAATGTTTACTGTAAAAATTTTTAATTAGGTTTCTCACAGAATATGTTTCATAGTTTCCTCAAAACAAGTTTTCTCATTAAGCGCTATTACGAAACAGAATATCTAATAAAAACTGTTTATTTTTTCTTGCCAATTCCTCAGTCCGTTTCTGGAACATTTCAAGCAATAAGACAAACCTCTCAAAATACGTTAACTAATTTATTTTTATTGTATAAGTATACGTTTTACAATTTCCTATTTTAGAGGATTTTGATAAGCTACTAAATTGTTATTATATTTGTTATCTATTAAGGGTGTTTTTTTTGAACAAAATTTTCCTAAAAACACTGGGCGTCACCCAATAATATACGATTCTTACTGACTAAAAAACTTTCACTTATAATCGCCACTGGTATTTCTTTAAGATGAGGATGCGATGAAGATGTCGAAGAGCTCTTTCAAGTTTTTTCAGTCGTGTAATATCATTCGTTTGACGGTTCTTTCTTCTTAATTATTTAAGGCACCATGTTTGTTATTAATGTTAATGTTATCAGTGATCATCAGGGTATTTAGCTTGACCTGTCTTTTCTTAATTGTCCATTTTATATTGAAATATCTTATGCTCAGCGGCCCCCTTCTTGGGCAATACATATACATTCCCCTTTGTAGAGGTGCCTAATTTCGGTAAATAAGTAACAAACCATCCATGCCCCGTTAGGCTTTATGTCAGGTGCTAGTGTATCGGCATGTTTGTGATCTATCCATTATGTAAATCACCCTTTTGCGTTTTCCCATTCTCTCTCTCTCTCTCTCTCTCTCTCTCTCTCTCTCTCTCTTTTGATGATGCCAGGAAGACTCTCAAGAGATAAGGAAGTGAAAGATTTTTAATAAGATAAAATTCTGCACTGCTGAGCGACTCATGCATATGCTGTGTGAGCCATTTAGTGCTTTTTTGAAAATTGACAAAATCATCACAAGTTTATTAATAATTCCAAATGCCTAATATTCATCAAAATTCTTGAATTGATCTTATAACAGAATAATCTGAACAAAATGAAATTTCTTTGAGTAAATATTCATCATTGATTCCGTTTTCATTTTTCAGCTACAAAAGATTTCTATATCGTCAAGAACTTCATTAAATTTTGCCAGTTATTGTTGGAGCGATTTCGCTCGGTTTGTTCTTCCATAATGTATTAATCAGTGGAACCGTCCTCTTTCTTTAATTATTTCGTGAAGTTTCATTTCCTTTTTCCTTGCTAAAAATATATTTAATTTAAATGGAAGGAAACAGTTGACTAAAATATTTATTGTGAAATTTAATGCCTGAAATATTTGTTTTATTATTTTTTTGCATATGTATTAAAATTTGCCCTGACAATAAAAATGATATTTAAAAAATATAGTTTCATTCTCACTTTTTTATAATATTTGGTGATTCCGTTCCGATATTTTTGAGTTATTCAATTTTTAAACTATATCAGAGAAGAAATTATATAGAAATAATTAATTCATAAATGTTTCATACCTTAGTTTTTTCGTTTTACTATTCATCTTATATAAGCATTGTAATAACTTGTAATATTGAAAAATAATGTCTAATGCCAGTTAAAATTTAAGCACTTCGTAGAACACCTTCAAGCGATCTTATGAATTGCTATTGTGGCCAGTAATGTGTAAGTTTTGAAAATGAATGGAACAAAATAAAACTTTTGCATCACAGATAATTATCGTGCAAATTATCTTGAAGTATACATGTAAATTGCATGCTGTTTATTGACCGACAAGAAAAGATTCTTAAAATTAATTATTTTACATAGATGGTTTCGTAGATTGCTAAAAGCTACATTATAATTGAAACGAATTTATGCGTGATCTAATAGTCAATTGCTATCATCAAAATAATCACTTTTACTGGAACCATCACTTCCGTCTCCATTAATATTAATAATAAATTAGGAATTACGTGATCCATTTGAATTTTCTGTCTTCTTGGATTATGTATTTAAATTCATTTTCAACTAACATTTTACTTCTTTCTAATTTAACATTAATATTTTTGGAGGTAATCTCAAAACTCTACTTTCCTGTTCAGAGAATACCTTATCAAATTTTTATTACTTCAAACTATTTTTATGCTATTTTATTAATATCTATAGTTATCGCAATAAAGAAGGATCAAATACATACATAGTTGGTGGTCAACCAGTTCCTCATTTCAGCTTTTTAACTTGAATTGGGGCGTTATTTTTGATATCATTGTAACATTTCCCTAAGCCACCTTTTATATTTTTTTTTATTCCTATCAATATGATAATCACCTGATTTGACCTACACATAATTGTTATTAAACTATTAAGAATAAATGAAGTAGAAAGTGTAAAACAGGAAAAATGGCATGTGCAGTTCTGAAATATATAAGTCTTCACTTTTTGTACACCATCTAAAACTATTATTTATATTGTTTTTAGTGAGTATCCAGTAGCTTTAGGCAATTTGTGAAGTGATATTTTTTTGAATCATTCACAACATATGGACAGTAATTATTATTAGTATTTTTTTAAAGTATATTCGTAATTGCATCTCCAATTCATACAAAAAGACGTCATTTATTACTGTAGAGCTCTAGAAGATTAATTTCCATTTGGCTTAAATTTAGTAAAGAAGTAATAATTTCATATATTATGGAATGTTAGAAAAATTTACATTTTGGTATAAAAAACATCAGAAAATGTCATTATACCTTAAATATTTTCGAGCTTTCCACAGAGATAATTTTTAATGCTATTGGCCAATGTAATCTTATGCACTGTGCTGAGCGATATATTTAGTTATACCCATTGTTTCCTACAACGGAGAAGTACTGCCTCAATATTGTGTAATCTGGTTTATAACGTTTATAACTGCTTCAGAAATATCTAATTCTTCTAATTGCAAATACTAATATTCTTTAAAGAAATTTATGCCTTGCCTCCTAGAAACTAATTCACATTTCTAATTCTTTACAAATATAAAAAGAAAAATTCTTTTAACAGATGTATTAACCGGATAGATGTTCAACATAATATATGACTATTATCCAGTATATTTAGTTTTGTTTTATGTTAAGCAATTTTTCAAGAAACACTAGATCTCAATGCCGTACAAATAAGGTTATAGCACTGGCTGTGCAGTTTATTTTTTAAACTGTATTATTTTTAGTACATTTTCTGCATGACATTCTGAATTAAATCTCTTTGGCCATATGTAGTTATCTCCATTTTATAAGCCTGTCCAAGCGGATTCTTAACAATTTTACATCATTATTATGAATATCAACGTACTGTCTATGGCCTTCGCCGGAACGTTTACTTTTCATAAAAAATATATAACGTTAGAAAATTTAGAGCTATTTACTATAACTCTCCATAATTTGCACACTGAAAGTGTGAATATGTATACACTATATATAATAAATATAAAGTATAACGGAGGATGCTATATTATGGTAGAACCGAATGGATATGGTTAAAAAAATTGTAAAATTTTCCTAATTTTGTTTATGAAAATCTAGTTGGCAATTAAGATTGACAGAAAACTGAATATGAATTATAGAAATTCGGTTAGTATTATCTGGCACGATGCCACACTTTTTATCTGGCACGATGCCACACTTTTCCGAATGCCTGGATTATTATTATTTTTTAGATAATCTCTACTATTTTTAACGCCTGTATAAACCCATTAAATTTTGTTATCTTGACGTCTGAAGCCAAATTTAATATTTAGCATTAAATAATTGTCGAATATAAAAGGTTTGTGTTCCATGTTGTTTAGTGAGGGCTTCTGTAAAACTTTAAAATTTTAAGTAAGAGACTTATTCATCAGTACAAAGTTCCTTTATTTAGATCTTTGTTGAGCTTTAATATTATTATTATTTGAGAGTTGTATGGGATAATAGCTTGTCGTGAGCAATAGCAATATTATTATACCAGTTGGGAGGTGGAACACTACATATTACCTTTATTCTCTTTAATTTCAGATATAATTTTATTTGGAAAGGTTTTTTCATTTGGTAAGGTAGGGGTAAATTATGATAGACGAAATTAACCTAGAAACTTTTCTCTTGTTAAAATTGTTAAAAAACAGCTTATTTAAGAAAATTTTCGACAAAATTGACAAATTGAGACATTTAATAACCCAGGTTAGTTTCTGTAAAACTAAAATATCAATTTACATGTCTATCGGATTTTTCGGAATGGATGGTTACGAGCCCGTAAACCTTTAACTTAAGAATCACATTTTCAATTTGGCTCCTTGCAATATCAAGAGTAATCAAATATTTAACTCTTAATATCCGATTTGCTGGAATCGAAAAATACCATTTCGGGAAACATATTCCGAAAATTGAAAGAAGAGAATAATCCATTCAAAGAGGACAAATGTTTCAAAGGAAATACGTATTTTATTCACAAGTCCCAGGCCGCATTTGGTCAATACGATTTTAATATGAACCGTATTTTCCGGAAAATTGGACTTTTATTGACCTTTGAGGAATATGCCACAGCGAAAGGAAATTGTTTGGGGATTGCTGCACCAAAAAAGTTGCCTTACAATCTTATTCAACAGACAGTTTAATAGATCTGCGTTGAAGACATAACTTTGCGTATATGTATATCTTTGAAAATGAGGTTATTGTAAAGAAATATGAAACCATGATGTTTTTGACATTGTTATAGATTTTCAGTTTTAATTTTTTATTCACTTTTAAAAAAGATAATCATGCAAAACGAAACACTGCTTAGTGATTATGTCGAAGCAATATTTTGAATATTTGCACAAGGCGGCATCTTTAAGTTGAAAGTAACATTTATTTGACTAATGTTGTGTAAAAATTTCATACGTAATGGAATGAAAATATGTGCATAAAATTCCCATTATTCTGATATTTCTCTTATATGAAAAAGCAATACATTGTAAGTTAAAATAAATTTACAGGAAAGTCATGAAAAATGTATAGCTGCTATATCTTGAGCAACAGGTTATAGTTATATATATATATATAAATCTTTTTGGCCAATTTTGAAATAAGGCTAAAAAGAATTTTATAGACACTTACAATATAATTATAAGATTTCAGTACCCAATTTGAAATAAAAAATTAATTAATTTCCCAGTTCAGTGTCAGAAATAGATTAATATCAGAATTATATATTAAATGACGAGTTCAAAAAATTGAAGTACAAAGCCAGAAATAATTAAATTCCGAAAAAATTAATTTGGTTCTAAGCTGAAAATAAAAAATTGTTAGATTGTAAACACTTAATGTGAGGAATAATTTTTAAACGCAAAAGGAATCAGAATTTACTGGATCTGAATGAAGGGATTCTGTTCTGAAAAATGATTGAATTATTTTAACTATTCCATAGTCACGTAATGAAGATAACGAAGTCCAATAATTACTTATAGAGCATTACCTAGTAATTATACAGCATTGACCAATTAGGATCATTTTAGCTATGGTTGTCTAAGCCGAAGTCTGACTATTTTTTTTATCTGCTTTTTAAGACGTTTGGCAAATAATTCCAAAATCTTACAGCTAATTGCTTACAGCTTGAATGGTAAGTGAATTTTAGAATCGAACTTAGTTATTATTTCGAGCATAAAAAATTAGTCCGCCTAAAAATTTAAATATTCTCAATTTAGTTTGTAGGTCCTAATTTTAATGGTTTGTAAGATATCCGCGTATACCTCAAAGGAAATAGCAATAACCAATCGAGTTTTCAAAAAGATGTGAGTTTTTGAAAATTTTGGTGAACTTAAAATGTCTGTAAAAAAATGGATGATAAAACAGATGATTAGAATATGACTTCTTAGATGGCTTACACATTACTTTAATTAAATTAAATTAAACAAAATTCATTTATAATTCATGCTGGCCATTATCAGTAATTAACTTTAAAAATTTAGGATTTTTTGTCAAACACCTTAAAAATTAGAAAAAAAAATAGTCACACTTCGTCTAAGACAACCATAGCTAAAATGGTTCTAAATGGTGTATGCTCCATTTCCCTAAAAGCTTTGCGCCCATCTTCCAAACACCCTGTATTTTTTAACGACCCTTTACATATACAGGGTGTCCCACGACGATTAAGACAAGTAATATATCAGAATTGGGCAGTAGTAGAGAATTATAATTTTGGGGGTGTAAATTAGAGCAAATGTTGCATCTTTTCTTGTTATTGTGTTACCCAATGAGGTATTTGTTTTTGGTCACGTGACATCGCATTCAAAATTATTAACGGGACAACCTGTATATTTGTGCCTTTCTGTATTCCTCCCGATAAAACAATTCCAACAAACTAGCATACTTGGGGTCTAAAGTGAATAATTCAAGAGCTACAGGTACTTAAACGATTGTAAGTTAAAAAATTCATAATTGAATCCCTTGTAATTTTCGGCAATCTTACATTCGTACGTAATGATTAAGACAAACCAATATTATAATTTTTAATAAAAATTCAAATTAACTGTCACAAAAAAAACTTACAATATTAAATGAGATGTTCAAATTGATGCCCATCTTCGTAAATGCATTTCTCAAATCACTTTAGACCCCAAGTGTGCTAGTTTGTTGGAATTGTTTTATCGGGAGGAATACAGAAAGGCACAAATATACAGGTTGTTCTGCTAGAGGTGATATATATACTCTTTTTTAATGATATTTTTATCTTTAAAGATGTAATATCACTCCCTTTTTAGCTGATGTTTACTAAATATAGAAATTAATATGGAATTGATTGTGTTTTAATACATATTGATAATAATACCTAACAATATGGGTTCTTATCTATACAACATAATTAAAGAATTTATGATTGACGGGCAAATATTAATTAAAGATATAAGTGATGAAGTTACCCACGTTATTGTTTTTAAATTTTTGCTAATTGAAGTCTAGATAACGCCACTTTAAAAGTAAAACTTAGAATGTCATACATAACATAAAATAATTACAACTGGTTGGATAAATTCTAAGGTTACTAAAGGACAGAGACACACAATGTTAAATGATAGAATCAAAATGTTATTCGTATTTTTTGGGAGTATACTGCAGTTTCTGGATTTCTATTTGAATTTTATTACTAAGCTATAAACTCGTTTCAGTGTCCATTTATTTATTGCCTTTGAAATCAGCCAATATCAAATTTTCTGTGGTTTATAGCTAAATATTTTTACTCAAGTCGCTCATAAATTGTCCCTAATATGTTTTTATTTGTAATTTGTATTGGTGTTCTCTGTTTCAGGTAAAAGAATTTTCACGTCACTGGATCCTCAATAGGACTAATTTGGATTGGAAAGAAGATTAATTGTCATAATGCTTTTTGAAATTAATTTTTATTAAAAATTGACTACATTGTACTAAATAGTATCGACATACATGTACAGGGTGTCCCGGTATTTAAAAGACAAATTATGAAGGTAAAATATTAATTTAATATTAAATCAAAAATGTTTTGTAAACCCATACTTTAAAATGAGATTAAGCGATAAAAATTCTATATTTTTACTGTAAAACGTACAAAAGTTCTTTTTTTAGGTAAAATGTTAAAGGTATTTAGTATACTCAAAGTAAAATAGATAGTGAACAGTTTTTAATAGAAACACTAAATTATTATTTTAGTAATTTATTATGTCATTTCTTTAACCGATAAGATACAAAATACTGCCTTCTATTTTTATTGCAGGTGGTTTTCTAATATTCAATGCAATGTTAAGTAGTACATCTGTGATTATTATGCCATATTTTTAATAAAACCCAGAAACTATTTTTACACTACACAATAACTAATTCGACAATCAAACTGTTGCCCTCGTGCAATATTTTAAATGATACATTATTACACACTCACCCTATATCCCGAACTTGGCACATAGTGCTGTCATAGCGTCTACAAAAATGCATTTACCGAAATCATTAATAAAAGAGAGAAGAAAATTGCATCCTTTCAATATCAACCAAAAAAAATACAAGGTGTTATTTAAAATCTTGGGAGTGGAGATGACTGGGGGCGGTTTGTGATCTGATGGGTAGGTAGGAGATACACTGATCCTTGTCCCCATATATCCTGAACAACCATTCAAAATTTTATCTTCAAAAACACCAGAAATAATTCAATATTAAGTTTTCGTAAGGATACCTTGAAAATGTTAACGATGTGTTTATAGTTATTAAAATTTTATCTAATATCCCAAGTTAACATGTATTTTCTGGAAATGTGCTCAAGTAGCGAAATGTCGGAAAATTGCGGTTTTAGCTCATTAATTTATTTTGAGATTTATATACTAGATGCATTTGTTAATTAATATTTTTCTCGTACTTGGTTTGAAAAAATATTTCTTTGCTGAATATCATAACTCTTCTACAGTTAACATTGACGTCTTTTAATTTTTTAATTTACATTTTAACACATTATGATATCTCGAACAGTCGGTTTCCTGACTCAGTTTCGAGCTGCAACATTAATCATAATTTTGTCGTTTTAGAAACACAAACCATTTCCTATAACTCTAAAAGCTGTCGCTATTAGCGAAATAATAAATAATCTTAAAATGGAATACACTCCAAAACTACCTCATTACACTTGTGACTAATATTTCACTCCAAGAATTAATTAATTTTGAAAAGCAAGCGGAAACTTTATCAAATAATTCAATCTCTTTAGCTTCATTTGAGTTGTACTGAGAGTATTTTAGTTTTGTGCGGGAATAGTGAATACGGACATTTATACTGCGCTTGCTACCCAATTATAAGTTTCAAATGTTACGATTTATTGTTCTAGTTCAAAGTTCAGTTATAAACTTTCAAAAATGCGATTAAAGTTTACTGCTAGTTGCGAGTTATATACACATACAATTTTTGTAGAAAACATCCTTAAGTTTGAGGTAGGGCGTACACATAATACGAAACTTGCCATCCTGTTTACTCTAAAAAAGTTAAATACATATTCACAATTCCGTCATTAAAGTGCGTTGAGGTTCCTTTTTTTATCTTCTTCATTTTTGTTTACGGATTTATGACTTCTCCTTTCTTCCTTAATATAAAATATTGTGTTTTAATTATTAAATAAAACCAACTAAGAAAAAGCAATATTTACCATTTAAAACTAACCTCCAATATATGTTTGATTGATTTATTTAACTTTTAGATCGATAACATTAGTGCAGTAGTATTACTTAAGGAAAGTTGGTTTGATCATCCTAATTGATGATTTAACAATCATAATAATTGTTTCTCTCCTTACTTTATGGAATCTATCTCCAAACGTATTTTAAAATTCCATTAGATGCTCTAAATATTCTTTATAACAATTTTTTCATCAATGTTCTCTGGCATTATCAGATAAATTATAAGAAATTGGCACACATTTAACAGACTAACTTGATTTTTGATCATTAATGTTCAAACCAATAATAGTTTTTATTTTCTAAAATATTTAGTTAATAGTATATATTTAGTGCAGAAGGTAATTTAAAAGAGGAGAACTTCCAAAAAATCAAGTTCAAACTTCTCATTATGTATATGAAGGATTTTTATTGTTGTTTCTATTGTTTTGTCAACATGAACCTATAATATTTAGTGTCAATGAGATATTTTGCGTAATGTGGTTGTTTTAATCTATGAGCTCACTATATCTGATATAAAAATTTCGGACTAATATAGTTAGTATTTCAATCCGGACCAATTGGCATACTGATTTGGCCTGCTTACATGCGTTTAATTCAAAGATCTTCAAAAAGGTTTTCTTTTAGTGATAATATTCCGCAATCATATGGCGCGAATATATTTTAATAGCCGTAATGTCTGAAGTAGTCATAAACATATCCGCGATTCCTGCGATTTGATATTTCGACTTTTAAATCAAATTTAAGTATAACATGTCTAAAGAGCTGACATTTTACTCAAGTTAATATCAAATTTTGGCGAATTACCAATTGAATGAAGGAATATCACCGACATGAGTCAAAAGTAAAATTGTAATTTGTTATCTGATTAAGAAAATTTTTTTTCTAAGATATCGCAATCACTAATCTATCTATTTCCAAAAACAAAAAAATAAAATTTAAATTTAATCGCAGTCTTACTTTTGGACTCTTGGCAATAACATTTCTTGGTTCAACCATGATTAATTGTAGTTCGCCTAATTTTAAACTAATTAAATGACATGTCAAGCAAAACCGGCCGACATGTAACTTCAGATTTTTTAATGGAATTTTATAGAAATTAGAAGATCTAGTGCAAATTTCGGATTTTTCGCATTATCTTTAAACACGTTTTTAAACGTTTGCATAAATGGGAACGTAGAACGTAAATTATTTAATAGAAAAATAAAGTACTTGGTGTTATTTTTTATTACAATTTATGCCTTCATAAATATTAGAAAGGCTTTTTTCACGAATTAGAATTTTGCTCCGTAAGCGGCAGGTATAAATATCTATTACAGAAAAAATATTTATTTTAAGATTAGAATTTGTTTTTTAATATCCATATCTGTTGCGTCCTTCATTTTTTTACGGACCTATAAATTACCATACTTTCAAATTTTCTTAATGATAATCCAATTAACGTTAAATCAATATCTCTATTTTGAAAAAGAAAATTGGTATGGTTATAAAGAAAGTAAACATCTAATCTGGAACCAAATAACCCCATTGAATTAGGTAAGAATTACATTATAAAAAATGTGTTCACTTTTTTATCATAATTAATAATAAAAGATTAAAGCTTGAAAAAAAAATAATTGCAAGTTACACAGGTTTCAATAAAATTATTATTTAATTTTACCACCTAAAATTTTGTACCTTTAGTCACATTTTAGTGCATTCAAAATTTAATCAGAAGTCTAATTATTTTAAATTTTCAATCATTACTTGTTTTATTATAGAGGAGTAGGAAATTGACGTTTTTCTAATTTTAAATATTGGCTTTCTGGTCATTTTAATTTAATTTTTTTTGTACTAAATGATTTTCCCCTATATTAGAAAACAAGTGTCTGATTTAACCGATCTTTTAGCTGTTAACATTTACAAAATTCCAATATTGTCTAAGCAACCTTTTTTGGTCAAATTAAAATAATGTACGAACCGTTTTCATGACATTTAATAAAGTTGAGTATTATAACAACTACATATTTCGACCGTTAAATTTACTGTTTTAGATATCGATTTTCTCTGTGTTTTTCTATTCCTTCCTACAGATTTTCATATCTTTCTTTTTCCATCGTTTTTAAATATCCAAACCTCGTTTACTGTTTATCTTTAACCGATTCAGTAAATAAATTCTTTATCATTATTTTCTTTTTTATTCTCGTCATCTTTAGATAATTTTCAGTGCCATATTTTTTACTTATTGTTTTATTAAAACATAATTGTTATTTATTTATTAATAGATGCATTTTAAATACAAATTGATTAGATAGAAATTTAGATATACTAGAATTCACTTTTGTATAAAAATTAACCTTTGACATTTCTCATTTCGATCCACATATTATTTCTAAATATAAATATATTTTCTTCTCTCCGACCTACAAAGAAAATATTCTGTCTAAATTCCGATTATAGTCGGAGGAGTATTATCAATAAATGTTATAAAAATACATAGATTATATAAAAATACATAATAATTACGCAACAATTCTTTTAAAAATCAATCATGTATTATGATTATTAAAGTACTTAATAAGAGTAATAACTCTAGCTTTGAGAATTATTGTTCTTTCGGGCTAGGCTTTCTCATTTCCTTAAATAACCTCAAACACTAACAGTCATGAAAAACCGACTTGTCATTTCTTGGTTTTTGTGAGATGAATAAGGTTCGTACAAAAATATGAAATGTACCATCAAGACTACAACACCTGCTGGAAACTAAAAAGGATATGTTGTCGGAATTCCACTCACTCCTGATACAATTGTAAAGGAACATCTGGTTACAATAAAAAAGAAACAACGAAGTTGAAACCTATACATACATGACACTCGTAGGTTTATTGAAAAAGCAAGGATGCTCAAAAGATATATTCTGACCCAGTTGGTGTTTACCAGCAGTTGTACGCTGAAACATGATAGAAACCATCGTGAAAATTATATCACAGATAAGGGTTTCCACTTACTTATTATGGACTTTGAAAATCAAAAAATTTACTAAAATAAGTTTATTAAATCTTTTTAATATTACACAATATTTAATTTTATTTAATTTAAGTTTATGAAGACAGTTATGTAAATTATATAATTTTTAAAATTGATGTAGCAAAAAGCACTTTCTAACATAAAAGGTTCTTCAAAAGATTTTATGGTTATTTTGTGGGTGGTATAAGAATCTCTGGTTCATTTTTCTATTTTTAAAATCAAAATCAGAAAATAATACTTGCTTTCTTTATAACAAAAGCTATAATTTATGTTTGTTTTTTCCATTATGAACAATAACTTTCAATATAAAAATTATATAAATATCATATTAATTATAAACATATAACAGTCTTTTCTAGACTTTATTTTTGATATTATTAGTTTCGTGTTCAAAAGCAAATATTCGTTGAAGATCGATTCAACCACTGACCTCAATAAGTGAGAAATGCCGAAATGCCTTGTATTTTTTTAATAAGGTCGCATTAACCTCTGATTTACATTCTCCTGACTATTTTCATCGATCCAATAAACATTCTTTATTCAGACAACCATAAGAAAATTGGAATGATTCGAATAATCGTATTCAATCTAGCTTTCAGAACTAATTCCCAAAACAATGAAAATAGACTTAAATACCATGAATGGAAAAAGAGAAAAATATGTTTTCGCAGTCCGCTTTCATGGAATCTTACAAAAACAAAAACAATCTAGACCTTCATGCAATATTCTTTACTTTGATATACTACATATTTTTACATTTATATATACTTATAATTTTCAATGAATAATTTTTTTTTTGTTTCATAATTAGTTAATGTTAATAAAATGCAGATTTAAAGTTAAAGTTAAATTTAGTAAAAAAAAAATACAACTTGAAATTAGTCACCATAAAAAACAAATTGTATCAAATATAAATAAAAATAACACAACTAAATTAAATTTAAGGACAAATAAGTATTGGGTTTAGGACTAAGTTCATGCGTTTTTTTATGAATAACTTTTATTAAAAAGAACAGTAAATGAAAACAATAAATCAGTAAATAATATATTCTCCGTCATTGTTTTCGACCTGCTCCCACCTATCTACCAATTTGTTAATGTCATTTCGCCAAAAATCACCTAGTCGTGTGTCAAAGAAGTTGCTAAAAGCCAGTTTTTGAGGTCCTCATAGTTGTTGAAAGTCAGTCTACTTATTTGGTTGGATAGCGACCGGAAAAGGTGTTAATCCGTTGGTGCAAGGTTCGGAGGGTACGGCGGATGTGAAAGAACGCCCCATTCAAGTTCATTCTCAGCCAAACGATGTTTGCTCTAATGAGTCGCGCATTGTGCTGGAGGATGTCTTGTCCACGTCGATCGGCTCTTTTCAGTTGAAGTGCTTTGTTTACGTAATGGAACTGGGCGAGATACACTTATCCAGCTTTCCTTAGTAAGGCAGCCCTTCCCAACTCCACTGAACGCAGATCATTTACCTTGTTGGGATGGAGTTCGTGCTTCACTCTTGGCTTTGGTGTATCTTCTGGAGCTGTCCACTCCTTTTATTGTTTCATATACGCGTAAAACACCATTTCTCATATCAAATAATAATTGAATATAAGAAATCGTTTTTCATGACCACGTCATCCACGATGTCGAGCAAGATTTTGAGCTGTCTTTTCGCGCCAATCTTGCTTGTTCTTGTCACCCAAGCTCCGAGTTTTTGAATAAAACCCATGGCGTAAAGATGGTTACTGATGGTTTTCTGGTCGCAGTCCATCTTTTCTGTCAATTTATGTTGTTTGATGACTATCATCCTTTAGAAACGTTTTGAGTCGGAAGGCCGGCCAGAGCAAGGCTCAAAATTGCCATTTTTTATCTTCTTGATCAAGTTTTGAGCGGTTCTTGCAGCTATAGCATCAACTCCATACACGTCGCAAATATCTCGTGCTGCTTTTGTTGCTTTTTGACCACGAAGAAAGGCGAAATAGAGCAGGTGTCGAAAGTGGGTTTTCTTGCCGCCTGCAAATTCCATTTCAAATGCCTCAAACTTAAAAGTTAAATTAAGATTTTAGAAACACAATTTTACAGTTGTCTCTAGCGGAAAAGGCGCTTTCGGATGCATACATATTAATAATTTATCAGAAAGAACACCAAATTGAGAAAAAATCAATTAAAAAAAAAGCAGGTACTTTTTCCTATACCTAATACATATAGGTAAACCCCAGGGTAGTCCATGATATTAAAATCACTTATTATGGTCATGGTTTTATAAAAATTATTTATTAATATAAATTAACATCAATTCCCTAAAATAAACAAATTAGATGATTTAAGTTCGTTTATTTTTTGAAACAACACATTTAACGAAGTGTTAAACTACTTGTTTGTCTATGTATATGAATATAAATGCTTGGCAATATAAACGGGTAAATAGATTGTTTTTTATTCAATACAAATCCTAACAGTGGCACATCTTCTTCAGTATTCAGTGTTTTACATATGAAATCTTGATTTGCATGTGTTCTGCCTGTTGCAAAGAATTTTCTTTTCTCAGGAATTGATAACTGTTCCCAATTAAGAAGGAAGAAACAAAACACACATTTCACTATTCAAAATCCATTGATTGAAAAATGTGAGGTTGTGTTTGAGAAACTAATGAATCTATATTTTTATTTAAGTAAGCCACGGCTTTTGACCCCTTTAATGATGCGGTCTGTAAGTAGTCTAAATTGGAAGGGACCACTGTCAAATTTTTGGCGTATCTTTTATAACATTTCAAAAATCAATAGAAACTTATAACTATATTTTATGATTTGACAATTAATAAAGTTTATTTTCGTAAAAAATCAATTCAAATATCTTGGATTTAATGATAGAATATGTTTCCTTAAACAAATATTGAATTATAGACTTTTTACTAGAAAAAGCAATGCACGTCATAGAGCACGTTAATTCAATTTGGTCTGTCACAACCGTATAGCGTTGTGCAATCGACACTAAAGTAGAGGTAATCGAGAGAATAATAAATTATGTTTCATCGTCATAGTTTAAATGTTTGTAAATAAAGTTAAAAGAAACAGTGTTTCATTATTATAACTCCTTAAAGGAACTATTTATTTATTTTGACATTTTCTAACTAAACTTATAAAAGCTGCCAGTATTGTTCAAATAGTTCTAAATCTATGCAAACAATTTTTTTTGTTATTTTTTCGTCATTGTAATCTGTGCACGTGCATGGCTGCTCGTGAACATTGATGTAGGTTTCGGTTAGGTTTGCTTTATTAGTTTAATTCAGAACAATTCGAATAGTGCATAATACTATGGAGTAATAAAAATATCGTTTATAACGTGCAACGGTTTTTGTACGGATTATAGTTTTTAATTTTGTTATTTAATTCTGTAAATTTTGTTATAATTCTTTCCAATTTTCATACATTTAACAGTAAATCATAATTGTTAAATTGATTACCCCAACATTATTAATACCAAGAAGAAAATAGCATTTTTTTAATTCTAAACTTAATTCTACATTACTCAGTAAATGTTTATTATTTATTGTCTTCATAGCATTAAACTAACTAAATTTCGTGACATCCTAATAGTGGTAATATCGTTGAACTAAAGAAGAAAACTCCTATAATAGATTTTTCTGGTAATTTTGCATAAAAATATAAGATGTGCTGTGTAATAAAATATGTTGTTGTTATAATGTAAATATATTATAATTATTTTAGTACAAACTAAACAGCAGGCCAATAATTAGCGTTACTAATGTTCGTGTTTTCCAATACTCCTCAAAATATTTCTTATTGAGAGATACTAAATCCTAGCTATAATTGTGTTCTTTAAAATGCTCATGGAATCAGCAGGAATAGTCTTAGTTTTTAAAATCTCCTTCGCCATATTTTTAAACTTATTAATTGAGCCTCAATTTGAGATAAGTTTATCCTTACAATCACGTTATTCGAAATGAACATTTCTTTTAATGAATACGTGGACCATATTCGTAACACATTTTGCATTTAAAGTTATCCAATTGCAACTATTTAACGTTGTTTTAATTGAATAACGTCGCTGCAGATCATATTAGAGCCCCTCTTCTCAACTTCAAATCTGTCCAACTTTGTTAATTTCGAAACTAATGATTTGAATGAAATTTTGATATACATATCCGTCAAATTATAATATAAGTTTAATTGACAACCCAACTGTGCCCATTAAACTAAAATTGTAAAAACAGCTTTAGAATTGTAATTATGAAGAAAATAATATTGAGTTAGTTTGTCATAAATTTTTTGAAAAATTCTCGTATGGTATTGTTCAGTTTTTTTTTTAGTTTGTCAAACAAACTAATTGGCAAGGTTACGAAATCAAGTGAAAAAGGTGTAAAGATGTACTTTTTATATTTTTACCTGGAACATAACTATTTTATTGCCTAAATATTACCACTTATTTGATTCCAACAGATTTTACTTATAACTGACAGATTTTTCCATTATAAACTATTTTCCATTTATCATTTCATAAAAAATCACTGTGAAAGAAACTTGGAAAGTTATCCGATGAATCATGCAAAAATTGCAGTAGATCTTTTTTGTCGTCAAACACAAAAGTCCAAAAACAAACTGCATAAACTTTGTTATTATATTTTCCTTTTAAAAAGAACAAAATGATTTTTCTGCAGAACAATTTATCATCCTATTATTATTCAATTATTGTCTGTTACACGAATCGACTGTTTATTGTCTGTGAAACCAGTGAGTTTGGGTCATGAGTCCTGAGTAATGACGAACAAAGTTAATGAATCTACATTAGTTTTTTAATATAAAGGCACCGCTGAAATAAAATGTCTCGAAAAGTTTGTCAAATAATTCATTGTATATACATACGATTATATTACGAATATTATGTGTTATTTTTTCAGACTTCCAATATCTTTGTCTTGACAAATTTTATGACGTTTCGATTATTGTTGAATCTCTAATCGACTACGAGTAATAACTGATTAAATAAATGTGTTTATGTGCGTCTACATAACTTCGGTTGTCGGTATTGGTTTCAATAAGAGGTTCTTCATTCGTCTGATTATTGGTTTGAATGGGGGATGCAGTTTTACGTTTAGCTGACTAAAGATATTTTTTTGGGATATGTAAACCTCTTCTTAGAATTTTCTGTTAAACCAGTTTTCTCTTGATCCGCCTGATTGTATAAATGCTTCTGATATTTTCGATTGAGATTTTCCTGCTTGTTTGCTATTATTACACAGTTCTTTGAACCTCACTTATATAAGATCGTTTTGTATTTCTTATCTCTTTTTTGGGAGAATTTTCTAGATATTTCCTCTATTGTCTGCCTTCAATCATTTTTTCTTCCTCTTGTTTTACTTTCAATTGACAATACAAAGAAACACTCTTTTTTCATGATTTTTTCTCCAAATTTCTATTTTTCTATTTATTTTTCTTATTCTTCTTTATTGACCTTTTTATATTCTCTTTTATAATAACATTATAATTATTTCAGTTCCTCTTATTTACAAGATTCTCTTTCGTATTTAAATGTGTTTTATTATTTTTTCATGTTTATTATGTCCTTGCTTCGTTTGTTTACATTATAAAGCTTTTATCTGAGTTACCCCATTTTTTATATCAAAAACTCTTTTACCATATTCCTATTTAATTTGCATACCTAATTTATTTTTGGATGTATGTGTTTGGAAACTAATTGTATGTATGTGTTTCTGTTTTCCCAAGCTCTGCTATAAGATTATAATTTTCAGCAAATTATCTTATTATCGAGGCGTAACCCTTGGATATAAAAACGCAAGAGATCAGGGATCTGGAAGTGGCTATAGAACCGCCCCTCTGCCGATGCTGCCGCCGCAACGTTGTGTAAATTCAGCAGCGGTGACGACTGATAAATTAGCCGTTGCTTTCTCGCCGCCACGTTTACCGCCGCCGAATGATAAATGGCGTGAGAAACCGCCCCATTTTCCATAAATATACGTGTATCAAGGCGAAAGGCATCCTGTTTCGTAGTTTCTGTTTGTTTCCAGATGTTTCTCTATAAATTTGCCAGGCAGAAGTGGGATTCGAAGAACACATTTTTGTTATTTTTGCCTTTTGTTTTACTTTCCGGCAGTTGTTATCGTTCAGGAGTTCGTTCTAAGGATTAGATTTAATCAACTGTTCTTTCCCTGTGCATAAAAAAATAACATTATTATTGCTGGCTCCATTTGTTCTTTTTAAAACATTAAAGGCTTCAACCAGAAATAATCCTAAAGCCAATGTTTTTAAAATAAAAACAAGAGTTTTATTGACAACGAAAATGTATCTTTTGTTGAATCAGATGTCATTTGATCATATTATATCCTATCACCTGTTTCAGCCAGGACATTCTTAATCTGCATATTATTATCAAGTTACGTTATTTCTATTCTACTATCCAATATGAATTCACATTTTGCTAATGTTTTTTGTCCAGTTCTTAATAGTTTTTCAGTCTATTTATCAAAATATTTTATTTTTATTATTTATCATATGCTTCATTTTACTAGCCTTTTTTATGCATGATTTTTATTTGCATTAATTTCCATTACTCTTGAAAGTGTTGTTCTTTCCCCATGTATTTATTTTTTTAATTCATTTACTAAGTTTATATTTAAACCATGACTTCAGGGTACAATCTGATTTTTCTAAATTCTTTGTTTTGGCTCTAGCTCTAATTTCTGGCACTCATTGTTCTTCTCGTTTTTTTTAACATTGATTTTCATTTCTCATAGAAAATCTTCAATAAGTATTTATTTATATATAATTTCCTGTTGCATGCTAAAGTTGTTGAAAAACTTGATAGATTAGACGACAGAATAATTGCCACAATTTCAAAAAGAAAATAAGTTCTGAGTAATGCGATCCCATTTTACAAATGTCTTCAGTAAAGAAAAGAGATTACAAAATTAATTACACCGTCCATTCGGACAATCAAGCAAATAGTGGGAGGACAGTAATTATCAAATAAGGAGCTATTAACAAGTCTCAAAAGTGCCATTTGCAGAAGAAATCATATATCCAGCTGACCATAGTTAACGTAAAAACCAGAAAACAGGAAGCTTGGTTTCAGACGGATCACTCCAGTAACTATAGGAAATTTTGGAAAGAGGTTAGCCCCTTTTGTTTCTATGTTAAGTATAATTTAAATTGATAACTATAGACTAATTATTAGTGCAGCTTCCTGAACTCCTAGACTAATTTCAAATATGAAGATTATAAAACACTGCTACAATATCTTGGGGAAAGATTTATCATTCATAGATATTATGACGCCAAATATGTATATTGAAATCAGACTAACACAACCAAAGTTAAAGAATTGAGAAAAGGCATTGAAGCAGTTCTATGCAACGTCTATTCTACATTATTATTTTATCAAGTTTGCCAAATAGTTGAATTTAAGTTTATATGCAGAAAATTATAGCATGTTTCCCCACACCCACTTTCACATCGTTCAAAATATAAGGATAATCTAATAAATGAAAAGGTATATAGCAAATATAACAGTAAATAAAAGGTCATCTTATGTTTCAACAACAGATGACTTTCCTTCTACTTTCTAATAAAATGTTACCTGAATAATACAGGAAAAAGAAAAGATGAAGATCGAGTTACCGAGAAAATATTTATTTTTATTTTCCCCGATAATGATATTTTTGTTTGATAGCATATTACTCACTTATTAATATGTGGCTTAAATGGGTAGTCTACGAAATTCTTTATTTATTTCCAAAGTGTCAATTTTCATGACATTTTAACTATTTTTGTACTCATGTTAAAATATGACTAACTACCTAGAAATTTAGCATACACATCTACGACTTATTTCCCCCATTTTACTTTTGTTAATGTACACTCACATATAGCAATAACAACCCATTTAAATCTACAAGCCTCATTTTTTCCAAGGTCCGTTTGATCGCAAAATTAAAACCGATGAAGTTTTACGCAGATGTGGTAGCACAGTGTCTTTAGTATTCCCGTGGATCGAATTACGTCATATTTGTCTATTCCCAAGACACGGTAAGCATGTAACATGCCAACAACAATAGTCTTCTGCCAAATGTGAATACACTGCGTGACTCGTCAACGTCTATGAATGACAATTCAAAACAAGCGAAGAGTAATGCTGTCAACAAGCTTTGTCTTTCTTCATGATAATGCTTGGCTGCAACAAAGATGCTCCTGCAGCGTTGTCGGTGACTAGTTTTCGATCACCCACTATACAGCCCGGACGTGGCTCCCTCTGATTTTAATCTCAATGCTCACATGAAACGCTGTCTAGGAGGACCGCACTTTGGCGCACAAGCTAGAGATCAGTGTAGATAATTAGCTGAAAGCACTGGTAGCTACCTTCTAAGACGGGGCTACAGGAAAGTTTCCAGGCTACAACAAATGAAAAGTAACTGGAAGGTGTAGCTACATGTTACAAATATAAAACATTTTTGATTTTTTTTCTCTGTGGTTTTAATTTCGCTACTGATCGGACCTTGAAAAAAAAGTCACCTTGTATTTTTTGTTTTCTAGTTACTTGATACTAGACGCTATTTTCACTAAAGATAATACGCTTATTATTATAATCATTTAGTTCCTGTATACAATTTATTCAGAGATAGAGAGAGAGAGAGAGAGAGAGAGAGAGAGAGAGAGAGAGAGAGAGAGAGAAAATGAGATACTTACACGTATTTAAACATACAACCCTTTGGTTTAAGGTTCAACTTCAAAAGAGCTAAAGGTAATATTCGCTGTTTTTGTCTTCATAAAATAAACAGAGGAAAATAGGCTAGTAAGTGCATATGGACATAAATCCAGATTAAAATTTTGAAATGCCCGAAATTACAACGGGAACAACATCTACATTTCACATTCTCGTAAAAAGCTAATGTTTTTTGTCTTTGCTTCCGTAATTAAAAAAATTTAAATTATTAACGTGGAAATTATTGAAGGGTTTATGTTATACCTAAAATAAAAATAGAAACCGCATGAGAGCGTTGATTTTTAAAAAAAATTATTTTAGAGAGATGTAAAATGTTTCGGCTATAGTAAGACAGTAAAAGCTAGAGAAATATTTAATAGAGAGAGATTTCAACAGCACCAGAAATTGTTTGTTTGTTAAAGTTTAATTTGCTTTTTTAATATAGGTAAGGGAAATATATTTTAATTTCTTAGCTCTTTTAGTAAAGAAATACGTTTTTTTGAACCGAGCAAAGTAAATCTACTTTAATTCGAAACAAAGAAAATGAGATCCTTTTCGCCCTGAGTCCAATCCTGCTGTAAATATATTTTTCCGCATTTTCCAGCAGAAATAGCATTCGACTAAGGTAGAAATAGTCCTGGCTTAGAATTTTCATTTCATGGGACTTCCGTTTTCTTTTATTTAGAAAATGTGCCTTGTTTCATCTCCAAGAAATTTAGATAAATTAGGTACCTACTCGGTTTCAGACATCTAATTATGCTCAACTGGATACAAAGAGACAGGATAATGAAAAATCAGTGAAAAGGGATTTTTTTCTCGTGACACGGTAAGAAATCCAATTTAATGAGAATTCCGCACTGCTTAGGTCTATAAAAATGAATTGAAGAAAATTTAGGACTTTTTTTTATACAAATTATCTTTAAACTTAACAAAGCGTGGTTTTGTAAAAATTTCGAATTTTGTTTATTTTATTTAGCACATTTAATTTTTTCTGTGTTACCTTTCTCCAACTAATATTTTTATAAATAACATTATACCTATTTAAAAAATACTACAGGTAATTTTAAACGCTACATCTCAAATTTAATTGCTTATAGAATGTAACAGAGATAGAGACATACAAAATTATCAAAATGACACTATACGAGGGCAACGGTTGTCAAATTTTCAGACGGTTGCTGTCAATAGTTGTTGTTTACTAGCGTTTTTATGTAGCAAGTCAGGCGGTTTCGCAAAAATGGGTAAAATAGAATTTCGTGCAGTGATAAAACACTTCTAGATGGCTGGAAAAACGGCCACGGAAACTCGAAATAATTTGTTGGAGCTTCATGGCGCATCTACTCCATCAATGTTCGACCATCAATTTCTGGGTGAGTGAGTTCAAACGTGGCCGCACTAGCACAAGTGACGAACCACGCAGTGGACGCCTAAAAACCGCTACTAACGATGAAATAGTCGACAGGAGTTCATGATGTCGTGTTAGCCGATCGCCGATTGAAGTTGAAAGAGATAACAGAGACCACAGGCATCTCAGAAGAATGCGTTGGCCATATCCCACTCGAAATTTTCAGCATGAAGAATCTTTCGGCGCGATGGGTACCGCGTTTGCTCACATCGGAGCAAAAACGAAATCGTGTGACCGTTTCGGAGGAGTGTCTTGGATCTACCACTACATACCGGAGACCAAGACACAGTCGAAACAGTGGACTTATCTGCTCAAATCGGCTCCGAAGAAGGCAAAGACCGTTCCATCGGCCGGAAAGGTCATGGCGACCAATTTTTGGGATTCCCAAGGTGTGATCCTCATCGACTATCTGGAGAACGGAGAGACGATCATGGGGCAATACTATAGCGATTTATTGACCCGATTCGATGCAGTATTGAAGGAGAAACGGCCTCGTTTGCAGCGGAAAGAAGTGCTCTTCCACCACGACAATGCACCGGCTCATTCATCCCGCATCGTCGCGTCTAAATTGAATGAATTGCGCTACGAATTAGTCCCTCATTCTCCATATCTGCCGCATCTAGCCCCCAGCGACTTTTTTCTAGTCCCAAACCTGAAGAAATCGCTGGCAGGAAATAGATTGCCTCATCGCCGCTACATATGCCTATTTTGCGGACCTCGAGAGATCCTACTTTTCCGACGGCTTGAAGAGATTGGAGCACCGTTTGAAAAAGTGTATTAATCTTCGAGGAGACTACATCGAAAAATAAAAATAAAAAATCACAACAATACCGTGTTTTTCTTGCCGATTCCGGAAACTATTCAGGTTGCCCTCGTAAGGCTGAGCTGCCATTGAACGATTCACTGTTCTACACACTGTTGACACAGCGTTATAAAAGGGCCCTGAGGTGATTTAAGAATAGATGAAAGTTCACAAACGGAATTGGATTTGAAGATAATAAGACTGGAATGCCGGGCAAATACGAGGACGGGATGAATAATTTCCGGCCTGACCTATAGTAGCCTGTGATTTTGATCATTGGTTTATTGTTTTACTTAGCATCATATATATTTAGTTGTTCTGTGAAATATTGTGAGTTTGTATCCAGTGGTTTGTATACGAGACTCATTAAATATTTCCAAATTAAGGGTTAAATCTCACAGAAATTAAAACTGAGCTAGATTATACTTTATGTGAGTCTGTTCCATCATTTCCATAAGTCAAAATCTAGGTCTTACAAGCATTAAGAATGCAGAGCACCCAGGTCGACCAAAATCACCTACGTATTTTGTATATTAGATGGGTGCCACGATTGCTCACATCGGAACAATAATTCGTATAAACGTTTCAGAAAGAATGTTTATTGCTATTTAAACGTAATCCAAAAAACTTCTTGCGCAGATTTATAACTATGGACGATTGAGTTCACCATTACACACCGGAGACCAAACACCCAGTCAATGGATAGTGAAAAGAGAACCAGTCTCAAAAAACAGAAAATTCTGAAAAAGGCATAGATTATTGAAAAAAGAAAGTTTTTTTTTCATCAGGACAGTGCGACGTGTCCCAAGTCCATTATTGCGATGGTTAAAATTAATGAACTGATCTTTCAATTACTGCTCCATGCATCCTATTCGTCAAACTCGGTCCTTCCGGCCTTGTTTATTTTCAGACTTATTATTATTCTTATCGGGCTTCTAGGAATGGCCTAAAGGTTCTTGAATTTTGTTAAACGAAATGTATTGAGCAACAAAGAGACTATGTCGAAAAATAATAAGATTTTTTGATTATGGTGACGATTTTATTACCTATTCTATAAATAATATAGGGTGGTTTGGCATTTAAGCAACCTGAGCTAACCATGTAGTTACTTTGCAACAATGTGCGATATGAATATGAAACTCTATAATATATCTTTTCCCCGAATTTTTGTAAAATCAATTCTTTAACAGTATTTAAGCACTAATTAACTACCATACTGGCGATTTTATTACACGAAATCTTTTTTTAAGGTAGGGTGTCATAGCTTTAACAACATACACCAATCACATAGTATCTCAGTTACCAGTTGGTAATTGAATATGACAGAATATCAGGTTTATTATTCAACTAACTTATTATTTACTTAGCAAAGTCCAAATATTTTGATCTTTTCTACAAGTCGACCAAAAATAAAAGATATTTTTTAAATTAAGAAATCGAACTTTTTTATTACCGCAAAATGTCTCTAATAAGCAAAGAATAATTGAAAATTACGTACTGATGATTTGATTTTGATATTTTACGATTTTTTAAAACTCTCCAAACCGCCCTAAAATTAAACATACCCTAGTCAGCTCTAAGATGATTTGTGACCTTTCGTCAAGCGAGCAGGACAATGAATTAGACATAGACTAATCACTCGATAAAAAAAAGGAGCGCAAACTTTTTTTGGGCCCGAAATTCTTTCTGCTATGATACTAGAGGAAATGAAAATACAAGAAAACGAGACATTTTTAAGGGCTTAGACAAGCTTCTATGGATTCAACGAAATATTAATATCTTGAAATAGGGCTAACGGAGGTGGAAACATTGTTCCAATCAATTCGATAGTAATTAATGTACCAGCAGTCATAGTCGTACCTCTACCACAGCAGAATTCGGTCGAGAGGGACACATTCTTGGACTCTGTCTCGGTTATCTGGTCATATATTAATATTCGTACTATTTTACTTCCTAAGGTTACTTGCTAAGGAATTTTAAATTCTCGTTGAATCTGTATATCATTTTTGTAAACTAGAAGAAAATACCATGAGGATACTGGGCAGAAAGAGAGAAAGAGATAAAGCAGAAACCACATTGAACGCAAGTGTTACAATAATACTGCGAGAAAAGGCCCTACAATAGAAGGGGGAAACAGAAAAAATAAAAAACAAACAGTAAAAGTAACTAAGTAAGTAGTGCTAAACGGTTTTTTTTTACGCACTGCTTATTATGAATTTCTAGTTTTTTTAAACGCTATTTCTATACAGAGTGAGTCACCGTAGACGCGAAGGTCCATTACTCCAGAATGAGGCGTTTGATCAAAATTTTGTAAGAGTACTTTTTTGTGTATATTCAAGAAAGCCATAATTTAAATTTTTCGCTTATACAAGTTGTCTCAAAAAAAAGGTATGTATCAATGTTATGATTTTATAAATAGAATACCCCGATGTTTTTACATTTTTACAAACATCTTGCCGAGCTGATTTCAACGATGTATCAGACTTGATGTCTATTATGTTTAATAAAGAGTCTACAGCCATTCTGTGTCAAATATTTTTAATGCCATAGCACAGAATTTGAAAAGCTAGGATAGGGACATGTAAACCGTTTCTATTGATTTTGTTTGTAAAAATATAAAAACATACGGGGTATTCCATTTAAAAAAATAAGACTTTGATACATACCTTTTTTGGGACAACCTGTATAAAAGGAACTAAATTTAAATTTTGACTTTTTTGAATATACACAAAAACGTATTATTATAAAATTTTCATCAAACGCACCTTTCTGGATTTATGAACGGTCGCGTTTACGATGACTGTATAATAAATGTCCTAAAATATTTGTAAAAAATTATACGTACACTCTACATGTATTACTGAATTATATTTAATTTTTTCCTCGAGTCTAAATAGAATTATTTATTTTTTTTAACTGACAATGAATTATAAAATGAATGCCTCAGTTCATTGAAAAACAAAAATATGTTTTTAATTTTCTTTACCTAATATTCCCATCCAACGAGTCGCTTCGCCCTAAAAAATATACTTTCACAGATTTCTGTTATTACATTCTTTGAATTTAGGTGTTAGTCAACGTTTTTGCCATTCATTTCCACTTTCGTATTCTCGTCTCCTCCTCGTTCTTCGGGAGAAAACATAAAAAAATCACGAAATCGCGAGATTGAATTTGTAAAACCAAACGCATTTTTTTAACAGGACCACGATAAAATTTGTCTCGTTTTAGCTCTTATTATTACAAACACAGAAATACCTCTAGCTTAAATAAACACTTCTTTTCTTCTCTTTTCCATCAAAATGCGTGTTTTATAAGTTTCTGTTGTACACTGAAAAAAACTAATTTACAAGCTAGACAAATAGTAAAACAAATTATTGCATACAAAGTACTAAGACATACTTAATTATTATTTAACAAATAATTCATATATAATCAATTGATAATTTTACGTAGAATTCGGTAAATCTAAATTATGATCTGGTTATAAATCAATATTTGATTTCTTCTTCTATAATGATGATATTTTTTAAATGTTATTAGTGTTTATCTGAATTACTTTCCAAAGATGTTTTTTAAAATGATGTTAAACCAAACTAAATTATTAAAACTACATTTTATTTTGGATAAACACATGTTTCATTCATACTTGGTGTATTAAACTGTATGTACACATATATTTCTCTCCAAAGAGCGTGAATTTGCCAGATACGTTTAAATTAGGCAGATAAGATCAAAGCACCAGATGAAGCGATTCATATATGTATGTGTTTTAGCAAGTTTCGTGTGCTTATTGCTCGTATAGAGAATAAAGTAGATTTCAGATTACGGTAATTCTAATTCTATAACTAAATACGCACGCCACTGGAAATGCTTCAGATGGACTTTTTTACAGAGAAAAATGTATAAACATAAATATTGCCTGAATTTTTATAAAATTAGATATCTTGGATATTAAGAAAACACAGTATTTCAAGAAAAATGTATATTTGATTAAAAAAAACAAAATAATTAATATCAACATCGGTCTTAAGTACCTTTATCCAAATATGAACTTTCAAGCGATTTTTTTTAATTATCTTAAAGACGCTCTTTTCAAAAAAATTCAAACTTAACTAACCCTCTAATGAAAAATTGGCTTCTCTAATTACGAGTTCTTTTTTTGTGAACACAAGATTCTCACTTTTAGAAAAATAAATTAAAGGTGCTATCTTCAAAGATCTCCAGCACCCATAGGAAGCATTTTTGGATTAATGTAATTAAATTAAATCGATAAAAATCACATCTAGTATGTGGGGTTTCTGTTTGGTAGGAGAGATTTTGGACAAAAGACCGCCGGAAGTTATTAGAGACGATAGAGAAAATAAAAATAAAAAATATCTTTATAAAGTATACTAGATGAAAAAAATATTGGAAATAGATTTATACCATCGTACCTCATAAATACTTAAACTCTATATTGAAGAAATCTTTAAAGACAAGAAGACTACTAGAAAATTGAAAAAGTCAAAGAATACACGGAATAAAATCAGATATATTCAGCAAAGTGAGCTGCAAAAAACATAATGATTTCAATACACAATGTAGAAAAAAATACAAAGGTATTTCTTGGTAAAAATGAGATAGTAAGCTAATACAAGGCTATAGAAAAATAATTACCGTACTTTAGAAGATTTACAGTTTAAAAAAAAACAGAACCACACAGAAAAAAGGGCAACATGTACTTAAGGGCCATTTTATAAATATATTCTATCTAAAGAAGGATGATAAAATATAAATGGATAATAGACATATATATAGAAGAAAGCATGAGACAGGTAGACTAAAAATAAAATGGGAAAAGAAGATAAATATTATATTAAATAAAACATAAGCGACTTCTTCAGGAGTTGAGATTTCTATAGTCATATCGTCACTGGACCGTCACAAGTCGGGGTAAATAACTAAAACAAAGAATTCTGCTTCTTGCAAGTCTTTAAGAAAAGTAGGAGCCCCGAAGATGTTCTTCCAGGGGCATATACAGAGGTCTTTGCTGATGGACGAGTCTATATCAAGACAAACACGTATCAAAGAACACCGTACATGAAATCTGGCTATTTTACACGTTCCGCAATTGCTAACCACCAGCACCAGAGGGGTCACCAGCATCTATTTGACATCAACGTAGTACTTGTGAAAGATCCACGTTTCTATCATCGCAGAATTCGAGAAGCAATACAAATATAAAAAAATCCAAATAATATCAACAGAGAAGATAGATATTATATTTCCTCATTTGGAATACTGGTCACTCTACTTCACGTCATACTGCTGCTCCGGACTCCTTTCGGTCCAGTGACGATATCACTAAATAAATTCGTTGCCACCCATTTTCTGGTTACATTTAGTATAATAGTTGAGGTACCCTGCACCAGAAGAAGCCGTTTATGGTGGACGTCAAAACTTTGCAAAATATCTCAAAAATGATGCGGTCCTTCCAAAGCAGTAATTCTTAGATTCGCTATGGTAGTGGAAGCCTACAAACTTCAAAAGAAATAGTAATATAAAATATGTGATCAGAATATTATAATTGTTAGAAATTATAAATACAATTTTATATTTGCTTTATACGGGGTGGTTCAAACTTCTGACGTCGTAGGGTTGCATAGTTGTATGACAAGATATAACTTTCAAAGTTTATTAGAACTAGTACAGTTACTACGTGCACATTTTGAAAAAAATTTCGTTTATACAGGGTGTTCCAAAAAGTCGTAGCGATATAAACTTTTTTAAATGAAATACACTATATTTTGTTCAATATTCGAGAAGATATCATTGAGAGTGTCCAAAAAATATAGCATATTAATATATTGTACATGGTATTTTAAAAGATATGGACAATTATTTGTTAAAATGTCCCCTAATTCAACACTCTTCAATAAAGTAAATATAAATAACTCAATATGTCTTTGTATTAAAATGTTATTTCCATATAGTCAGCTGTACTCTATATTAATTACTTTTCTTATCTGTGGCTTCTTTAATACAGGGTAACACAAAACTCAAGTCAAGCAATGTCTCAAGATTTTTAATCACACTAAAAGTATTCTTACGATTTGTTAGTTCAATTAATAAACTTTTAAACGATGTAGCATATGTAGGGTATATTGTAAATAGAAACGGTAAATATTTTAGGAAAACCGAAAATTACCGTATTTTTAGGAGCATAAATGGAATTCTTTAAAATGTCCTGTACTTACATTTTGTGATTTTTAAGGCATTAGAATATTCTCTGCAGAGGACGGCAAACTTCAAAATAATGGTTTGATAAAAAGACTCCAAATTGATTTGAGGTTTATTATAGAAATAATATTCATGTACTATTTTTTCAAGAGCCTACTTAATATAAATAAAATTCTGAATATTTATATTGAAATACAACATTTTGTGCTAGCAACAGTAAAAAAATTTATAGAACATTCTAATATCTTAAAAATCCCAAAATGTACAGGACGTTTAATATCTAATTTATACATTAATATATCTTACTTTTATTAACAAATCGTAAAAATACTGTTTTAAGGTGATTCATTTAAAAATCTTGACCTATTACTTAATTTGAATTTAGTGTTACTCTTTATTAAAGAAGCCACAGATAATACAAGCTATTAATATAGAACACAAGTGACTATATGGAAATAACATTTTTATTTATTATATATATATATACAGGGTGTCCGCGAAAATAATGCATTCCTTTAGAGGATTGGTAGAATGTGTTATTAGCAACAAAAAATTCTAATAATTTTTTTTTCTAACATCAATAGTTTTCACAAAAATGATCAATAAACTTTCCTTCGGAAATCACAACGTGACAACACCGCGAAGATAGAAAGAATCGGAACTATTTTTTTTTTTTTTTTTTTTTTTTTTTTTTTTTTAATATTTTGGTAGTCACAAGCATAAGTAATTAGTCACTTACTAGATGCCACTGCCAGTTTTAACGTTGGGAGGTGTATCTAGGTGCTTATGGTACAAATTAATGTAAAAATATTAAGATGGCATTTTTTTCAACTCGCGAGTACCACGATATGCTATTTATGGTGAATCACAGGGTAATAGTCGTGTTGCTGTAAGACTTTACAATGAACGATACCCAAATAGGCGGCAACCAAACTGTCGTACTTTTGTTTCCGTGTCTCAAAGATTGTTGGAAAACGGTAGTGTAATTCCTAAAAAAACTAGTGGTCGAAATCGCACGGATCGTGTATTAGCAGTGGAGGAGGATATCTTAGATATTGTTGCCCAAAATCCCACAGTGAGTGTACGATCTGTCGCAAGGCAAGTTAATGTTGGTAGAACTAGTGTACACAGAACATTAAAAGAACAACTATTACATCCGTACCACATTCAACGGGTGCAAGATTTGCATCAAGGTGATTTTGCAAGGAGACTACAATTCTGTACATGGTTTCAGAATAAAACAACCAGAAATCCTTTGTTTCCTTCTGAAATATTATGTACAGACGAGGCTTCTTTTACGAGACAGGGAGTTTTGAATTTCCACAATTGCCATATTTGGGATGATCATAATCCACACGCAACGCGTAGAACAAACTTCCAGCAAAAATTTTCCATTAATATGTGGGCTGGTATTATTGGACATACGTTGATAGGACCATACGAATTACCGAGACAGTTACGTGGAGATAGCTATTTAAACTTTTTGGAAAATGTTTTACCAGGGTTACTAGAAGAGTTGCCATTGAACATTCGTCAGGACATGTGGTTTCTACACGATGGCGCACCACCACATTTTGCTCGAGCTGTAAAATTATTTCTTGACGATCATTATCCTCGCCGTTGGATTGGTCGAAATGGACCATTTTTATGGCCACCAAGATCGCCTGATTTAAATGTCATGGACTATTATTTCTGGGGTCATATGAAGTCCCTCGTGTATGATAATCGTCCTGAGATTGAAACAGAGAATGAACTACGAAATCGCGTTTTCGCAGCAGCCGATACAATTCGTCATAATTTATTCAATTATGATATTAATGAAAATTGGGTTCGCCGCGTTAATGCGTGTGTGCGTGCAAATGGAAACCATTTTGAACATTTTTTATAAACAATATCGCAGTCGCTGAACCTAAACTTTTCGATATGCCTTAAATGTAGCTTGACGTTATGGTAAGTTATTTTGTGTATCTAGTCTAATTAAATTTTCCACATTTATCAAAATCAAAAATCAAAACATTTCAAAGGTCATTATTTCTAAAATAAAGATAGTACTTCTCAATTAAATTGCAAGAAAATAAGTTCACTTTAAACAAATTCTCAAGATACAAAGTCAGCTGTTAGCACTATTTCTTATCTATTACAAAAATAAAAGTTTTTTACTCGTATTTACTGCGATTAGCTATCATCGAATACAATAAAAACAAGACACCTGATTTTCTTTGCATAAAACCAACCCACTGACCTATTAAAGCCAGATATCAGCTGTTTTTCGTGGCCCTTCAGAATAGGCGGCGTTGTCGGCTTTAGTAAATTTACTGTAGATATCATACCAGGTATACAAAAATCAATGTTATTTTTTTGTTGAAAACCGTTGACTTTACAAAAAAATGTTATAAGACTTTTTTAATCAATAGCACATTTTATACCTCCCCCATAAAGGAATGCATTATTTTCGCGGACACCCTGTATATATATATATATATATATATATATATTATATATATATTGATATGTACTTTATTCAAGGATATTAAAAATGGGGACATTTTAACAAATAATTGGCCACATCTTTTGAAATACCTTATATGCTATATTTTTTAAAAACTCTAAATGAGATCTATTCGAATTTTGAAGAAAATGTAGCTTTTTCATTTAAAAAAGTATAAGTTTATGCTGCCACGACTTTTTGAAACGCCCTTTATAAAAAAAAATATTATCAAAATGTGCATTCAGTAAACGTACTAGTTCTATTAAACTTTGAATTTATATCTGTTCCCACAGCTATGTTGTAATCTTCCGATGTCAGAAGTTTGCACCACCCCGTATAAAGTCTTCACAATAACTTTCAAAACTGTCAGTATTGAACAATCAAAACTTTGATATTTACAGATAAAGTAAATCTTAAAATTGTAGAGAACTTCAATTAATGTTAAGGAAATAATGATGATGCAGATGTTGTCAATTAAAAGCAAAATTATTGACTCAATCTCTTAATGTTTAATTTCAAAATAGACGTTGTTTTCACTAAGAATTTCTCGACCTATTCCCTAGAGCCGTTATGACGCACGGATAAAGATCTACTCAACTATCTATTTTTAATCTCAATTATTGCGACAGTATCAAAAATGTTTTGGAAATATTTTCATTTAAAAATAAATATCACGACTTCGGTATATTGTCCGTCTACTAAAACTTCATTGAAAATGCCTGACGATATTGAACTTAGGACTTTTGTGTCATTAGAACAAAACTAGCAAAAAAACAATCAGAAAATTAATTTACTTCAATAACATCATCGATCGGAAAATATGTGATGCTTCCCTATCGCAGGTTATGGCTGTTAAGCCGATTATTGCAATTTTAGTTCAACTCACGTCTGCTACTTCTTGCACTTGAAAGCCAAACACTTGCACTACTAATCGGAGGAATCTTTATGTTCTCATTCGGTTCCCTATCCACGTTCTGCATCGAATGGACTTCCATTTCGTATCCGAGTGCGAAAAGGAAAGCACGAAACATGTATTACGGTGGGAAGAGACTCGGGAGCGGAAATAGCAGAATCGGAGATGTTCATTTCGGATGGATGCTGCGGTAAGTCCATGAATGCAATGAAGATTTTTTTATTCGACTATACTTTCCTTAAAAAGTAGAGAGTATTTTTAACTATCTAGAAGCAAGTATAAAGGTCGGCTTTAAATTACACCAAAATGTTTGGAAGAATTATTTCTTCTGTTCCGCTTTCCCCATATATTCTCTAAGATGTTTAGAAATAAAGATAGAGTTTAAAACCATACAATAAACTATTTTCTAAATTATTTCTAAAAACGATGTATTTAGTTTTGATGACAAATTAATAAAAAGTACGTGCCAATACTAAAATAATGGGTGAAAAGTATAGTTAACTGTGTTATAATTAACATTATACATGGTGAATCACCATAATTTTTTTTTTTTTTTTTAAGAATAACCTGTATATTTCTACATTCTTATAAACCTCTTACCGAGCTAATTTCAACGATGTATCACACTTCATGTCTACTAAGTTTAATAAAGGACCTACAGCCACCTGAAAATCACATTTTTTTAATTTAGATATCTGTAGCAGCCAAACCGTTGAAAATCAATAAAAACGCCTAACATGTCTTTTCAAGTTCTATGCTATAGCATTAAAAAATATTTGATACAGATTAGTCAAAAATTTGAAATCCCATCAGTTGCAGAAAAGAGGAAATTACTAACATGTAAATGGAAACATGAAGGATGAGACGAGTGCTGTTTTATTATAACTTGCGGAGACATTGATGGAATTATTTTAGTAGAAATAGTAAGAAAATAGATAGTATTGCTCTCCTCTAATACCGATCATAAAAGGTTCTTTGTTAGTTATGGGAATAGCAAATGCATAAAATTGCCAGTAGGCATAAACACAATTGATAGCATGCCAAAAAAAATTGTTTCTTTTTTGATCTTACTAAATGCAAACCTTTTTATCGATCAGTATTTCAGAAAGTCATCAATTTACTACTTGCAAAATCAGGAGTGGAAATATTAACAGTGAAAAGACACAGGTTCGAAAATCTATACGGTAGCTGAGGACTACATTGAAACATTCCTAGAAAATAAAAAAGGAATAGCTACAAAAATTCTGTGTGATAAGAATTTTTTAATGGACTTATCAAACAGTAACCTCAGAATTAATTTGTAAGTAATTTACCGACAGAAATATCTTCATCTGGAGCGAACTTGTTTAAATGCATAAATGTTTTTATCTATACATAATTCATTGTTTTTTAAATTTTACGAATAATTAAATTTTGGTTCTGATTGCATTAACTAACTGAGTTAGACAATAGGTTCATTATATAATATATACAAAGTGGACCAAAAGTCTGGAAACGGCCAATTATCTCGTAAATTGCTAGTTCGAATTCTACAAAATTTGGGATTAGCTTATTTTGGGATACGGAAATTCTAGATTTGACATTTGCAATATTACTTGATTTGCCGTTTCTCTGATATTATTAGTCACTTTGATTTTTTAAATACATCACCCTGTATATTCAGTCATTTTTGGAATCTTCTCTTCAATACGAGTTCAACCATATATATCACCTATGATTTTATGTAGTCTAGAAGGTCTTAAATAAATAAAACAGAAGTTTGGCAACGCCTAATTGACAATAAACTTTTTAATACAAACTATTTTCGACTACATTAAAATGTAACAATTGAAAGATTACAACATTTTTAAAATAATGATTATTTAATCAAGTGTTCAAAATGTGCTCCATTTGTGAGTTGACAGTACCCGAATCGATGGTTGAATGCGTCTACCACATTTCTCCATTTATTTAAGATATTCTAGACTACATAAAATCATAAGTGTTACATATGGTTGAACTCGTATTGAAGAAAATATTCAAAAAATGACTGAATATACATGGTAATGTATTTAAAAAACCAAAGAGACTAATATATCAGAGAAACAGCAAATCTAACAACATTGCAAATATGAAATCTGAAATCTCCGTATCCCAAAATAGGTTTATCCAAAATTTTGTAGAATTCGGACTAGCAATTTATGATATAATTGGCCGTTTCCATTTTGGTCCACTCTGTATATATTATATAATAATGTTCAATCTATTTCAAATGAACTTGATAATAGACTTTTATCCAAGCAGTCGTAGATAAAAATCCAAAGGCATTGTGTCCGATCAAATTCAATATCTAAGGCACGCAAGCCAAAAGTACCTTCCAAAAGATTAATTGAGCTACACCCCACCTCGACCTCAATAAAATAAAAAATTAATTATAATAAAATTAGCGTATATGCGAATATATTTGTTACAGCCTTTACAATAAATACATTTTTTTAAAGCGGGATAAAATACCTATGCTTCTCAAAAAGTTTACTTTTATGAGTCTAATTTTAAACCAGTTAAGTTAAATAGCCGACATCTAAATGACTAAAATCGTATCCTGTATTTGATCAATCCAAAACCATCAAAGGAAAAAAATGAAAAGAAACATGTGACATTAAGAAAAAATCGATTTTATATATACTTTTCACCCCGATATCTGTATTGAATAAAACAAATAAAAACAAAAATTAGGTTAAGTAAAGCGATTTACTTTCTTTTAATCCAAAATGTTATACACTGATTTGCCTTTCTGGATGTTGTTTTCAATGCACACTACAATACACAATATCCAGAAGCATAAACTACAATGATAAATGAAGGGTTTTCGTATCATCCCGATGCATTGTCAACCAGTCGGCATTCGGTAGATGACGCGATGCACCCGGGGCTTTTAATAAACGTTCAAGGAAAGTTCTTGCCTGTATGCCGTGCCGCCTTAGAGCTGAAGCGCCGTTATCCTTAAATGGAATTAACTTATTTCAAGTTGAATTACTGAGGGAGTAGGTAGAGTAAGAAGCACTATGATATAATTCATCTGCTTATGATACCGACAGATTAATGCGTATTAGGCTGAAATGAGTATTTACATGTAAGAAATAGTCTGAGCTTTCCGGGAGTTAAAATTTAAATAAAGGAATATACGACGAGAATGTATCATTCGCAAGAAGATTCCGGTTAAACAAAATGGAAATATAATAAATCTAGGTATCTACGAAGTTATTTATTTTCTCTGAATTGAAAAATATAGTGATACTAATAAACTGATAACCATAAGATTAAGAGAATAACATAATAGCTTGGCTAATTTTGATTATTATAAGCTGATCATTAGTATTATAGTAATAGATCATTATTTCGTGATTACGTATGTATTTGAAAAGAGAAACTATGTATTATTATTGATTAATAATAAAGGTTAGTCTATTGATTTTTCAAATTGCCTATTTATTTCATTAAATTTAAAATTCCTCAGGAATTAATAAAAACGGAGGTTAAAAATATATTACAGTCAAAAGTAAAAAAATATGTCGGAAAGAAATTTCGCGAGCCAATAAGTTGTTTACATTTTGACTTATGTACAAGTTTTATGCTTTTTCTATACCCACATATAGATAAATGTAATAAACATGGTCTCACAAAAAACTTCAACTTTTTTTTACAGTATTTGAATTAATTGAAGAAGAACTGAACAGTGACGACCAAGGAAAAACAAAAGTTATTACAGACAAAGAAGTAAATAAAGTAATTAAAATAGTATCGGCTGCAAAAAGGCTCCAGAATTTGACATAATAACTAACAAATACTGCAACGTTTACCACAAAAGGCCACTGTAAAATTTACGAATCTCATAAATGCAGATTTCAGATTCCGATACCTACCAATAACTAAGAAAACAGCTGAAATAATTTTTATTGCCAAACCAGGAAAACCGGTGAATAAAGTAGAATCACGCAGGCCGATATCATTGTTAACAATTATTTCAATATATTACTTAGTTTATGTATTATATTACTTATAAGAATCAAACTATACATACTTGATCAAAACGAATTTAGTCCACCCCATCAGTTTAGCTTTCGTAACAAATAGACCAAGTAGACCGCATAGCGGATATAATAGAGAGAGCTCTTAAAGACATCAATATTTTCTCAACTTTTTTCTTCAATATGGGAAAAGCATTTCATAAAGTGTGGCATAAAGGCTAGTTACTAAAAATTAAAAGATACTGTCTTCTCATTATGTTCATTTCTCTTACCTGACAGAGCGAACCTTCAGGATTAAACAAGAAAGTGAATAATTGTCTTACCTTCGATTGAGTCCCCCAAGGCTGTGTTCTGGAACCAGTACTGTAGTTATTATATACTTGGGATATCCCTAGTTCGGAAAATGTTAAATTGGCCAGATTTGTAGATTGCAGCTGTTGGATAGTCATTTGCGGCAAATAATATCTATGAACGAAAAAGATACGTGGACTTAAAACAGTGTAATAAAATTAATCAAGAAAAATTCGCTCATATTAATTTAACTTATAAATAAGAAAATAAGGAAATAATTACTCAGATATGTACGTAAAAGCAGAATACAGGTAATTCCGGCCTAGAACATTAAAATTTTCTTCCACAGTTTTCTTTCTCTTGCTTTTCGTCTCCAGTTCGTTATATTTTTTCCTCGTTACACTTTTTCTACTACCTCCAATCCTTCCATCTCTTTTTTTGATTTTCCTCTTTTTTTCTTGTACCAAAATATTAAACAGGGATTCTAAATATCTTCAAAAAATGTGTTAGTTACGTCATCTTAGATTGTTCGACTTAAACAAAACCATGTGCCAAAATTTAGTGTCGTTTCCCGAAACGCTCTTAAGTTGCATGCACAATTACAAGAAGATCTCCATCGATTAAGTCAATTTAGTTAATTAACATTTTATAGAGATTTGACGATAAAACAGGACTTCCAAGAATCTCCACTTCAATTTTCCTATACATATTAAAACTGCAGTTTCACTCTGTTTGAAGCTATAAGAAGCAAGGGTTCACTAGTTCCATTACATTTAACTTTTACTGCACGAATAAAAATTAAAGTACAATGTTTAACGAATGAAGTTTCCCACTTTTTATCTGTCCTGAGTCTGAAAAAAAAAAGAAAAACTGATTTTGGAAATACAAAAATAGAAGGCTTCATTCATATTTTTGCATGTGGTTTATATTTAGATTTTAAAATGTCATTGTATACTTTTTTTGTTCAGGAAGAAATGCAATTCTAAAATATGTCATAATGGAGGTTTTTGTCATGTAATTTTTGAATTCAAGCATTTATCAATTATATCACATGTCTTAAAATAAAAACAATGTTGCCAAAATTTTTAGAAAAAATATTTGATCTATACAGAAAAAGACGTTTTTTCTTACCAAGTAAAATTAGAGATTTACGAGTGACTTCTAAAAATTAAATATTCAAATTATTGCAACTAAACTTAAGGGTGACGATTAACAATTTCACCTTATTTTGAAATTATGAGATGATTTAAAAAATGAAATGAAATGTTAGTCAATTGCTTATATCAATATTTAAACAAAAATTCTCTTCAATTCATTTTTGCTTAAATTAGAAACAGTTATGATTCAATTTTGTAAAACGTTTAAAAGTAACTTTACTAAAATATTCAGAATATTCGCAAGCTACCAATTTTAGCTAAGTTTTTATTCAAATATTAGTTTGAATGAATTAAAAAAATTAATCTTTTATTTGAGACAACCTGTAAATACATTTTATCTTAAATTGTTGAAACTATTTACATATTTAAATTTTAATAATCCAAAAAATAGTAGTTTGAATGAAGTCTAAGATTATCTCCATAAAATGGACTAACACTAATGTGAATTGTGTTTGTTTACATAACACTTCTAATATAATAAATATACTCTGCTAATGCTCATAATATTTTAAAGAAATAAATCATGGAACAGAATAATTGCGAATAGGATATAATTTAGGAAAAATATTGTAATGATATCAGGGAAATTTCCCTGTAAGATTGAACATTTATTATACTAATATATTCGCAAAGAAAAGCAACCAAATATAAAATTACACATAAAAATAAAATATCGATATTTCAGTTTATTATTTTCATTTTGGCTTCACCTCGTTACACTGTTTCGAGTGATCGGAAGCCCGGCAGTACAAGAGCCAATTTATTATAATTTCGTCTCGTATTTTTCGTATAGTTGAGGTTGAACTAGAATTATAAACAAATGTGAAAATCGCACGTTAATTATGGAAAATATTTTTTCTTATAAACAGACCAACAAATTATTTGCATTCAATTCCTTCAAACATTTGTTAAGTTTAAGTATCCGGTTTGTTATACACAAGTTAGTTTACAACTTTGCCATATCCTAATTTAGTTCAGAGAATAAATATAAAAACCTGGCCCAAACCAAATTATTTAATAGTGAAGACCATAAAATGGATTAATAGAAAGACTGGATTATATAGTGGACCAGATGAGTAATATGAATAGAATTTTACTGTTAAAAAAACTGATTAATTTGGTTAAATATAAAACAAATCATAGATTTGACATATTGCTACATCTGTTGAGGAAAATTGATGTTCATACATTCATTACAAATATTTTAAAACTAAAATCGTTTATATTAAATGAATAATATACTTAATATATTTTTTTATATTTTTTTCTTTGTCTTTTATTCTAGCGTTATAATTTTTTTTCTAATGTTAGGCAGAGAATTTTTTATAAGATGTTATTAAAATTGGTTTATTTTTGTCACTATTTTATAATGCAGATAATATGTCAATTATAATCTTTGTGATCATGACTTTTGTTTTTAAGAAACCAATATTCTGTTGTATGCCATTCTTAAAAATTATTTTTAATATTTTTTGGTAAAATGTAAGATATTATTGTCAAAATTGTTCATCAAAGGATTGATACATAACGAGGTATTTTAATTAAAATATCGGCAACTTGCACGTTTTTGCACATCCTTTATTTTTTATTTCAACCTAACCAGAATATAAAGTTCAGTCAATTTATAAATGCACTCTTTTTTACTGTTAAGGTAGTTCATCTGAATATCCTGCAATAATTATATTAATAGTACATTATTTAAATATGCATTCCCGGGTATTTATTATCTAAGAAATTAAAATTATGAGTAATTATTGCTGTTATTAAAGTTTTTGAGCATCGACAAACAACTTCGAGACTGATTTGATGAAGAGGCAATTTCGGGACTAACAAACATCAATTACTAAAGGACTGCTCCTTTCATTACAGTAAGGATTCTTCTCAAAAAGAAAGAACGCCGAAGAAAAAAAACCAATTTAATTTTCTAGACGGAACAATTATTTTCGGGGTTTTGGACCATTTGCGTTGGAAAAGCCCTTTTACCAGAGACGTTTTGTCTTGTACGCGAACAGCAAGACAACTTCGTTTTAAGGCCTGTCTGACTATATTTTAAGCTTCATCCTGCTTGATTGATGATGCATAAATTATTTATCGATCTCCACTGCTTCTTTACAGCGCTTTTCATCAAACGAATCATTTTTACTCACCATAACTACCTAGATACTTTTTATAAATAATGTAAAGAGTAGCAAGAACAAAGGTGTTTAATGAACTTGGAATACTTTATTATCCTAAATATTATTTATGTTAGTCCTCTGTTTCTACTATATTAAATTAAGACCAAGATTTTTTTCTGTGTGAATGGGTACTGGTGTGAATAAGATAATGAAAACACGAAGCGACTACGCAAAAATTAATATCTAATCGTACAGCGTAATGCCGCATCTAGACCAAACAGACAAAACAAAAACTTTGAGTTTTTCCACAATTCTGCAACAAATCTTGAAACATTTCAGCGACTTTTTTGTCTCAGCTCTCTTTTGACTCCGGATTTTGCAACAATCGCGAATCCCGCCTTTTGTTAGTATAGTGTTTCTGTCTTGTAGCTTTGAAAGTTTCTAAAAAGTTGTATTCTTATTTTGTTTCTCGTTTTTGTTTTGTCTGTTTGGTCTGGACGTGGCATAATGTAGCGACAATAGACCTGTTCTCTAATAAAAAGAGACGAAACAAAATACAGTAGACTTCTGAAAAATTACGAATTCTCTAGCAACCAATATTTTTGTCCGATACATAATAGTATCGATTTTTGAAAAATCGATTTTATCTATTGACAATTGACATGTAGGTGTAGGTTAAATTAGAATTGTTAGATGGCTTATTGTTGTATGTTAGTAACAGATAAATTAAGTTTCGCTTGGTTGTTCTATCAGACGAATTAATTTGGAAGCCATTTTATTAAACTTGATGTTACTAAATAGTATAATGATACCATAGAGTAGCGATTTTAAGTATAATTCACTATATGGTGGCATGTGAAAGAAGCGGCTACTTTCAAGAAAACACAGTCTTCTACCCTGTTTCTATGTATGTTACTTAAAGTTTCTATACTTTTAAGTTCCCTTACTTATTCCAGGTACGTTGCTAGAACCGTTATCTGGAACTATACCTTGTAAGTCTCAATTTAGTTCCACAAACTAATAACTGCCTCTATGTAATGATCTAAGTCTTGGATTAGGGAATCCCAAACAATGTAGTTGGAACGGTCGGTAGAATATCCCACTACGGATAAAGTACATACTCCAAAAAGGAAAAGAAAATAAATATAATTTTCTTGTGACACATCTCAAGATCCCTATAAGTTCGAAATCCAGAACCGGCGTGTTCCGTAATCTCTTTTTCCTGTTTGACGTTTGAAAAAAATAATTCATTGAAAAAAAAGAATGAAATCCGAAAGTGGATTATTTAATGTCAGTTAAAATGAAATAAAGAAAAAACAGGTCAAAATACAGAAGACTTTGTATTTATTACATGATTAATATTGAATTTCATAAACACATTTCTAGATGAATAGTTATATTTGAGTAAAACTTAAAAATGTTACTAAACAACAATAATAAATATAAACAAAAGCAAACTCTGTACACCTTCATTCTATTTGACAAATAACATTTAATTGAATATCTTGTGACTAAAATTCTAAATGATAAAAATTATTGTTGTCTTAAAATTGTTTGCTAAATTCATGTATTTTTAAATTTAGAATTACCTACCACTGAAATATTATAAATTTGGAAGAAATTGAATACTCCATAAATTTCTACCTTCAATTAAAAAAATATGTGTTATGTTCCGCAGACAGGTACTTTTTCATCTCCCTTTGAATACGCAATTTAAATGTCTACTACAATTCAATTTGTAGAAGAAAAAAATCGAAGCTGTCAATTTGCTGACTTTGATAAAAAGAGGGCACTTTAAAACATGAATCAACGTTTCCTTTGTGTCCATTGGCACAATGGTTTGTTTCTCTATATATACGGTTTCTGCTCTAAAACAATGTTCCTTTAGGTGTATTGTTATTTTGGATTCAATTTTTAATACACTCTAGAGTTTGGTTTGCACAATTGTAATATGAAGTAACTATGCGCATCGATTTTTTTGGATTTATCTAGTAGTAAGTGGCAAAAACCAATTACCCTATCTTTTGTAACTAATGCCTTTCAATACCTCATTTAAAAAATGATCAGCTCAATATTAAAAGAAACATGATGTTGGGATTTTATTAGGTACAGAATGTCCTAACGAAAATTTGACATAGAGGTTTGATAATAGAAACGCTCGTATAGATCAATTTTGTTTTGAAGAAGTTTTTTTCTTTTTTCAACATCGTCGCTTCAAGTTTTCGTTATATAAAACATTAAATTTGATTTTTTTTTTCAGTGCTAATTTCTGTTTAATATATCTAATAGCTATTTGTAACACGTAGGAAAGTGTCTGATTGTTTTCCTCTCATCGATGGAAAAGTTGTTATTCTACCTAATATAAAATAAAATATATACCGGCTAATTCTTTAAGAGTTCCAATTAGATAGTTTAGAAAAACTTGAGATAATTCAAATATGAAAACTTGAGGTATGATATTTTCAGATATGTCCCGTTGATTTAAAATATTTAGAACCGGAAGTTTACTGTAACTTGCCTATTTTATATATAACAATTAGTGTATTCAAAAAATATCCAAATGTGACCAAAATACACAATACTAAATAAATATGGTATGAAAAAAAAGAGTAAATTTGCATTACTCATAAGATACGGAGTTACAAATCGTCAAACACTTAGTGTAAGTTAGCAAACCCCTTATATTGAGGAAATTACTAAGAGTAGCTTTATTGAAATACACAATTTTAGTTACAGTCAACTTCCAGTACAACCGGAAGTAGTTGGATATTCTAAATATTTTAAATTAATTGTGCATATCCGAAAACGTCATACCTCAAGTTTTCATATTTTAATTATGTCACGATTCTCTAAATCGTCTAATTGGAACTCCCAAAGAATAGAATAAAAATATTGAAGTTATGTATTTCGTATAAATATATATATATATATATATAATTTGGTCTGAATATTTGAAGTTATACATGAATCCATGCTAATGGTAAAGAACTCGTTATGAAAGAGAGAGAACGTATTATTAATATCTTAAAGTAGAGATACATCGAGGTGAGAACATCGTTCCAATCAATTCGATTGTAACGGTACCGGCAGTCGTGGTCGTACCTCTAATTCTGTTGAGAGGAGACACATCGCTGCCTGCTCCTTAAAATTTCGCCTGTCCTTTTAGATACTCTCTAAACCCTTATGTAAGCTTTATGTGGTTCTTATAAATTCATTGTTATTAAAAATGTTAATTCTTGTTCAAAAAATATGCTTTCATCCGATCCATTTATTATTGACATATTAATAGGGTGAAATATAAAAGCGAGGTAAAGTATTTTACTCAAATAAGACTAGGAAGCGTATATTTTCTGTAAAAGTAAAAAAAATGTTTTCCAAATGTTAAATATTTATTTTACTAGTTCTAAATTCCTATACCATTTTTTTTAATTAGAGAAACATTGACTTTGGCTTGTTTAATTTATTGAATAAATTAATGAAATATTCCAAACACACAAAAACTGTTTTCTATTAAGCATTTAAATGAATTAAAAAAACGAACCGTAAAATGGATTTTTCTTTTCAAAAATTTCGCTCTAGCTGAACATGAACAAATGTCCGTCATTTAAACAAAATATTTGGATTGAATACAGGATAAATATTAAAATAAATATATTATAGATAATTGATTTGCTTTATTCGCAACGGTTTTATGTTATGACTCATGACAGTGCCGATAAAATTTATAAAACGCTCAAATGGTAGCTCAACAATTTATCTTTTTTAAGCTTCGAATATGAATGCAAATAAACCTGTTTATTGTTTGAAACTGATAATTTGTTGAATAATTTTTTTAAAGAAGTATTTTTAATGTTTCTCAAAAATGTGTATTACTAAGTAGCTTTGACTGATTAAAATATTTAAAACAACAGAATATAAAAATTCAGTAAAAATTGAAATAATTACTTTTAATAATTAAATTAATCGTATATTCGGACACAATTAATTAGGTTTATATAGAATTTAACATAAAAAGCGCCATTCTTTACAAATACCCTCAATATAGTCTGTGCATTTTTTTTTGCATTCAATGGAGACCAATTATTTGTTAAACCTAAACTAAATATTTAAAATTCTGGAGAAATAAAAGACCTTTTGCATTTAGAGATACATCGCTCGCTGACCTCTCCTTTTAAAAGCGCATCTAATCAGACGATGTAAGGTTGAACTGCATATTTACAACTATATCTAATCGAGTTTAATGTTCATGGCTCAGTCGATACTTATCAGATATTACAAAAGAGATTATTTCTACAATGTTATGGTGAAACCCGCACGAGAATCCGAGTTTTGATAACAAAGATAATATGTATTCTCATGCCAGGATTAGTACACCAAGCTCTTAAAAGTATCATATAGTTATATAATAAATTAAAACTCATGTTACGAGATAGTTTGGATAGCGGCATAGGTAAATTTTTATTAAAAGTTTTTTTTCATTAGTTTTCTGTATTAATGAATATATATTTTTGCGAAATTTGCACATTATTCATCAATTACCTTTCATACATTTTCATACCAAGTTTTTGAAAAAGACTAATAATAGTATAATCACTCTCTAAAAACGCCTACTGCAGTGAATATACATAGTTCTAGGATTGATCTTTCAATCTATAAGTTTCACCATCTTCGTAGAAAATGAAAATTAGACTGTAAAAAGCACAAACGCTTTGAAGCTTTCAGGACATTTTATTAAATTTAAAATATTTATTGAAAAATATGTTTTCAACCTAATTTGTATACTTCATGCAACTAGAGAGGTTTTGTGGATCTACGAGAAACGGATCATTCTTTGTAATGTGTGATTACTCAACATGGCCGCTAGAATTCCAGAACCGGTTAATCTATATAAAATAAAAAGCATTCTTTTTGAAGACACTGTACGTTCATCCTGACATAAGACTCATAAGTGTCTCTCTAAACACTAAATCCGGATATGCTAGACAAGGATAAAGAAATATATGGGTAAATAAAGAAATCCCATATAGCATATAGCCTTGCACACATTCAAAGCTCTCTCTTGAAAGTAGAACATTTTGTTTTCAGCAAGGTATTTGTTAAAGCCGGTCTCCATATTTCAGATCTTCGTGCCCTTCTCTCTATTTATGTTTATACAAAATGAGAAGGCGTGCACCTGCTTACGAACCACGCATAAGAAAGGAAAAACCTTTTTAAAAGGGTTTTCGGGATTTGTTTTCAGTTTGATTCTCGCTTGACAGTAAATAATCCCTTTACTTCGTTCGGGATTGCGAGGAATCTCGAAACCTGTCACTGGGAAATTATTTTTTATTTTTCTTTGTCTGTTTATGGAATAGGGTTTTATTTCTCGTGAAATGTTTTTGTATTTCTATCTTCTTACAAACAAAACTTTTTTGTGTAATTAATTAACGAAACAAAAAAATTATAACATCTACGAAACCAATAGCAGATTATATATATATATATATATATATAAGATAAATTGTACTCATCTGAATTTCCATCGTATTACAAGCCTTCTTAAATAATTTGTCTGACCAAGATTTCATCACATCTACGAAACCAATAGCAGATTATATATATATATATATATATAAGATAAATTGTACTCATCTGAATTTCCATCGTATTACAAGCCTTCTTAAATAATTTGTCTGACCAAGATTTCATCACGACACTGTTACATTTTGAAAGACAGGCAAGAATGACAGATTTTGACAAGCGTAAACAACTTCACAGCACAAGCATTTCAACCAACCACCATTAAGTAATATATACTATAATAATATACTTTTCTAAAAAAATTTTTTGGTTATTATTATATAGGTATTTAGTCTAAAAGGTTATCTAAAATAATTAAACTTCCCAGGTTTATTTGTGCATTCATAACTATATTTTGAGTATATTTTAGGTATTTCTTTATTTCCTATTCTTCCAAAAAATCAAGCTCTTCTTTCTTCCGCAGTGGAGATACTTCATGTAAGTGACAAGAATTTAAAAAAAAAAAAAAGAATATTATTGTACATATTGCTTAATGCTTAATTTATCTTTTACATCTATAATAATTTTTCTGTTTAAAATTCATTGAATTTTGAACAGTTTAATTTAAACAAAACATTCGGTTGTATATCTGCCAAATAATTTATATGCACATACACCTTTATGATTTTATAATTTTACAATCCACTTTGTGTAAATCTCGTCATATAATTAAAATTTATAAAGTAAGTATACCTTAATTTTGTGAAATTTTACGGCTACATATATCACGTTCCCAATTTATCCTCAAGTAAGTGATATCCACCCGAATCTGAACGAACTATTAACATTTATGAAGAGGCGAAATTGAGCTCTGTCTGGTTAGTTCTGGTACATTCTTATTGCTCCCCTGATCCACGTTTTGTAAATTCGGCACTGCTTCCGTAAAAGACAACAATGCGAGTAGAAGATGTACCTCAGTAAACTGAAGTTAAATGAAAATTATTTGATTATGGTCGGTTATTTTATCGGACCAATAAAATCAGAATATAGAAGTTTAAAATTACATTTTGAGGTTTAATTAGATCTAGTCAATGTTTTTAAAAAACACCAACACTGTTTAATAATACAAGAGTACTTGTTTACAGCCGTTGTCTAAGGCAACATTACAATTTAAATTTATATTTAAGTACCTAATTCGAAATTATGACGTTCTGACCATTTTATAATTAACTCATGTCCATAGTGTAAAATACTATTTTTCTACCATAATATTTAAAGGTTTCATTTGATATCCTACATTATTCCTTGTGTTTGTATCATACTAGTTTGAATTTCCAATTTATAAATATAAAAACAATACACTTTAGGAATTATGTAAGTAATATTTTAATTTTGTCGCTTTACTCGAAGGCAAGAAGTTACTGATATTTAACAAATTGTAAAAACACTAATGAATTTACATTAATGGTCATTGGTAATTTATTCCTAGAAAGTCGTACAAAATACCTTGTAGCCCTAAAATGCCACAAATTTATGTAAAATTACTACGTGATGTTACTGTGTAAAATTACTACGTGATGTTACTGTGTAAAATTACCATACAATTCTTTATGTATATTTAAATTGATTAATTTTTATTAGTTGATAAGATGAAAATATTGATGTAAATCATATTTTCCTATATGTAAACTACTATACAGGTTTATAAAGTATCTAAAAGGACAAAAGCGAAATTTTAAAGACCGAGCAAAATAGAGGTGAGAACACAACTGCCGGTTACGTTACTATCGAATTGACTTGAATGATGTTCTCACCTCGATGTATCCCTACTTTAAGATATTAGTAATACGTTCTCTCTCTTTCATAACGCGTTCTTTATCACTTGCATGACTTCAAATATTCGGGCAAAATCTGTATAATATATAATAATAATCTTTTGGTTGCATTACTTTTTATAATAACGAAATTATTAAAAAAAAAACTGGGGTTGTTCAAATTACATTTCTTTTTCTTTAAAATGGAAGCAGCACAAAATTTTGTGTTAAAACCTATTACGGTACCAATGAAATTTACAATTTAAGACCATATTTGTTAAGTCTCAAAATAATATATTTATAATACATAGTTTTAGAAAGTCATAGGGTTATTTTAGAGTACTTAATCTTAAAATAATTTATATTTATCCTGACCCTCCCATACTTGAAATATAAAAGGCAGGGTGGGACTCGAGATCAAGCTATACCTCGGCCTTGCGTTTTTTGAAAATGGCGCATTAGCGGTGAGTATCCAATTGCAAATCTATTTAGTACCTATTTTTAACATTATCAGATTTTCAGTTTTCCGCAGCTCGATTGATCTAATTTAATATTCACCCTATGGATCACTTCTCATCATAACTCACAATGGCGTTAGAGTTCAGGAGTTGGCGTGCTAATAAGAATGTGTGAAGTGTCATCCTCATCGTGTAGTTTATGGCGGTTTATTTCCCTTTTTCAGCATTCTCAATTATTTAACGGAATATTACTACCTTTTTACAATAATCGGAATAATTGAAAGGTATTTCTTTGACGGTACTATTATACTAAATAATTAGGTACAGTTGTAATCAAAGAAAAAATAATCTTACAGTGCTGAAATTAAAAATTATTTATACCAAAAAAATCTACCTACTCTAAGCAGTTATTGTCGTAATAAAGAACTCATTTTAAATTCATTTTTTATATTACATCTTTTTGCAGCAAACAAACCGATCAACAATTACCATGAAATATAGTTTAAAAGAGTTATAACATATAACAAATAGAATTTATTACTTTTGGCTGATTTAAATTAGAATATTTAATTTATACATTAATTAATTTACAAAATTAATCAATGTAATTTATTCGTTTTCATATATTATATTTAATTCATTTTATCCATATTTTGTTTTAAGTGTCAAATACAATAATTAATGTAATAATTCAAAACTAATCTTATATTCGTAATAGATAATTACAAAATCAACAATAATGTGGATACATGGAACATCCAACATTCTCTATACATAATTACCAGCCACTAAAAGATATATCCCTTCTGTTGCCAAATTTTCTCTGTTATATGGTTTCAACTCAAAACACTATTTTATTACCAGCATAAAATGTACTGCAATTCTAATTAATCCATAAATTAAGTTTAGGATTTTGAGTGTTAACATTAGACTAAATATTGAAATTTCTCATTTTAGGGCCAAATATTACGGCTCATTTGCAACATTTTACTACATATTAAATATGTAATAGGTGAAATGCGACACTGCAAATATTACAACATGTTTAAATGTCATCGATAAATTTTGAAAGCTCATCATATATAATTATCAGACCTGTGCAATCATACCCTTGTTACATCTGTCTTCTTTTTGTTTATATCTTTTTTAATATAATTTTTAGATAATTTGTCTTATTTTGGTATATTAATTGTCTGTTTCATTGCTTTCTATAGCGATTGTCGATGGATATCTTCTTACGTTAATCATTATTCTGTTGTGTTTTTTTAAAACCATAATCTAGGAATATATTTTTTGTGTAGTTGACGGCCCTAAATTTATTTTTACATAATATATGAAATTTTCCTTAACCTTGCGATATTTTTATAGTAACACTATATAGTCAGTAAATACGTGCACAGTGATTTTATTTTCTTCCTGGTAGAATTACATGTACATTCTTTTACCCGCTCTATTATGTTAACGTGTTTGTGCACTGACAGAAGACTGCTTATTATCCTAGGCATCGTCCTGTTTTAAGTTATTAAATCATTTATTATTTAAAAAAATCTCTGAATAAACTTTTTAACCTGTCTGTGTCTTGGTGATTTTATCCGTATAATTCTTTCTGCAATTCTGCAGATAGGTTCCTGTGTCCTGATTGTCAAGGTTACGTTAATTTATTTTCACTACTCCGGCAGCCAGTTGTTGATTTCTCCTTTTTGTCACAGAGTTTATAAAGGCATTATTAAAAGTTCTTTCAATATCGACGAATGTTGGGCTGTTTCCATATTCTCTATTGACTTCAACACCTTATTTAGATCGTTATGTGTTCATTCGTTAAGAGCCTTCTTTACTTGCAAGTTATCGAGAGTTTAACTACGCATTTATCGCTTTATCTGATCGAATTTAACTGCCGTCTATTTACTCATACAGAGCGTAGGTCGTGCATTAATCTTTTGCACTCAGCCGGCATTTATCAGAGGAGAATAATCTTAGCCGGAGACTTATTTTAAAAAAGGGTAAAATAAATATGTATATTGGCTTGATTAATTATAATGTATATTAATTCGGAGGCTTACTCATATTCTTTGAAGAATTATTAGTATTTTTTATATTCACTTTTTTGTAAGTAAATAATTATAGTAGAATTGTTACTATCAATATCACAGGTTAGTCCACCTTAGGTAAGGTTTTTTCTTCTTTCACGTTTTTCTGAAAAAGGTGAATTAACCTGACCGAAGTAATGTTGAGACAATTCACCGGTTTAATTTTATAACCATGGTATTAAAAATACCTAATTAACTGGTTAATTGGTTATTACTTTTCAAAAATTAATGTAAGAATGAAAACTTAAATAAGCCAGTATTTGCTTGAAATATTTGCAGGGGACTTACCGAATCTAGCTTTTTCAACATATTTTGATAAGAAATTACTTTTTCATAAAATAAAAAAATCTTAGTTAAGGGTGTTTCTTTAATGCGATGCAGTTTTTTTTGTTTGACAATTTCCATATGTCGCAAAAAAAAGCGTAAGGTACGGTGAAGATTTTAGCTTTATAAAAAAAAATATATATATATATATATATAACGAAATGAAGAAATATTTACCTATTCGAGTTGGTACTTGTCAATATAATGAAAAATGAATCATTTTTGTAAAGAAAATCTTGTATCTTAGAAGTTTTATATGCCCAGTTTTAGAGATATTACTTAATTCTGACAAGTGACTTCCTCACATCTCCCTGTATTTGGAAATCCTTCCATCCCCTCTTTTATTAATTAAATTTAATTTGTTGAGACTATTACCAAATGTGATCATTTTGCTACGTGCTATTTTAGAAATATTGATTAATTTTAACTTTTACGCTCTTTTGCATCTCCCTTTATGGTCGTTCTAACCCTCATAACATTAGTATGTCTGTTGAGACCTCTACCAAATATTATAATTTTTTATGTGCAGTTTTACAAATAATAAACTAAAATCAGCATCAAACAAAAACTATTTATCTTTTTGCTTGCCATTATTGTACGCCCGAGAACTGTGATCGCAGGGAACCCAATATTTTAAAAATTTGGGTGCATCAACAAATTTTAAAAGGTCGCTATTATACTTATATATTTTTATATATTTTTAATATAGTATGTACATGAAATTAGTTAAATATCGACTTGTACATAGAACTTATTTTTTATTTAATATATTCCTTATTTTTACAATAGTTGTTTTCATTAGATATTTAAATTGTTTTTTATTAAGCCTCATTAGATGCTAATAACCAATTTACTTATTGAGTTAAACCCCCTGAAAATAATATTTAAATTTGTTCATATATTCATGGTAAAAATAACCCGTTACGTAACAGTATTGTTATGCACTCTCTTAGAATACCTCTAATTCGTTTAATGTAATGTATTTTATGTTTATGAAAAATAAAAAAAATAGATTATTTTTACAGTATTATACATAGGAACTCTCGTGTCAGGATTTGTATACAAAGCTCTTCGATTTGTTTTTTTGCATTGTCATAATTTCTGGATACCTAACTCCACTTCTAAATGTATAAAGTAAATGAATATGAATATGAAAAAGTCACCCTTGAAAACGCTCCAGAGTCGTTCGAGTAGCATATTTGCCGAGGCGGCACAATCGCCATACGTAGCAGTTCATTAATTAGACAAGGGTAGTGTGCAATGTGCTGATTCCCCGAGACCTTTTCAGACAATAACACAGTGTGTTCACCAGCTCGCAAATAGAAAGGAGAAATGTCTAAAGATAATGAGAGCTTTCTTAAACAAGATACTTCCGCTATTCGGCTCGACTTGTATTCCCAGATCTCGGGTTGCCGCCTCCGCTTCGTCGCACCGTCTTTGACGTCGCGCGACAAATACGTGACCTCCTGGGGTCGGTATTGTCGCCTTCCGCACCTATTTGTTCAATTTAAAGATACAGCTATTTTATGACAAATGTAATTGCGGTTGTTTATATGTATATATGTACATAAATATCTTATCGATAGAAAACATATTGGATCTACATCATTTGTATAGTACTAATTAAAAGCAACCAAAAGAATACATTACGCTGCATTATGAAAATTTAATATTTTTATACATGTTAAAAGCAACTTGGAATTAATAATATTGTTACGTACTGGTTTTTATTGAATAAATAAACAAATCTAAAGATTATTTTAGGGGGGAGGAGGTGTTAACACACTATGTAACTTGGTTATTGGAAATTATGAGACTAAGGAAAAACAATAACAATTTATTTAGTTACAAAACAGTTAATAAAAATATAACGGTAGCTTACATTTTTAACTAACTAACACATCTAGTAGCAGGGGTAGGCACTATTATGTTTCGATTTGTCCAGTTTCCACATTTGACTTCCTAATCTATTTTTATTTAATGACCTCTTCTAATATTATTTCCTATATACTATTTCCTTCTTCTTCTTGTATTATTGCTTTTTCTTTTTCTTCAATTTGTCAATGTGTATTCGTTATTTACTTAACAATGTCGAAAAATATTCACTTTAAAGAAGTGAAACAAGACTAAATTATATACTGAAAAATGCATTGCCATATTAAAAAATACCACCAAAATTGAAATTTAGCCATAATTAAGGTGTCCCGTACTGCTGGTATACATTTTCGGTCAGAGAGTAAATAGAATTTTTGCAGCTGTCTTTTATATCATCAATCTTCCTGGACAAGTTTTATTTATACAAATTTAAATACCCCATATAGCCAATTAGAGAGGACACAAGTAGAAAACATTTAGTTGTTATTAAAAGAGTATATATTCAAAGAAAAAACAATCTGCTTTATAAATATAGACGAAAACATAAAAATTACAAAGAAATGCAAGGAAAACGAATCACTGGCATCTAAGTGTTCAATGCAATAAAATAATTTTGATTTTACACTTGGTAGTGTGAAATACATCAACTTTATTAAAGTTATTACATATTTCATAGATATATTAAATAATTTAACGAGTCGTTTGTACGAGGTGTTAAGAAATAAAATGTTACATTATTCAATGATAACCAAGGAGATTTGTATTTTATTTCGATTTTGTATAGATTACACCATCTCCGTTACGACTGTTTTAACAAAAATATTATATTGCGTTTTTTTAATATTTCCGAACGAATGTTGGTTAATAGTACTGTTACGAAAAACCGTCACAGAATGTGTAATTAATTAGTGGAATAGCTCCTGGCGATTACACACTCAACGTTACACTATTGAATAGAAACAGTGGAATTGAGATGACGTTTTGTCAAATTAGTAAATACATTTTGAATAAATTCTGTAAAAATTCACGATTCAATTGTCTAAAATTTATTGCAATACTAAAAGTGCACAGAAATGTTTGTTAGTTATTTCCCTAATGTTACTATTGCTGCTCTCGAGCCCACCAATAAACGATTTTTGTAAAGAAATCAGTCACCAGAAACCACTACAGAAATTACTCATCGTTCCCAATTTAGATTAACAAACAATTCTTAAATTTCATGTTTAAAAGTACTTAAAGAATTTTTACTTAATTTTAATTTATATATAGTTAGTAAGTAAAATAAGTCAGTAGGCCACACATTTAAAGTTATCAATGTTTAATGGAGATTTACTGATTTATGAATGTATTTTATATGATTGCTGTTAAAATAAACACCATTATTTGTTTTTAATTGTCTAATCGTTTTTCTGAAAATAAAGCCAAAATAGGATAATATATAGTTCATATCGTGAGATTGTTCAAGGCTTGTTTTTTGAGCACCCTGGATTAAGTGAACGAAAAAGTTCTAATCTAATCTATACATTTGGCTTAAATTATTTTCACCTTACTCATACTTAGGTAATGGAAAAACATATTTTCGTTTACAGAAAAATGAATGTCATTTTGACAAAGAGCTCATTAGTTTTATTGTTTGCTTTTATAGCAACTATGCAGCCATATCCTCCTATAAAAAGAGAATATTGAAAATGATGACTATCAACCTCTAACTTGTCTGTTAGTACACAAACTTTCGTTCAATTATTAATTGATATTTTCAAATTAAATATTAAAATTACTACCTTTCGTAGAAACATCTACACTTTCTAAGAAGTGTTGTCACCCCATCTCTAACCTCCTTTGTAGGTTGTCTGCTTGGAGGGATCTTGTATAACTTGCAGATGCCTCTATATATTTAGACTTGCCGACTGGTAACGTTAAACCATGATTAATGCCGCGCTAATAGCTTTTGTGGATAATGCTCAAACATTTGTGCAGTTGTGTTTGAGTTTCAGTGGTCCAAAACGTGTGTGAATCGAGAGAATGATAAACATCTAAATGGAAGCACATAGAAAGCCTGCTGGCCATAAAAATAGGACGTGATCTAGGTAACCAGTTGTTTTTGTAATGGCTTGCCTTGTTTTGGTAAAAGGGTGTCCATTTATTTTTATTTTGGCCACTCTTATTTTTCTAGATAATAAAGCTTTTCATAAAAAAAACACTGAATATACACTAAACGGGACTTTATATAGGGCCAGTTTTGTATTAATTGAGCTTACTTATATTGAATTTAGAATTACCAGTTATGATTCTATGGAAAGCATCCAACGTAAGTTTCTAAAAACTACTCAGCATTTACATAATTGTATAATAGAATAACTTTTATTTTAGCCATTTACTGAAACTAATACATTTATCTTATCTTCCATAGTTGCATAGTTATCTTCTTAATAAATCTATGGAGTAAATGTGTGTTATCTTAAATTTTATAGCTATACATTTAGGCACGTTTTTCTCTAGTTAAATCTGTCCCTTACCTCTTAGCAGTTTTGTTTATCTAAAGAGATCATTTAGCAAAGCTGGTCCAATTGCTCTCTAGAATGAAAAACAGTATTTTCTATTTTTTAAGCTTACCCTTAGCACAAAAAGTTTATAACTGCACATTTTTACCAGTATACTCTTTATAAACCATTTTAGTTAAACTATATCAATCTTTATTTACACTTTTATAAAGTTATGAAGTTTATTGAAAAATACTGGGAAATTGTTTTTCTTAATGCAAAGTATATATTTTTCTGATGTCAAAATAAGGGATTCAAATATATTTTTTGAACTAATAACTTTTGACATTTAATGGTTGTAGATGGCTTTTAGATAAGCTTTTAGTAAGTTTTTGACGAATTAATATTAAGTATTTTCCATCTGGTGCTGACTTTCTTGATGTCACTGTACATATTCACAAATTCCCATATGAACGCATAATAATAAATCATTCAAAATATTTTTAAATGTAAAAATATAAGTGAAACAAAGTTTATTAATCTTTTCCTGACGATTCAATTTTTATTTTACAACATTTTTCAACTTTAAACAATAACATTTTTTTAATTTTATTAATTCATATAAACTTAAAAATACAATCAAATATTTTCAATGATTGATGAATTTCATAAATTGAGCAAGCACCGTAACCACAACTAAAAGAGGGTCATATCAATGTAAAATTCATTATTTACAAACAAAATTTGATAACATCTGCCGAAGCAAAAAGCTAAAAGTGTTAGCTAAAAAAAAAAGAAACGAGACAGTTGAGGAACTCCTAGTGTTAGGGCAAGAGCCTCCTCTGACCAAGTAGTGTTTCTTCTTTTTTTGAGGCCAGCATAGATACCTTACTATTAGACCATTTTCTTAATAACTATAAAGCGGAAAGTAAATTGGGAAAATATTGGAATTTGTGATTGTCCCCAGAAGCCAACAAATGTGGTATGGACCCTTTGTACTTAATTTTTATATTTGTATTCGATTGTCTCTAGACATTTTGGTTAATTTTTTAAGTGTCGGACTGGGATTAGTGTAGCCTAATTTTTGATGTGACCTGTTCGTTAGACTATTGCTTTTATTTTATCTCTTGTGTTTCTTTTAGTTTTAATAAATAATTGTATATTTTTTCATCACTCTTTTTCATTCATTACCCAAATCACGCGTTAGTGACCCCTTAACGTCACAACTCGTGACAATATTTATTACCGTAAAAATTTATAAGATCGTATCTTTTAATTTAATGACTAAATAATTTTAGTTTCACATATTAAGACAATAGTTTATTGCAGTTACTTCTTCAATGGCTTGATAAAAAAAATTCTGGATAAACCATCTCGACGATTTTATGATTATTTTTATTGCAGTTCTCCAAATGACCAAGAAAAGTGAAAATCAATATAGATTTCCACTACATCTGTATACTATATGTGACCTTCTTACTCAGAATCGTTTATAACCATTTTATGACCCTGGAATGGGCTGCTGATAAAAAATAAAATAAAGTTTCACCTTTTTATGGCTGATAAACCATGGACCTAACTGCTGCGGGATTTCATTTTTTTTACTTCTTTATTTTTCACCTTTCGGGCCTTGCTAAAGCAATTACTTGTCAGCGGTTCCAAGTTTATATTCTTTTATTAGAATTTTTTAAAACAGATTGAATTATCCTTGTTTTGAGGACTCTTTTACCGTTGAATTTTTATAACTTTTCCCATCATTGATGGTATTTATACGAAATAAGTTCAAATATTTCAATTAAATCATCCGTTCAATCAATTATAAGTTTATGAAGTGGCTACTACTCTTGCTAATGTTTGGCATAGTTAACATAAAACTGAATATCGTAGATTACCAATCGTGTTTTTTACTTTTTATGAGGTCATTTGCTATTTAACAAAATAAAATTTATATAAAAATGGAGTGCTACGACTACCGATACATTTTAAATTTAAGTGGTTTAAGTAATAGTTACAGTTCATTAATTTAAACATATTTTTATATGAAAATACAATATTCGTTTAATCACTAAATAATTTAAAGTTCATCTCCACTTTCTGATTCACTACTTTTTCCAACACTTATTACCAGTCAAATAGATTTTTCATGATCATACCATTTTTTGTTACTGATTCAGTGTGTCTAACACATTTTTCACACAGACTTCAAACTATACTCTCTAAAACAATGAATACAATGAATAGAAATATGTAAAAAAAATATCCCATAACACACTTTGTATCTTTAATTTTTGCACATAGGATAGTGGTTCCAAAGATTCCCACCAACATTTTTCCCATTTTAAAGTACTCGTACAAGTTTAAAACAAAGTGTTAAGCTTGGGCTTTATGTTTTTCCGGCATAATCTAAAAGGCAGATAAACATTTTAATCATTACTTATATTTAAAGTCTCTTAAGGTGAAATTATAGACAGAGTGTATTTATAAACTGTCAAAAGATGCATTCTCGTTTAAATTCTTTTCATTTTTCTTAATTTGTAATTAGGGATCATTAAAAAGTAGTTTTTTGATTAAAAGATATACGTTAGTAACTGTTGATAGAAAAATATATCGCATTAAGGACATATGTTTTATATCATCAGATGTGAGTAAAGAGTGGTAAAGTTGTAAAAATCCAACTGTAAGATATATAAACTATTTATCAATTATTGCTATCTATTTTGAATAGTTTGGATGCTGTATACAAATTAGATTAAGTTTTAAAAGGTAAAAATTAAATTGAATTTTAAAAGTTTACAAAAATTTGTTTTAGAGCAAACAGTTTTCAAATTAAAAATACATTTCCGTCTAAAGAAGTCCCATTGTATAAAATTTTTATCATTAGGAAAGCAATTCTATAACTTTAAAGTTGCGGAAAGGGAAAAAAGCACTAAAGTGTATAATAAAATATTCAACAACTTTGCAATGAACATCTCCTTACTTTTAAAGCCACAAGCAGAGTGTAAAACTTGCCCGGTGCTTTTTTAATTACGACCAAAACGGAGTTTTAAATCTTTTAAATCACTAGGCGAGAGGAAAAAGATTTTCTCTAGGTGTTCTCCAATTATTTATTCTTATTCCTTTTGTGTGGCTCACTCCTAAAGAATTCGTTTTAATCTTAGTTGCGTAATTGTTTTCCCGAAAGAATTTTTATCGCACTTGCTTGTTATAAATTAGAAATTGCTGCTCGGTCCTGGTAGTTAAAAACTTTAATATTGTTTGAGAGAGCATTTTTCTGTATTTTGGAATGTATACATCTTCAACAATAAATTAAAACTCGATAGAAACAATGATATGCGTTATTGTCGGAAATTGTTTTTTCCTGAAATATACTTTCAGCTTTTTAGCGCATATATTATTCCAAAAGCACTCAATAATAATTTCTCGGCAAACAATGAAAACTAAGTAGTATACCAGTATACACTCAAGCACCAATGGTTACGCTATTATTATAGTTAATATACACACAACATTGTACACAAAATAAATCTATTCTAGGATATGCACAGTTTTGCTTTTCGAATTGTTGGAAACGAACGCTTTGCCGACAGAGAATTTTGAGAAGGTATCGATAACCGTACTTCAAAACTTGTGCAAAAATATCGGCTTTTTCATCACCCTCTGTCCCTATGGTATGCTATTGCCTACATCAGTGTCACTCTATTATGAACACTTAGAAGATTTAGAGCTTACATGAGAGAATTCCAAACTAGTTTGGAGTCTGTTCGATTGGAGATCAATGCTTTAGGACCAATCTGAGATACAATTTTAATGTCTTTGTTTCTCAACAGGTTTATTATTCGCGTTTATTTTTCATAGCTAGAAAGCGAAGATTTTCGTTCGGTATATTTAGAGTGTACAGGAACGTCAAACTATTTTTTCATGTAAAAAAGATATACTATTCATTACGTTTAATTGAGGTAAAAGTATAATTCTAGAGCAATAAACAAAACTTTAAAACCTATGAATTCTATATTTTAAAACATTAGAGATAATTGCCTTTTTTGTGTGTGGTATCAACCCCTGGGGTTATTAGCCACCGTGTTTTGTGTAGGCTTTGTTACTGTTTCCCGGTGCTACTTTAGGAACAGCACTGTTAATTTGTAGCCAAGAGTGAATGGTAGAGTGGGAATCACCTTTAGGGATGAGAACTAACTTCCTAACTTGTAGCCAAATCAGGAAATCAATTTCTGACTTGTAGTCAAATCAGAAAAATTCTCGTCCCTGCTAAATTCGAACCGGGGAACTATCGATCATCGGCTCGCGGCTCTCCCACTACGCCACTACCCCCCAAGTGCGCCTGTTTGATGTGCCATATATCTTTCATTACCAAAAAAATTAGGAAATGAATATACAGTAACTTAACTCTAAATTGTGTTTGGAGTCATTATAACATTCGTTATTTAATACTTTAACATATACATAATATAGGCTGTTTAGAAATATTAAGAACAACTTAAAGGACGGTGCAAATTAGAGTATTTTTTTATTTTATTTAATGGTGTAATAACAGGTAGTAAACTCTCAGCAATAACAACCACGCCTATACTCTGAAGGTATCAGAGACTTTAGAGCGGTAAAGCTAAACTAGGTTTTGTCTACCTTTGATCTGTAAAGAACGTGAAAGTTTGCATTGGTTTACAAATACAGGACCCACTAGTACTTCAGTTATAAAGGGCAAGTTGATAAATCAACGATTCTCAATCCTTTTGGAATACCAATATATTAAATTGAAATAAAATGAAAAAAGTTAGAAAATCACAATAATACAAATTACGTTATTCAAATAATTAGACAAAATAAATAAAAACTATATAGTAATAAGACAATTATATTATTAACGGAAACTGACAAATAAATTGTTTAACAACAAAAACATACGAAAAAATGATTAAAAGTCTCTTTCTAGATTCGAGGAGAAGACCCAGAAATTAACCAAAAAGAAAATATTTATAGAAAACTTGAGCTAACCTTGGGAAGGATGGTACTTTGCCTCTATTCCCGAAAACTTTTTTATATACTAATATACTTTATCCCTACACTTATTCGCCGGAAATTCAAACTCAAAAGAACTAATTCATGCGAAAAATATTAATACCAAGTCAGTACTCTCCTTTGTTTAAACGAAATGTTCTGAATTGTCTTTAATGATTTCGTTCCGGTTAGGTCAATAAAAAAACTTCTTAAACAACAAAACAGGTGCTTTAAAAGATGTTAAAAATATTCCTGACTAAATAAATTACTAAAATATTTTCCAAAAGTGAGAACCCTTTAACAGTTATTCTGACTTAACTAATGTCGCACTCGCTTTCTCAAACAGGGTAATTAGATTTTTTAAAATCTCTATTCGCATTTCAAACAGTGAAGAGCGTGTGTTAAGCGCATGTTAGACTCGTGATTGCAAATTTTTGAATTAATATTGGGCGAGCGACCGAGAAAAATGTGCTACTAGAGTGGTATTCGGTTAGTTGAGTGCATATAGTTTTAACAATATTAGTATTAATTGTAAATATTTTTCAGTGTAAACGTTTGTGCTATTCTTTTTTGCTGAACAAGCGTCAGTTTAAGTGTACAACGTCCGTATTGTTATTGTCATTAATTTCCTTCTGTTAGAGTAATTTATTTGAGCATAATACGGTCCTGTTCTAGTTAAACGTTCACGTGCTTCTGTTGACATTATCCGTATTTGAAATATGAACAGATATTAACACTGAATTGTCACATCAAAAAAATACATCAAGACAAAATTACCAGGAAGATAATAACACTCGTTAGTGGTACCCTAAGGTTTACTTACAAAAAAAAACACGTAAAACCCCAAAATGGACTCTCCCTGAAATTGACGCTAACTACCTGGAAATGTAGGTGAATTCTTTCTTACTCACGGTACAAAAAATACTAACTGACCAAACTCTACATCTTTTTCTCTTCTAATTAAAAAAATGCTAGGGTAAACTCTACCCTTAAACCGAGAAAATATAATACAATCAAACAGGGGCAATTATTAAAAAAAATTAGCTCCCGTACCGAACTCGTCCTGTGCCCTATTTTCTTTAATTTTTTTCCTCTCGCGAAATTCTCCTCTTTTTTACTTCCAGTTTTATTTATTATCCCGTGGGGTTGTTTTGATTCGTAATCAATGATGGTGTTTCGATTTCACAACACGTCACTTTTTGACATAACTTATTTAAAACGGCTTACTTTTGGAGTTTTTTTTTTCAGAACACAAGATGTTAGCGTAAATAACTTTGTATTAAATTTTTATAAGCAATTTTTTTGGAACCCTAGTCTTCGGGTCTTTAATTGTATATAATAATTTTCTTTGGTCTTTAGAATTTCAACACCAACATGTCTCCAATAATTTATGCATTTTGTTTTAGCTTATACTTTTTTCCTTAAACTTTTTATTTAATACTGGGCATTCTTTCTTAAATTCAGTAAACATAATTATTAAAATACATCGTAAATTCTGATTTTGTAGTCAAACTAAAAAAATATATTTTTATGTATATAATGAAAAATTCAATTGCTGTTAGCTTGGTCCACCCTTGGTTTCCTGGAAAAATCGAAACTCATTTTAAAAGCATATAATATGGACCCATCTACTCTGCCTACCCTCTAAATTATAATGAAATCCATAAAATGATTCAAATTTTATTAGCATATAAACATTTCTCGTGGACTGAACAACTCGCAAGGGATGCGTCCCAGACAAGAAATTATACAACATTTTTGTGTTTTTTTTGTATAAATTATGCGTTTTTTAAGTTGCTCACAATACTTCTGCTAGATCCTGTATAACACTTAATACTGAAATAAGCAAAAACAGATCACGAGGAAACTTATTTGTACTAGTTAGACCTTGGTGAGATAGGGATGGATATTAAGGATATCTGGTAATTATTCGTTTTATCTAATATCCGGCCATTTTTGGGTCATAATGTGTATACCCCATGATTTTATTATCAGAATATCCGGCTGTTATATGGTTTGCCAAATAGTTATTCGATCTTTTTTGGGATATATAATATGATGTTAATTTACATTAAAAGCATATTTCACCTGAAGGGCTTCTTTAAGAAGCCAGCTCACGAATAACGGACAATTACCATGCGAATGTGGATGATCAAACGACCCAAACATAGAGTTATTTTTTTGATCTACAAACAAAGAATTCCTAAAAATAATAACTATATATCATAAAATCTATTTCATTCAAATTTAGAGGTTTTGCAACGCATCTAGATCTAGTTATATAATTAATAGAATATGTTTCGGTTTTTTCCAGAAATTATAGCGGGGATTAACCCTTCATGAATTTACTTCCAAACTTTTACCTAAATAGTAACGTTCTTAATCTATTAACAAATTTTGATGTTTAATTAAATTTAGTAACAAAGTTTATCAGGTTTATGTCCCCTTCGTTTAATAACTACAACCTTTGTAATGTTATTTTAATTTTAAAATTTGGTTCCAATAAATTAATAAAAATGAAAATGGTAAAATTAGTACCCCCAAAAAGTGAAATCCAGTAGGTAGTGTATCAGTAAAAAATGAATTTACATACTCGTATAGTAAAAGCTAATTCAAATCAGCAGACCATAAAATATTTTTCTCAAAAACAGGTATTTTTTTGCCAAAACAAACACAAGTGCATCTATTTATTAAATTTCATGAAAATTTAAATTTCTTGTAAAATTGATAAATTATTCTTTACGTAAAAAATTGGTGTATAATAATTTATAATTCAAATCAGAAGTGTTATAGTTATTCAACTAGAGATTCTGAACAAATAAGAGTTTCGAAACACAATCTTGTCTGAACCCGGTCCCTGATTATTTAGACAAAATCTTTTAACCATCTCGCAGGAAATTCGTTTAAAAGGAAATTAAAAATTTATTTACAGAAGCATGGCGCGATTACTTCCATTTAATGAATATACAAAACGATCCACTTATTCTGACTACGAAAAACAGTTTTAGCCCAACTGTTTTGTTAAAATGTTTCAAATTATTTTTAAGTTCAAATACTAGTTTTTATTACACTTATATACAAAATTTCACATTTTTTAACTAAAATTAGATAAACTCAATAAATTAATCTAACCAAGACGTAACATATTATTTTTTTAATCTTTATTTGAATTTTTAATTAAATTGTCAAATTATTTTTGAATATGACCTGTTAAAAATGGCAAAAATATTGAATATGTTTTTGTTTGATTGTAAATTCTGCAAATTAAACCTTAAATCATCGTCTATCTTTTCAATATATATAGATTTAATAGATTTCTTTTTTTTTGTATTGTGCTGTCGATTATTCTATCATACCAACATCTTAATGATGCCACATGTCTCCTTCAGCAAAGTTAGAATATATATAGAGAGCCTTTAATACTAACGTAATTAGCCACGAAACCGACATAAGTTCAAAAGTATACAGAACAAAGTTTTCTAAGAAACTACAGTATGCACCTGACTAAATTCGAACTTCTAATAATTTCAAGCGCCAGGCATTAATGAGCATTTGAGAGGAGTTGTTACAGAAATCCAAAAGTGGCTGCCCCGATTTTCAGACGGCTCTCCGCCAATTACCCTCAACAATTCTGACATATTGGAAGTTAGAAATTAAGTCAGTAGAATTAAATTCTCAACATACGAGTGGATCAGAAAATAAACATATAACATTTCCAAATTTATAATCAGTAATAATTTCAAATTTATAATCAGTTATAATTTTAACATTAAATAATTCTTTTTCAAATATATTTTAATTCGATAATTGCAATATTTATTTAATATTTATAAATTATTTATCCAAACAATTTAAATTAGTTCAGTCCAAATTTTATATCGTATATACAAAAATAGTTTTTGGAATGCAGTGTTGACAGAAAATGTTTGTTAAATTATATTACCTATTTGTCCTAGATATAGGCGGCATGGCATAACAAAACTATTTTTGGCAATATAATAATTAATAAAGTTTCGAGGACTTGTCGAAGGAAGGTAAAGTCAGTAGTTCTTTGAATCTGAAACAATCAAGACCACCTCTATAAAGATGAACCCCTGGTAAGAAATTTTAATTTTCATAACTATTCTGAAAGGTTGGCCAGTGGTATGTTTTATTTTCTCTTTTCTAATAAATACTTTTAGGGGAAAGTAAATGCCTTTTTGTTAACAAATCCCAAGGTACCGCCCTATGGAGCTGGCCGTTATGATACATAATATAAATTATAATATAAAAACTATTCACCCTCCGAGACACGTCAAGTTCTAGATTGAGGGGGACATTTTCCTAACATATCCTTAACTCAAAGTACTAAGTATTATATATCATTGAAAAAATCATTTTATGGGTAATTCAGCAATATGATTGTGCTTTGCTTTCTTTTTGATTTTAGCATCCTCTAGCGGGAACAAAAATTGTTACGTATTCCAACGTGTGACACTTCACTTGAAAGCTAATTTCGGATTAATATTTCAATACATAATATAAGCCACGTACTGAATTATTTGTAAAATTAGCTTTCAAATGAAGTGTCACACGTTGGAATACGTAACAGTTTCTGTTCCCGTAAGAGGGCACTAAAATCAGAATGAAAGCTGAATTACCCATAAAATTGCCTTTTCAATGATGTGTCATACTTAGTACTTTCCCTATTTAAATTGTATTGGCTAACATGATTGAGGGGAGGGGAATGACGTATGACAGTTGAGGATATATTTGAAAGATGTCCCCCTCAATTTAGGAATTGACGGGTCTCGGCTTTTCTGTTTATTGTAACACGTTTTTAAGATACTGAGGGTGGATGGTTATTAAATAAGCACAGTATATATTATTTATAATATTAGTGTTAAAAGTGATGAACGAACTTTGACTCCACAAACACTGTTAAAACATGTCCGTACGTTATCTTTCTTACAGACAATCTGTATAAGCTTGTAAAAAACATAACGAATTAAAAAGAAACACTTTTTTGAATATTTTACATTTACGAAAGTTTGAATGTTCGTAAAACTTTCAAGAAAGCGATTTAAAACTGACATTATTGTTGATTGTTTATCTAATTTATGAATCTGCAGAAATGAACACATTCATGTCCATAAAATCAAGTGAACAATACGCAGTTGTATATAAAAAGTTTTGAACTGAAGCAAGCTAAAATAGTATGTGAATATTCACGGAAAACATTTGGAAGAAAAGTAGCAGGTATGGAAGCCGTCAAGTTTTTTATTCCATTCTATGACAAAACCAATGCTTAATGGTAAAACTAAGCAAAACTGAAGGCTCCTTGCCTTTATAAAGAGAAAACATTGTAGTTATCGGAATCAAATATTTTAACACAACTCTAAATTAAACAATTTTTCCAAGAAACTCAGATGAAAAGTAACTTAACATGTAAGTTGTTGTAATGATGGTTACTTTGGAACTTGTTGCAGAAAGAAACATGTAAGATTTGGAGCGTACATTAATTACGTGGCACAAAAATAGAGGTACTACAATCTTCTATAATTATAAATCCTTTGCACATTAATTTATTTAAATATAAGGTAGTCCTAATATGTCACATCATTTTTTTTAACAAATGAAAAGAACTTAATAAGCTAAGTAAACTGATTATTGGTATAAAAGAATTTTAAAACTTCCTGATTTTAAACAGTATACCGAATATTGTTTCTGTCGTTCTTCTTCTACATTAATGACATACCCGGGGTCAAATATTATGACGATAAAAAAAACACAGAGAACCAAAATCGTCATTGATTGCTATGTATGTCGAGAAGTTTATATGAAATAAAAATAAAATTACCCATCAGAATTTACCAAACATGCATTCAACTTTGTAAATAACATGTTGAATCTTGAATTTCACTAATTCAATAGAACCACCAAAAATTTTTTTCTTTAAAAGGATTAAGTTGAGATGTGAGTGAGTAGGTTTTAGAATAGTAAAAGAAAAGTCTAAATTAAACAAAAGTGTCTGAATAATTGTTAGTCAAAAAGAAAAGATATAAAACTAAGATTAAAAGTTTAATCAAAAATACATGTCACATAAACTTTTTTAATAAGACTATTGGAAAAGAAAAGTTATTTTTGAAGAGTTGTTTTTTGGCCAAAGGAGTTATCAGGTAAGCAGTTATTAATTACTTTAAAAGTTAGTGAACGTATTTTTACAAATTTCAGTTTGTATAAAAAAATTATAGTTTAACACCACCTTCAGGTAGAATAAATATTTTTTTCATATTAGTCAAAACTCCACATTTCTTATTCATTAAAGTGTTCTTAGTTTAATTAATATTTTATTTTGGAATTGTTTATTTTAATATTATTTAATTCCTTGATAGATTGTTTTACTTTTCCCCATATTTCAATAGTCTTTTCAATATCAGCACAAAATATTATTAGTTATTGAAATTGTATCATTAATATTTTTAGTTATTTATGTACGAACTCAGTAAAGCGATTGTTTATCGAAGTTCTCTGGGATTAGCAACCGAGCTGCGAAGCGAGGGAGGTGAGTAAGGACTGAGTTCTATAAAGATACTTCACAGACGTGGTGCATTCAAACTTTTATAGCCAACCGTAAACATTTTACAGTGTTTGTTTACTTCCGAAAATCGCTATGGTAATGCATTGACGGTTGACGATCCTAAAAATTATTTATTTTCCTCATCCTTACTCCTTTTAAAAGCGGACCTAGAGTACTTTTTAGTTCTAGTTCTATAAAGTTGTCACTTTTAGCTATACTATGTACAATTTTGACACTAGACCGATATGGTAAGGAGGATAGTTTATTTATAAGATTTGTAGATAAACTTTTTTTTGTTGAGTCTACAAATTTCATATAATTAACTAACAAGACAAAAATTCTTAGTATAAACAGAAAATTAATCGTGAGATAAAATTATTCTACGAAGCATCCATTATGAAATACAAGATTCTTATGTCCTTTTTATGCGTTGCCATAAAGCCAGTGGCAATACTAAGCTAAGTTTTGCTCTTTTGTTTTTGACTATAACTTTACACTAATGAGATATATTCCATAAAACACTAAATAGACTGTATATAATAAAACTACTTAAATTTAGAAGCGTAAGGAAGTTGTCCTATATATCTCTTCAAGGAACTGCATGACATTTTATAGCAAATTGGCTTTTATGATTAGAAATAAAGTTTTGAAGCAGTACAGCGGAGTAGGTGATAGTTTTTTCTTCAATTTAAATTTAAAAAGTATAAAGAGATTATGGGTTAACTATACATTATTGTTTTCTTCATTGTGTCCTATAATTTATTCTAGTTTGATGAATTTAGAATTTATTTATTTGACTACATTATACAAGTAAATGTTTGTAGTAAGTCCAAATATTATATTTTTACTGAAAATATCAATTCTCAGTTAATCTAGTAAGAGACAAATTACTAATAAAGAAGAGATAAAACAAATAAGTAAGTTTCTAAAGTGAAATATCATGTAAAACAACCAAATGTTTTCGTCAGGTACTTAAAATGTATGTTTCATTATGAATTAGTAGGTAAACACAGGGGGTTTCAGAACCAAAACCGGTTTTCCAAGGGGTTAACCACCCTTCCAAGGCGAAGGCTAAGGCTAAGGCTACGACTACGGCCAAGGCCAAGGCCAGGGTCATGATGTGTTAAATTTACTAATATTTCAAATACAACACCCTCCCAAAAAAGGTTAAAGCGCGGTTCACGATGTTTTGTACATTACAGAGATTAGATAAAAAAACAAGACATACATTGTAAACCAGTTTCCCATTTCTTTGAAAATGTATTTACTTATTATTTTTTATAACTAATTTTAATAAGGTACGATGATGTAATTATGTAAATTTTTATTAAAATCTATCCTTAAATAGTGTTTTAAAAAAGGTATTACGAAATTGAATTGGATTTCCGTTTCATAAAAATAGATTTTGATTTTTCTATAAAATATAAACCTTAAAATTAAATTGAAAAATAAAACTTCAAATTTTTGCCCATTTTTCTATATCAAATTTCTACCTTATTGTTCCAAAAATTCAACAGACAGTTGAAAAGTAGTCTTAAACAACTAGTGATCCTTAACCTTTTGTTTTAAGGGTATATAAAAATAAGCAAATATTTTTATTCTATAAACCTTAAAATTAAAAATTAAACTAAAATACTACTATGTCATCCCAATTTTTTAATGGTCACCGGAATGACATAAAAATAAACTACATGTCATCCAATTTTTTAATACCCATCTGAATGACATTTAGATAAAAATAAACAAATAATATTAAATTTTTATTCTAGAAAATATAAACCTTAAAATTAAAAAATAAACTAAAATAAATACTACATTAATATGGCATTGAATGACTCCCCAATTTTTTAATACTCATCTGAATGACATTTAGCTTCTATATGAGAGCTTTTTCGACCTCAATTCTTCTCCACAATAATTTTTCTTTCTTGGTAAGGATGACATTTAAATAAAAATAAACAAATAATATTAAATTTTTATTTTATTAAATATGAAACTTAAAATTAAAACAAAAAAACTAATTACACATGTCACACAGATGGCTATTCAATTTTTTTAAATCCATCTGGATGACATTTAAGCTTGCTTCTACATCTATTGCTTCTTTTTCTACTTCTATCCTTTTCTTTTCAATCTCCATCCTCCTCCGCAATAATTTTTCTTCTTGATCCATTAAAAGGTGGACCCTATTGGTTGCTTTCGTTAAGTTATCCTGCAGCTCCGACTTTGGAACTGCAGAACTGGAGGCACAGGTATTGATGATGATATCTTTGACCATTAAGTCAAAGCCATCATCATCAGGAATTTCACTAGTTAAGTCCAACGACTGAAACAAAAATTAATGTAATAAGTAAAATATTAAAAAATTAAAAAATAATAGAAAATAGGATTATGAAAATTAAAACAAAAATAACTTACCGGAGGATGTTCAATTTTGGGTTTCTTAGCACCCCTAATAATAAAATTGCTAAGTATTTTGGCTTTTGGCATTGTACTGATAATAACAAGCCTGCTTCTTCAGTTGATATACCCAGTTATTTTTTTTTTCAAAGAGTGGTTTGCAAAGAGCGAGTACAAGGTCTTAAACATGTATTTTTCAAATTTAACAAAGGCCTAATCAAATTTTATTCTTTTTTCACATTTACCGACAGAAGATCGAATGCAAGGTTAAAGCAGGTCAATATCCAGATATCTTTTTAAATATTATAGTATAGTCGAATTAACAAGAAATCTAGAAATTTTCTGAAAGAGAATTTTAATATAATTTGAAATTTGTAAAATATTTAAAAAATGCTTAAAAGGAAATCAGGTAAAAAAACCTGAAGGTATGTATTCATATTTACAGACAAGACGTTTCGAATGCAAAGTTAAAAGTTTTTCAGATATCCTTTAAATTTTATAGTATGAAATTAACACTATTTTTTCTGAAAGAGAATTTTAATATAATAAATTTGAAATGACAAAATTATATGTGTAAAAAAATGCTTAGGAAATTTTCAAATATCAGGTAAAAATAAACACATTTAAAATAAAAACAGAGACACTTTTGTATTAAAAAATATACACCACAGTTTCATAGAATTAGTAATTCTAAATATTTCGTTACAAAATTCCATATGATGCAAAATTTTATTATATTTTTTAACCTCTAATTTTAGCTAGAAATTTTATTTGAAATTATTTTTTAACGTCAAAATAGAATTTATTTTAATAAAAAAATTACAAAATTATTCCTATAAAATAGTAGAAGCAATTAAGAACTTTTAGGTATGAAATTAACAATTAAAATAAAATATAAGAATCATGGTTTTAGGAAATTTTTAATTCATTTTAGAGCACAATAAAAATTCAAGAATTAATCTTAAGTATAATTTGGCAATAAGGATGTTAGAATAAAACGAAACCAGATTTTTGCGGCAGGTATTCAACGATCTTTCAAATGCGAGGTTAAAGTCGGTCAAAATTACAGGTATCCTTTTAAATCTATAGTATAGTCAACTTTAGTAATTTTCTGAAGGAGAATTTTAATACAAATAATTTGAAATTTTAAAAACTGTAAAATATTTGTAAAAAAAATGCTTAGGAAATTTTCAAATATGTATCAAACAAGTAAAAATAAATGATACATTATTTAAAATAAAAACAGAGATACTTTCATATTATAAAAATATAGTTTCATAGAATTAGTAATTATTTAAAATATTTTCGTTACAAAATTCCACATGACGCTAGAAATTTTATTTTAAACTATTTTTTAGCGTTTTAAAATCTGTAAAATATTTGTAAAAAATGCTTAGGAAATTTTCAAATATGTATCAAACAAGTAAAAATAAATTATACATTATTTAAAATAAAAACAGAGATACTTTCATATTATAAAAATATAGTTTCATAGAATTAGTAATTATTTAAAATATTTTCGTTACAAAATTCCACATGACGCTAGAAATTTTATTTTAAATTATTTTTTAGCGTTTTAAAATCTGTAAAATATTTGTAAAAAATGCTTAGGAAATTTTCAAATATGTATCAAACAAGTAAAAATAAATTATACATTATTTAAAATAAAAACAGAGATACTTTCATATTATAAAAATATAGTTTCATAGAATTAGTAATTATTTAAAATATTTTCGTTACAAAATTCCACATGACGCTAGAAATTTTATTTTAAATTATTTTTTAGCGTTTTAAAATCTGTAAAATATTTGTAAAAAATGCTTAGGAAATTTTCAAATATGTATCAAACAAGTAAAAATAAATTATACATTATTTAAAATAAAAACAGAGATACTTTCATATTATAAAAATATAGTTTCATAGAATTAGTAATTGTTTAAAATTTTTCGTCACAAAATTCCATATGACGCTAGAAATTTTATTTTAAATTATTTTTTAACGTCAAAACAGAATTTATTTTAATAAAAAATGACAAAATTAATCCTACAAAATAGTAGAAGTAATTAAGAACTTTTAGGTATGAAATTAACAATTAAAATAAAAATAAGAATCATGGTTTTAGGAAATTTTCACTATATTTTAGAACACAATAAAAATTCAAGAACTAATCTTAAGTATTTAAATTATAATTTGACAACAAGGAAACAGACAATAAATAACGAACCAGAAGACATTCACCTGTACATTTACCGAAGATCGAATACGAGGTTAAATATCTGGTATCCTTTTAAATCTTATAGTATAGCCGAATTCACAGAAAATTAGAAAAATTTTCTGATAGAGAATTTTTAAATATTATAGTATAATGAAATTAACAATCTAGAAATTTTATTTTTCTGAAAGAAAATTTATTTTAATACAATTTGAAATTATTAAATTATATCTGTAAAAAAATACTTAGGAAATTTTCAAATATTTATCAAACAGGTAAAAAACCTCGAAAATATGATACATTATTTAAAATAAAACAGACTATAAGAATTCATTAGGAAATTTTATGTTATTTTTTTGTAAAGTGACGTTTTGCATTTACAGAAGACGAATATGTTAAAATCTAAGTTTTTCAGATATCCTTTTATATATTATAGTATAATGAAATTAACAATCTAGAAATTTTATTTTCTGAAAGGAAATTTATTTTAATACAATTTGAAATTATTAACTTATATCTGTAAAAAAAAAATACTTAGGAAATTTTCAAATATTTATCAATAAAACAGAATATAAGAATTCATTAGGAAATTTTATGTTATTTTTTTGGAAAGTACAAAAAAAAATTCAGAAAATTTTTAGGATAGTAATTATCAAAAGGTTGAAAATAAAAAAATTTTGCAATATTTAAAACAAAAACAGAATATTAGAATTCATAGTAGGAAATAGTTTTATATAGAGTACAAAAAATTCAGCCTAGGAATTTTAAAATATGTAATTATTAATACGTTAAAAAACGAAAGACATAAATTATTAAAATACAATAATTTAAAATAAAAAACAAGATTTTAAAAATTCATGGTTTTAGTATAAAAAATTCAGCCTAGGAATTTTAAAGTATGTAATTATTAATACGTTAAAAAACGAAACGGGAATAATTTGATTGCACCCGGTACGGAAGAAACAACACCACGTTAATGAAAGTGAGAGTCGGCTTATAGTATAGTCAATTTCCACATAAATCGAACAATAATAAATAATTGAAGTCATAGTCTAACAAATTCTATTTTATTTATTGAACATTATCTTAATTATACTATTTTTGATCTATAAAAATTATTTTTTCGCAATAATTATTTTTTATCTCAATTTATTTTAATATATTTGTTGATTTGAATCGGAAACATTTCGATTGCACCCGATAGTTATTTCACGAATAGATATAATTCTTAAAATATAAATATCCGAGCAGACTTTACACAGTTCAGTTGTTGTTAATGGTTTCATCAATAGTGCACAAGGTATTTATCTAGTTAGTTAAAAATGTCAGACAAACTTTGCTCAGACGTGACAAAATTGACTTCTAAATTTTTTGAAAAGTATCCTAATTTTACTGAGGAAGAGAGACTTAATTGGCTTAAGCATATTAAAGTTGCAATTAATTTAGTGACACAGGTTATGTCAAAGAAAAATTTAAATGTTGGGAAAAAAGAGCTTGGACATCAAAATTAGGTCATTTAAAGTTAATTTATAATAAACTTTATGGGGGCGACGACGATAATTCTATTTGTTGGGAAGAAGTCTTATCCATTTTTAAAAATAGGGTTACAACAGGTGTAATAATGAATCGAAAGCACAAAGATGTCGTACCGTTTTTACGTGATGCTTTTACCATATTTTCAACCAAAATTGTATGTATCCTAGGATACTTATCAATGGTTAAAGTAAATACGAATTTTTGTGCGGAATTTGTTAAAAAATCGGGTGATAAGGACACTGTTGAATTGAAATATTTTCAAACCAAAAATAATGTTATTGATAGGACAACAGATTTCAAGGAATGGTTTATAAATCATGTTTTTGATTTTTTAACAAATAAGCTCTCCGAGTTCCAAGAAAAGGACTCTGGTTGGGCTTTAAATCAAATAATATCGTTGGAGGTTAATGTTAATAAACTAGAAATTGGTAATGGGAGTTCTTACATTAAACTACCTCTAGCTATAGAAAAAAAACTAGCTTGTATTAATATCAAAAATTTTGATAAATCTTGTTTCTATTGGAGTATTATTGCTGCCTTATACCAACCGTCAGATTTACCACAAAGGATTTCTTCATATCCGCATTATGCAAACGTTTTAAATTTAGAAGGACTTGATACTCCGATGCAGTTTGATAAAATTAATAAATTTGAAAAACTAAATTCAATATCAGTGAATGTATACGGATTAGAATTGATTGAAAAGAGATTTAACGTAATTACTTTACATCTAACTCAATGCAAACAAAATAGACATGTAAATCTATTATTGATTCAAAATAAATATTTTCCAAAAATTAATGACTTTGATCCTCTACCTGAAGAGGAAGATGTTGATATACTATATCACTATTGTTATATTAAAAATTTATCGCGGTTAATAGGTTCTCAATTGAATAAAAATAAAAATGAAAAATTTATTTGTGATAGGTGTCTCAATTATTTTAGTTCTGAAGGACGACTTCTTACACATGCAGAACTTTGTGAAAAAATCAATGATTATAAAATATCTCTTCCTAAATATCCTATAGTTAAATTTAAAAATTTTGTAAATAAACAGCGAGCACCATTTGTTATATATGCAGATTTTGAATCAATATTGGAACCGTTTGAGGATAATTTAGAGAAAAGTACAATAAAATATCAACAGCATAAAGCATTTAGTTGTGGGTATTACGTTAAGTGTGATTATGATAATAATTTGTCATATTTTAATAGTTACCGCGGTGAAAACTGTATGCAATGGTTTGCCAATCAAATGTCACATTGTTCGGAAGTGATTGAATCAAAATTTAAACATATTGTTCCCATGAAAGAAAGACTTTCAAAAGTCAATGCACATTCATGTCATATTTGTGAGGAGGTGTTTAGAAATGAGGATATAATAGTTCGTGATCATAATCATTTTACAGGGGACTTTAGGGGATTTGCTCATGAATCATGCAACTTAAAATTTCGTAAACAATTTGTCGTACCCGTTATTTTTCATAATTTAAGTGGATACGACAGTCATTTCATAATTCGAGATCTCGCTAAATTAGGTAAAATTACTCTCATTCCAATCAATAAGGAAAAATATATATCTTTTACTCAACACTTCAGTAATGACATTAAATTTCGATTCATTGATTCAATTAGGTTCATGGCCACCTCTTTAGATACATTGGCATCAACTTTAGATAAAGTAAATTTAACCAATTTAAGGGAACAATTTAGATTCTGCACGGATGAACAATTTGATTTGCTAACTCGAAAAGGTGTATTTTGTTATGATTATATTGATAGTTTTGAGAGACTAAAAGAAACTAAATTACCCGACCCCTCTCATTTTTATAATAAATTAAATGATGAATACATTACTGAAGATCGATACCAACACGCTCAAACTATTTGGGAAAAGTTTGCCATACAAAATTTAGGACAATATTCAGATTTGTATTTGAAAACGGATATTTTATTACTTGCAGATGTGTTTGAAAATTTTCGTAATATAGGATATAATACTAGCGGATTAGACCTAGTTTGGTACGTTACAATCCCTTCTTACTCCTGGGATAGTATGTTAAAATATACCAAATGTGAATTGGAACTTTTAAATGACGTTGACATGATATTATTTGTTGAATCCGGAATACGTGGCGGTATCAGCCAATGTTCATGTAGGTATTCAGAAGCAAATAATAAATATATGCTTAATTATGATTCTTCAAAACCAGACAACTATTTATTTTACGTAGATGTGAACAATTTATATGGGTGGGCAATGTCACAACCCCTGCCCAAAGGGAAATTTAAATGGGTCGATTCAAATATTGACATTACTGGAATACCAGATGATTCTCTCCAAGGTTACATTTTGGAAGTGGACCTTGAATATCCTATTGAACTACATGATTTACATAAAGATTATCCATTTTGCGCCCAACATTTAGTTCCTCCAGGATCAAAGTTGCCTAAACTATTAACAACATTGTATAATAAATCAAAATATATCATTCATTATAGGGCTCTTAAACAAGCAGTAGCACACGGTTTAAAAATTAAAAAAATCCATAGAGTCCTCCAGTTTGAGCAATCTGCTTGGTTAAAGCCCTATATAGATCTTAATACACATTTTCGAGCTCAAGCTAAAAATAATTTTGAGAAAGATCATTTTAAACTTAAAGTAAATTCAATATACGGTAAATGTATGGAAAATGTTAGAAAACATCGTAATGTAAAATTAGTCTCTCGTTGGGAGGGGAGATATGGAGCTAAAAATTTAATAGCTAGTCCTAGATTTCAAAGTCGAACAATCTTTGATGATGATTTAATGGCTATTGAATTACGGAAAGCGGAACTTTATTTTAACAAACCATTGTATATAGGAATGGCTGTGTTGGATATATCAAAAACATGTATGTACCGTTTTCATTATGATTATATGTTGCCTAAAATAAATAACAGATGTAAAATTTTATATACCGACACCGATTCTTTTATTTAACAAATTAATAGTCATGATATATACGATGAAATTATTAAACAGAACATTAACAATTTTGATACAAGTGATTACTCACCTACAAATCCATATAATATACCACTTTGTAATAAAAAAGTGCCGGGTTTAATGAAAGATGAAGCGAACGGTAACATTATTACACATTTTGTAGGTCTAAGATCAAAAATGTATAGCTATAAAATTGGAAATCAAAAATTAGTTAAAAAGTCAAAAGGTGTGAAAAATAGAGTCCTACAAACTAAAATTACATTTGACGACTATTTTGATTGTTTAAATAAAAATACGAACAAAATTATCTCTCAATCTACAATTCGTTCTTATGCTCACAACGTCTACAGCATAAAACAAACCAAAATTGGTCTAAATTCGTCAGACGACAAAAGATATTTAATACAAAATTCCTATGATACATTACCCTGGGGTCATTACAGTTTAACCTGACATTTTTAGTTTTCTAAAATATGATACAAGGCACTTTTTTGGGTGAAAAGCGATTTTATACAAAATCAAACCTAAAGTATGTAGCAGTGAGTCTATCACGTGATTTGAATTTTGCGCCGTGTATTAAAATATGCGACAACAAAGGACATAAAGCAATATACAACGAAGAGGAGTGGGCGACCATTATCAACATAATGGGCTTAACGTTACACGAGCTACCGTTAATACAACATTTCATTGATCTATATCGAGAACAAAAATTTGCATATTGTCTAACAATTTTACGAATGAGTGTCGCAGGCAGCTCCAATATGGTGCAGACAGCGCTCAAAGTTCTCGAACCTATAAAAGACATCAATCCAACTACTTATGGTTTAGCGTTGGAAGTTCTATATCAATATTCAGAACTACTATGAAGAAGGTTATCTTTAACGAATCGATGAACAAATTTCATACCCTATACAAATGGTGTTTTGCTTACAAGGAAGCCAGAAAAGGAGGATGTTGGGAGGAAGCTGCTCGTGACCGTGTAAGATTTCAACGTCACATAGAAGAAATCGCAAAAATTATAAACCCTTGTTTATTGAGATCATTGTATAAATAAAACACATTGTATGCAAAATATTTTATTAAAAAAGTACATATTATACTATTGAATTTTTATTTATCCAAGATTGTACATTCATTCCCAACCACTTTACTAAAATTTGATCTCCTTTTCGTTTCAAGATTTTTTCAATTAAGAAAACATCGGGATATTTCACCTTTCGCAACTCTTCCGCATAGAATCCACCTTGAATCTCTTCATTTTTATCATCCTCCAAAATGTAGGTTCTAGGATTGGTCAGCTGAATTTTTTTCACTTTAAAAACCTGCGTCGTCCAGTTGGGAGTGTAGCCTTTCTTAAAGACATGTCTATATTTGCTGATACGTACATAATCACCAACGTTAAATTTAGGTTTTCGAGGATCTACTATTTTTGCTCGACTAAATGCAATAATATACTTTGCATTTCTATTGTTAACTTTGCTGGGTATGACTCCAGTAGTCGAGTGTTATTATATTTAGCAACAATAGTTGGTAGAGCATCTATCCACTTGTACGATCCCCGTAAACTAAAATGTTTCCATAAAGCCAACTTAAGAGTTTGCATAAGATCTTGAAAATCTTTATTGTAAAACTCTGTCCCATTATCTGTCTGAAGATTTTTGGGAGGAATCATTTGTGTTAGAATGACTTTCATGGCATTAACAATATCTTTACCAGTTTTTCTTTTGATAGGTGCAGTCCAAACGAATTTACTGAATGCATTGATTACAACCAAAATGTAATTGTATCCCTTGTTCTCTTTAGCATACGATGACATGATAGCCAGATCAGCTTGAATTAAATCATGCAAGCCTTTAACTAAAACATGACGTCGTTTAAAATTAATTCGAGCTGGTTTATGAAGTTCATTAACGACTTGCAATTTAGACATTTTTGACTAACGGACACTGAAGTAATAATTCAATACAAATTTTCTGTTTTGATCCCAGCTTAAATACAATTACATCCCCTTTAACAATATTTACACCTGACAGTTCATGAAGTTTGTAAGTTTTCTGTTTTAATATTACTTCACAATCTGCCTGATAATGAAAAATACCTTCAATTTTTGCTGACAATGGAAACTTGAATCCTGAATTTCCATTATCAAGAACATAATAATCCTTACTCAAATTTGTTTTTTCTCCTCTTAAACGAATCAGACATTTAACGTGATAGTCGAAATTGTCACAAATATAAAATGGAGCATTAAATGAAGTATTTGTTTGAATAGAACCAACTTTTTCTTCATCTTCAGCGCAGCTTGAAAGAAGAAAGTGTTGATTAAAACGATTCAAAGGCATTATTAAAAATGAAATACAAAATAAAAAAGTTGCATTATATATAATCACTTTTTTCGAGCTGACATTGAATTACAAATTGAATAAAAATTTTATCTTTTATAAGACTTTGTGAATGCATATGAAATTCAATAACATCACCCTTGTTAATAATATTATTTTCTAGTAGTTGATTAATTTTATCATATTTTGTTTTATATGAAATATAAAGATTTTCCGGAAAACAGCGTATGCTTTCCACTTTTCCACTTATAGGAAAGGTATACGAAAATGTACCATCTTCTAATAGGTAGACTGTTTTACTTACATTAAAATCTTTAATACCTCGAATAGTTAATATACATTTACTGTGAAATTCGGAAGGTTTACAAATGTAGAAGGGTGTTGGAGTTGGAGAGGACACTATCTCCTCTTCCGGACATGTGTAGGAAGTAAGAAAGTGTTGGTTGAACTTGTTAAGAGGCATCTTGAATACTAAAAAGTATTTTGGAAAACTGATGCTTATAAGATTATTCCACATTCACGTAGTTCTTCTATAATGAAAACAATTTCATTGTTGACCCCAGTATTACCAGCTTTTTGTGATGCTACAAGTAATCGAAGTCTATCATCCAATTAATTAAAATCATCAAAATATTTATAATCTACTTTATCAGTTAAATCTATTAAAACTTTAGAATTTAATCCACTTCCAAGAGTTTGTTTAGTTTTACTTCGGGTTAGAGGAAGCAGACTTTTTCTTACATTGGAATCGGAGCTGAGTCTCGGGCGAAATTGTCCTGACATACCTTCCAGCTCGATTGCTCTTCTTTTTTTCTCAAATTTCTCCAAGGCTAGAGAATGCAAATTGGTAACACGAGGTTTAATTAGATCAATAAATTTAGAAGCATTTGAAGTGGATAATCCTTTTTTTGGATTATAACCTAAATATTGTGCATTTGTTCTTCTAACAATTTCAATATATGAGTCAAGGTCTTGAGTTTTGTATCCAGCAGGATATTTTTTGAATAAAAATTCATAAAGACCAGGAGTGCCTTTATACTTGAGATTTTGAATCACTACATCTTTTCCGTCAAATGTTAAAGGAGAATCACCAATAGCCCATTGTTGATTTTCAGGGTTAAAATAAACTCCAAACGTGCTATCAAACTGATTCTCAGTATCCATAATTTTATTTTCAATATATCCTCTGGGCAAAGGATCATATTTTTCTAAAAACTCTAGGGTCTCATCTCTCGCTTGTGAAGTATCTGTAACTATGTCATCATCTATATAACTCGCACCAAAGTCATCTTGCATTGTTTGATTGAAGGTTAGATCTGGTACGATAGAGTAATACTTTTTTGGTGATGTTTTCGGTGACTCCTGTTTAATTTCCGGTTTAGTGGTGGTAATAAGTTGTTGAATAGGTTCAACGAGTGGCTTCCATTGTTGTTTGAAACGATTTTCCGTTGCAGTGTGTTCATTTTTTAAACTTTTATATTTACGTTTAATATCCTTTCGTGTTTCGAGTAGTTCTCTTCCCAACTGTTCATCCATCTTTACCAATCAAAATCTTACTGTTTGGCTTTATATAAGAATCAAATCCTTGTCGGTATCGACCTAACCCTAAATTACAATCTTTATCTATTGTCATAAAACCGAATTTGTCTTTCCAACAATATGCACACAAATCCTTAAAATTTTGAAATGACATGTCAATATTAACATGATCATCATACACATGTTTGAGGTTGGTCATGTCTTGTTGAAATATAATTAAAAGGTTTGAATTATCTTGAATTAAATGTTTGGGAATAGCTGCGTATGTCTGACAAAGATAAAAACAGTCTGTAGATTTATGTCGCCCACAACAAAAATAATTTTGTATAATACTTTGATCACATGTAGCAATGTCATCAAATATTATAATAGAATTCTTTTTGATTAACTCAGGTACAATCACTTCCTCAATTTTGTCATACTCCTTATAACCAATCTCTTTAATAGGTTGAAGCAAATTTCGCAAGTATGAATATTTTGATTGATGTAAACTTTTGGAGCATACATATACATTTTCAAATCTTAAACCGTTCGGATGTTCTAGAAGTGACAACATAACGTTGGTTTTACCAGATCCACTGGGACCTATGATTAAACCTCGTTTTGAGTCACCTCCAAAAACTATACCATGTTTACCTATTTTCTTAGCTTCTTCAATGTCATAATTTTTAACTGGTAAAGTGACTCTTTGTTTTTGAATCTCCATGGCTACTAGTGCCTATATAAGGTGCACACGCCTATATAAAGGTTTAGAATGATGTGAAAGGTGAAAGGTCATGGATTACTAAATACTTTAATCAATAATCTCCCAGGGGAAATTCACATTCCGGGTTATTCTTTTTGTGGCCCGGGTACCAGGCTCAGGAATCGATTAGAAAGAGGGGATCAAGGTATTAATCCCCTAGACCAAGCGTGTAGAGAACACGATATTGCATACTCTCAAAGTAGTGATTTAAAACAAAGACACGTAGCTGATAAAGTTTTGGAAAATAAAGCTTGGGAGCGAGTAAAGTCAAAGGACGCAAATTTTGGTGAAAAAACAGCCGCTTGGTTTGTAACTACTGCTATGAAGGGTAAACGAAAGATGGGAATGGGTTTGAAGAAAAAACGGGGAAAGGGGAAACGTGTCATTCGATCACCGAAAAAGGGTGGTTTTTTACCTTTTCTGTTACCCTTGCTAGGAGCTTTAGGAGCTGTTGGGGGTGGTGCAGCTGGAATCGCTAAAGCTGTGAATGATGCTAAAGCTAATCGTCAACAGCTGGAGGAACAGAAACGTCATAATTTAGCAATGGAAACTAAACAAGGTGCTGGAATGAAACGAGGTCGGGGGTTTTACCTACCATACAAGGGATATGGGATAAAAAGAAGAAAATAAAATTACCTCAACATGCGTTAACCAATGTTGAGTTGAAAAAATTTGAGAGACACATTCCATATTTTCGAGGGGTTTTTATGCGAGATTCGTTACCGCAAAAGATTAAGAAATTTGAAACTGGTATAATTAATCTTGATGTAAATAGTGGTCCTGGTACTCATTGGACCGCATACTTTAAAAATAATGATGATATTAAGTATTTTGATAGTTATGGCAACATACCCCCACCACTCGAGGTTACCAAATATTTCAAAAGTAGTGGGAACGTAAGAATAAGATATAATTATAATGTTTTGCAATCATTCAATTCATATCAATGTGGACAGCACAGTTTAAGATTTCTATTTAATCAGTTTAATCATTTATGAAATTCATTAGATTGTTAACCATCATGTGGTATACGTTCACTCTAAATGGTAACTCATCCATTTTGAGTGCTGACTTTAATCCACCCATTTATCTCAATGAAAATGTTGATTATGAAATTGGTTTGGTTAATTTTGACACTTTCAATAGCATTCCAAATGTTCATGTACATAATAACGTCTTGGTGTGGGGTGACAAAGATGAATTTACCATTGCTATACCAACCGGTGCATATGAGATTAATGATTTGATAAAAATTATTGAAAAAGATATTTTTCTTACTGGCATAACAATTCATATAACAGCAGATTCAAAAACTAATACAGTCACTCTCAAAAGTACTGCTCCCATTAATTTCAATGTACCAAATTCAATTGGAAAACTTTTAGGTTTTTCCACTAGACTCTCTGCAAATGTTGCTCATACCTCCGACAAAGTAAATATTTTGAGTGTAAACACTATTTGCGTTGATTGTAACATTGCGATCGGCTCTTTCCTTAATGGACGTCCGGTTCACATTATTCACGAATTTTTCCCTCAGGTTCCCAATGGCTATAAAATAGTGGAACAATCACAAACTATTTTGTATTATCCTGTAAGCGTCAAGACAATAAACAACATAACAGTTAAGGTGTTTCAGCAAACGGGTGAACTTATAAATTTTAATAACGAGACAATTACTATTCGCTTACATCTTAGAAAAATTGAATAATGGTTTGGTTGTTTCCACGTTGTCACCCCCATTATAAAAGACCATATAGCAATAAGAAAAACAGTGTTTTGAGAACCACTAAGCCGTTAACATCGCAAAACCGTAAATTTTTACAATCTCTTGGATTTAAAGTTTGTAATGGATCTCCTAAACGTAACCGGACAACCGTTTACTGATACGACCATTGAGGATTATCAATTTCACACCTATCAACCCCATACCCTAACCGCTGTTAACTATAATGATGAAATTAGAATTGCCGTTCAAGATATTGATGCTTATACTCTCCCATGTAATAGTTACCTTTATTTAGAGGGCAAATTTTTAACAGAACAAAATAAGACACCAACAAAATTTCATTTTATAAACAATGGTATAGCACATCTCTTTAGGGAAATAAGATATGAAATGAATGGCGTAATAATTGATTCGGTTAGAGGTGTTGGCTTAGCGTCTACCCTGAAAAACTATCTCTCAATCAATGAAAATGAGAGTAAATTACTTCAAAATGCGACCTGGTTCCCTAAAGAGGATTTAAAAGATTCTGCGGGAAAGACAATTGCATCAACGAATAAACTTTTAATTGATAATCACGGTAATTTTAATGTTTACATACCATTAAAACTTTTTTCTGGCTTTTTTGAAGATTTTCGTAAAATTGTTTTAAATATGAAGCAGGAATTAATTCTCATTCGCGAAAAAGATGATGTGGATTGTGTTATTGCAACAGATGAGACAGAAAAACCAAAAATTGAAATTAACAAGATATATTGGAATATTCCTCATATAAGTCCTAGTATAAGTCAACAACTTCGATTAAATAAAATAATTCAGAGTAATATAGACTTGCCAATTAAATTTAGAAGTTGGGAACTAATAGAATATCCCACATTAAACGATTCCACACGTCATACTTGGAATGTTAAAACTTCCACAAAATTAGAAAGTCCTAGACATATTATAGTCGCCTTTCAGGATGATTGTAAAGGAAAATTGTTAAAAAATATGAGTCACTTTAATCACTGTAATCTAACAAATATTCGTATCTTTCTCAACTCGGAACGATATCCGTATCATGATTTAAATTTAGATTTTGACTCTAATCGTTTTGCTACTGCTTATGAAATGTTTGCTAATTTTCAAGAATCCTACTATCATTTACCAACAAATCAACCAATTTTTTCACCGGAAGAATTTAAAAATAATGCTCCAATATTTCATATCGATTGTTCACGTCAAAGAGAAATTATTCAAGGGGGGTCGGTTGTGCTAAGAATAGAATTAGAAACCAGTAAAAATGTTTCTGCTTATTGTCTTATTTTACATGAAAAGGAATTTATGTACAATCCTCTAACAAAAATTGTACGACAGGTTTAACACGCATGCTCCTTATTTAATATAAATGTCTGGTTGTAACGTTTTGTTAATTCAGTGATTATTAGCAATATGCAGCTAGTGGTAGATGTACAATGTTTTAAAATTGAAAATAATAAATTTATCGTAAAGGAGTTTGCTGCTTATAATGATTCTCAAATTTGCCATTATGTGTTTAAACCGCCATTTCCTTTTAGAATGCTGTCTCCTGATTTGTATAAGCAGGCATCTTGGTTAATTCATAACCATCATTGTATTTCCATCAGTTTTCCAAAATTTACCAAGATGCTACCAAAGATGCAGACTTTATTTATGTTAAAGGATTAGAAAAAACAAATTATTTAAAAACGTTTTCCAAGACTCCTGTGTTTTCTTTTGACGAGTTACCCAAACTTCAACTAAAGGAACCTGCATGTCTTTACCACACAAAGGACAAATGTATTTGCGCTTTAGCAAACGTATATTTTTTATACAACAATTTTTTAATGAAATAAAAAAACTATTTATTAATATGTGTTTTATTTTTTTAAATATTTACAATGGACTTGACTGTGTTACCAATTTTTCAGCTTCTTCATATGATAAAGTATCCAACGGTTTCATTTCTTCGTCTGTATCATCATCATTTTCTTCTATATAGTTAGAATCCCTCAAATAAATTGGTAGGTATTTGGAAATTTCTAGTCTTGTATTTAAATTTAGACTGTCCAAAATATTTAGTAAACAGCAAAGATGAAGCTCACCATCAAGATAGTCATTACAGGCTGAAGCGGCTTTTTCATGTTGTATAGCTTTTTCCCTACATTCTTCTACAGAGTACCATCTATTTCTACCATAGATTGCTTCATGTTCCCATTCAAAGTTGTCTTCTCCATAAATTTTTGCAAAGTAGGTAATTGCAGATTTTAAATCTACTACCTTAACTTGGGTTGTGTAGGCTCGCCACATTTTGATGAACTGATCACCTTTAGACTTGGTTATATACATTTTATGGATGGTGGGGATAAGATGAAATAACCTTCAATTCTATTGGTCTCCAAATGGGTAGTGGTACTTGTCTGGGATCCTTAGGATGTTTATTATATATTTCCATCAGTGTTGTTATGTCTCGATCTGGTGTAATCGGACGTTCACTATCACTATATAATATAATCGGAATCCCATCTTCAAAATCTTCAAATTTTAAATTTTCAAAATTTTGTACTGCCCAACGTTCTTTAGTAATCGAAGACATGGTTTGAGTTCTCGTTTCAATTTCACATGTCTTTATATTTATCGGTTGACCTTCTACAACATAGCCTTGGGAAACACACAATGTATTTCGTGTGCATTAGCTATTTAGAATAATTTTCACCAAATTTGTACAACTTTAGAGGTGTAAAAAAAAAAATCTGTTTAAGTAAAATTTATTTATTTTCTAAACCACATATCGAACAAACTCTTACAAATCCTTTACACACATTATGTCCGCATGATAACACTTGGCTGGTACACCTTCTTTGCTCATCTCGAACAATTGCTACTAGTTTGACATGACAAAAAGTACAATACTTTACTCTTGTTCCACATTCTACACAACAAATCCTATGACTACAAGGAAGGAATAATACTTGTATTGGCTTCTCTTTACAAATATAACATGTACCAATCCAGCGATCTACCTCAGGTGGACTGTCTGGAACTGAATTTGGAAATACCTCACCTAAAACTCATTGTAGACTAACTGTCTAGATTTTGTTCGGATGTTTTTATAGTAAAATACATATTAATTTATATTTTTTATTTTTCAATAAATGAACATTTTTCAAATTTGAATAGAGATGTTGATTTCCCCATTGACAAACTTTTCTCTCCAGCATAGATTATGGAATAATCACCATTCCCAAATTCACTTAGGTGCGGTTTCAAAAATACAGTTGATCTCCCCGGTAAATATATTCTGTGCTGGGCAAGTTCCACCAACACTGCTTCTCCAAATTTTGTGGTTACCATTTTTATTGATTTTAATTTGTGTGGAATATTGGGTTGTAGCTGGTTTAATTTTATAATTTCTTTATGCTCTACATCTAACATTAGTTGTTCGTTAACTTTTTGTTGATCCATTTTGAAGTTGTCGAGTACAATACTATATGATGTTTTGGTCAACTATATTTATAATGAATCCCCCTCTACTTCACTTATTTTCAATTTTTCAAAACACTTTATAAGATTTTGCATTTGCTCGTATTTCATTATGTCTTGTTTTAGTTTAAATACTTTTTTTAAAAATCTATCTAATCTCTGTTCGTACATACAAAGCATTGTGAACTGAACCGCACTGTCGGATTTTAATCTTTTTATCTTGGAAGGACCTTGTATTTAGAATATATTTAGCACATCATGACCCTGACCTTGGCCTTGGCCGTAGTCGTAGCCTTAGCCTTCGCCTTGGAAGGGTGGTTAACCCCTTGGAAAACCGGTTTTGGTTCTGAAACCCCCTGTGTTTACCTACTTGAATTCCATATTGATTATTATATTATTATTAGCTATTTTAGAAGAACTGTTCGAGGTACTTTATTAGGGAACATTAGCGCAATAATTGATAAAAAAAAAGAATAAATCTGACCAATACTATAAGTTTGTTAAAAAAAAAATTGGAAGAAATTTATGTACCACTATGAAGGAAGCTATAAGTCGATATATCCGTAACATGTAATATGCCGAAAATTAATTTTGTTTCATGTTTTTTTTCCGCCATATTACTGCTTATGTTGCCTAATTACATGTTCTGAATTTTGTCATTTATTTATTAGCAGATGTTTCCAATGTTAGATTGAAACAACTGATGAAAATTTAGTATGGGAAATTTTTTATTAAGAAAAATCTATGAGATAAGTAATTTAGATAAGTAATTTTAGTAGTAATGTTTATAGATTAACAATTATAGGATAAAATATAGACTGTTGGGGGGATTTTTTGTATGAAATAATTTGCAAAAGTTTTTTGTTTTGAGAAATTATTTCATTGATGTGGGTTTGGCTTTAGGTAGACCTAATACTGTGCCATGAGGGACTCCACTTATTATTTTTATTATTCTGTTTTTTATAAATTCTTTAAATATCACGTTTCACGGAAATAATAAATATATAATAAAACTAAAAAATATATCAGGTATACTTAAATATTGTTCATTATTATATACAGAATAGGTATATGATATGAAAATCACTAACCTCAGGATAATTTCCACTCTTGTTTTCAGTTTTTTAAATATTAGCTCATAAATTAGATATATATACATACATACATACATATATATATATATATATATATATATATATATAGAGTGGGCTACTCACAACAGTCCACACTGGTATATGGCAGTATTCATTAGATTTTAAGAAAATGCTGACACACGTCGATTTTTATTCCAAACGGGACACATTTTCACGATACAGACATCTGTCATAAGTCAACCCCTTCCCTTCCACGTCTCGAACCCCTTAAATTTAATTTATCATGTGTGGCACATCATTAGAAAGATACTGCGATGGACTAATCAACCATTTTTTCGATATTAACTTCATGTTTGTAAAAAAAGTCTTAATTTAATTAAAGTCTAATATCTCTTAAAAATTAAACGCAATGCCTATGTTTGGTTAATATGGATATGATTTTAACTCATTCTGCAATAAATCATTTTGAATGTAATAAAAAAATACCAATTAGATTAGTTAACACCACCAGGTCAACGTTACCAAATATCTTAGTAGCTACTTAATAAATATTTGCAAAGTTATTTTTGACGTGATGATAAAAATGTGACACATTAGCCAAACAGTTGAGTTTAATTTTTCAAACATACAGTTAATATCGAAAAAAAAGTCATGGATGATGATATGGCTGATTAATCAATCCATCGCCGTATTTTCCTAATGATGTGCCATACATGATATATTCCCTATTTAAATTTAAGGGGTTGGAGACGTGGAAGGGAGAGGTTGACATGTGACAGATGTCTGTATCGTGAAAATGTGTTTCCTTTGGATTAAAAACCTATATGTTACAGCATTTTCTTAAAATCCAATGAATACTGCCAAATATCAGGGTAGATGTTTTGAATGACCCATTCTGTATATAATTTTAATCTCAATTAATTTTTTATTAGTTTTATTTATTTAATGTTGGTTTTATCAACTTTAGCATCAATTATATATTGAAATACCTAATTAAAAGTGAATTTAATAAATTGTAATTTTTAATTTAATTTTATTTAATGATAAAAAAATTTGCGGTTGACGACAAATAAGTAAGTATTTATCTGTTGCTCAAAGTAGACGTTACCAAATAATTTATCTAAAAGCATAGTAACAGCTTATAATTAAAATCCCATTACAAATAAAGGGAGGAGAAGTTTCAATAAACATAGTGACATCGCTACAATTTTATACCTGTCTGATTTAAATAGCCCAATTTAAAATTTTGGTGATATTCTTAACGTATTTCAAATTTTGGTGGATGTACATTTTAGTAATCATAGATAATAGCATTATTAATGAAATCTCTTTTTAACAGAACTATTTTGTATACATTTTCATAGGGCACATCATATTTTACATGTTCGTGTTTTTAATTTTTATTTTTAATATACGGAGTATTTTAATATTAAAAAATATCGCAATTGACCATTATCCAACATAGGATTTTTAAAATTCATTGAAAGTATACCATTAAAATCACACTTATATCCCTGCGGATTTTCAAAAGTGGTGCCTCTGGTAGTTTTGTTAGTTTTCAGTTTGTTATTCCTACAAAAAGCACAAAAAGAATATCAGAATCTTACCAACGCTACCGGTAACAAATTATTTTGTGTAGGTCACATCAAAGTGTATTTATTTACAAAACATCCTTGATCTACAAATAGCACTTTAAAGATTTTCCCAATTAAATTCAGCTTTTGTCGGTTTGCTTGCGGCTTTTAAAGCAGGAAACGACATCCGCAAAGATATTATCGTTGGCAAACTCTTATAAAACTTTTTTAGTGCCACCGCCAAATACATCGAGTATGTCTTGATGTTTCAAGCATTTCCCGATAAAAAATTGTCGGGAGCTCCGCAAATATATGATATCTCGGGAATTAATCGCACTTTGTCTCTCACTCTCTTGGGAAAAAAGATGATTTTTTAAAGAAAATTAACTTTAAGGTTTGTTATTTATGTCAACGCAGTCCTAACTAAATTAGTAACATTTTTAATTTGTTTCAAACAACTAAAATTGTGACTAAAATATTACTTCCGTATTATACATAGTTATCCTATATACTGAATTGACAAAGGCTCACTCACTCGATTGTCTAAGATTTATCTCGGCTGTAATTAAATTAGACAAAGAATTAAGATGTATGAAGATCCAAACACTGTAAACAAGACCGCTATGCCGTGTTCTGATTCCATCTCATTCTTCCGAGCGATAAAGCATCACGGAAATAGAAACTTGAATTGCAAAACCAGAATTCGCTTGAATTGTAGTTAGCAGAACAATTTCAATTTAAAGAGACAAATTTGATTCGAATATTTAAAAATACAAGGTCCTCCGAAATGGAATCATAATTCAGTTACTCTAATTGGTTGCCTTGTGATTTTAATTGTTTTACTTTATATTTAAATTATAATTTTAATTTTGCAACTTTTAAACGTTTATAGATAGTTGATACTGAACCAAAATAAGCGATTTTGAATAATTAAGGTAATTACTTGAACAACTTATTTTGGGAATATTTCATAAAAAATAAATTTTATTTTAAGGTGTGAAAAACATTGTTGCATGCTTTGATTCTAGACCTTAATCAAAATGTTGGGTCTCTGATGGTCTTATCTTACACAAAGTAAGATAATTGGGCAGTGTTATTTAGTAATGTTACCCATCCTTTAATCAACAAAATAGATTTTTTTAATTTTATTGAAAAATATCATTATAAAAAATAATTTTTACTTGTTGTAAATCTCCAGATAATTAAAATAATTTCACGTTTTGTTTGAACTGCTTAATTTTATACTTATCTAATTATCTACAGTGTGTGACATAAACGTAAAACTTTAAGTTTTAAACTTAATGCGAAGTTTCATATGGATTCACAGAAAATTTACTATAAAATTAAACAAATCGAATTATTTTTTCCTGGTCTTTTACAATAAGCAAAATTTTTCATCAAGAACGACTTTTTTTTATAAAACTAGAATTTATAATTATTACCCTTTTGTGTACCATAAGATTGATACATCTACCTTAAACCATTTCCAAATTATTGATTATCGAATAATGTTTTGAAGGTAGTTGCTGTAACTATGGAATATTATTTAAGTATAAGCTATGAAAATTACTTTATTATACAAATATTATTTAGTAAATATATTAATTGAAATAAAAAATATTCGATTTAAATAATAGAGGGTTCTTTATTAAAAAGACTATCTTTTGCACCGCGTAGTTTCCCCGTAGTTTCCGCCCACTTCTTTGAAGATTTAAAAAAAATCAATCAAATACCTGAAACTTTTACTTCAAACATTTTTATGTGTACCATAAAAAAGTGTGTGTAATTTATAATAAATAAATCTTGTTACATCAGGTTTGATTAAGGAAACCTTAGCGATTCTAAAACATCTTTTCTGATATTAAAGAAATCGTATCTAGATACTTAGATCTAAAATATATAGAAACAATAGAAGCAATCGTTGCTAAGTTTGTGTTTTAAAAATCTTGTTTGTAGTAATTTTAAAAAAATATCATACAGTAAAATTTGAAAAACTGTAAACAGACGGACAATTTTATATGAAACTTGAAGAATATAAAGAAAGTTTTCGGTGCATATGCAACGGTAATTTGCTCTAAATTAGAAGCACGATTTTTGCCACCAACTGAAATCATTTTCTACTAATTTAACATCTTTGAACATTCAAAAGCCAGAAATCACTTTATTTGAAAAAAATTTATCTGGTGAACGTGATTTTTCCAAATAAACGGACTAATGCGGACGGTGAAAGATAAATCATTTTTCCAGATATTGAATTGATCTGTCAAAAACCACAAGTTTATGGGCCAATAAATTATTTTAAGTACGTGATATAAGCCTCGAAATTCGCTTTCTTCAATAGAGATGCTCTCAAAAAACAATAGAATTCCTTAGTAATGCATTTAAATGTGGCCATAAAAAACAGTTGGTTTTTGGGAGACTCTTAAAAATGAGGAATTAAGAATTGAAAGATATGCAATTATTCGTTGAAATAGGAAGAATTGTATATTCATTTTATGATTTATAGAGCCCACAGGCAAGATCATAAAACGGTTACTATATTACTTCGTACCCAGGATGAGCCACGAGTTCTTTGGGGTGAGTATCAAACGCGGTTTAGTTAATATTTGTATTGAGATACAGGGTAATATATTTATCTATTTGTACAATATTTTAATGGGTTAACAGTTCTCAACAAATTGTCAGAATTACTTCGTATTTGGACAGATGATATATTATGAAATCTCAATACGTACTTAAAATAGTTATGCCAAAATTTCACGATTATAATGGTTACCTATTAAACTTCAGCCTGCATTGAAAAAAATTTGAATGTAAATTTACCTATCACAATATACATTGACTTATTTACACTACATATTATTTAATATTGGAGAACTGAAAATGCTTCATTAAGATAGTGCGTAAAATACCATTATACATACTTTAACACTTGGTTACTGAAGTATTAATACAGTACATAGATAAGAGTAAAGTGATTTGAGTTTAAATAAAAAAATAATAATTTGCAAAATCTACCAAATTAACTAAATAAATTGAAATATTGGGTTCAATAAAAATAAAACAACCTAGTTTTAGGGCATTATCTATCATTGGTTTATGAAACCGGTTGGTCAGGTTTAATGATTTTATTATTTGAGAAACCGCTCTGCACATATATTCCAACTTCAACACACAAAGGGTGAAGAGCCCTAAAATTTCTAATGAAATAAATGAACAGGATCGAGTTACATTTGAAATACAATATTTTAAATTTATTATTTTATATTCCGTATTTGATTTAGGATAATTTTAAATAATTTTTTAAATATATTTACCACCATCTGAATTATATTATAAAATTAATATTTACATAATAATTATATGCTTGATTGTCCCAGATTTTGCGAATAAATATACTTTCATAATTTATTATTTTGAATGTAACTTTTTTTTCAATGTAATTGTATTTTTTTCAGGGTTCAGCTAAAAATTTAACATTACTAAATACTAATTTAAATTCACAGCTAATTTTTATATAATACAAAGTCGAAATAAAAAGACGTTTTAAAAATAGCCCTGTATATTTTATCATTTGCAATGCCTTCTATATTTTCTAATTTAATTATTGCAGTATTGTATAATAAAAAACAAAATTAAATAAACTAAATTAACAATATGCTAAATTACTATTAGAAAGAACATACGAAAATACTCTTATGCGTTTTGAAAATTTAATAATTGTATTTCTTTTCAGTGAAGGTTTAGAAAGAGGTAGGTAATTTGTAATATGCCCTAGTAGCTGTATAATGTTTGTTAATGAATGCAGAACTCGTGAATATATTTTATAAAAACTTCAAAGAAAAAAATTAACGCCTTTAAATTTCTCAATTTTATGTAAATTATTTCAAAAGGAAATATTTAAATTAAACACTCATTTAAATATAAAACATGTACAGTCTTTAAAACATTTTTAAGTTAAGCAAGAAAATCATTACTCGAATATTTTCCAAACCTAAGAATTGGAGAAAACATTTTGTACCTACTCTTTTTTATTGTGTTTTGTGCTATATTTATCAATATTAAACTTATATATATATATATATAAGATATATATAAGATATATATATATATATATATATATATATATATCTTAACTTATCTGATATATTGTTATTTAGTTGTATACTGACTTTTGATTTTTTCACCTTACTATCCATATATTAACTAATTTGTGTGTTTCATACCTATGTCTTTTTTCTCAAAATTATTCAATTCTTATAAAATATGTGCTAAAAGTTGCAAATATTATATAAATAAAATTATTTAGATGAAATATATAGGTCATCTGAACCACTCAACTACAACTGACTAATATCTAACTTTTTGGAACATATGCAAAACTTAGTTTACGACGGTAATAGTTTTCAGAGTTTCGAAATGTGAAAGTGATTTGTTTGAGTTTGCTGAAACAAGTGTAGTTTCTTCGATTTTGAAGATGTCGTTAACAGAAAACACTTTTATGGAAACTTGTTCTTTATTTTGTAAAATCGAGGAAACCAACAATAACTGCAATTATAATCATAATATATCAAATAATTGACAACAAATTAATTTTCACAATGTATGATTTTAAACCAATTGGAGAATAAACTATTACTAAAAAGTTAATTAACAAAACTAGTAACAAGTATGTATATAGTGATTTTACAATGTATACTAGATTGTTATGAGACGAAAATGCAATTATTGCATTTAGAAAAATTAAATATATAATGGATAGAGACAGAAGCTACTGAATAGAGTTAAATTGTTTATTAATACATTTGTATTTCTATGTTCATAATCGTTTACAATTTATTGGGATCCAACATAATAACAGTGCACTGTTACTCATATTGTGATATTAGCGTTGGTTTTGTTATTGTTAGTACAATATTGTATAAAATTTGGAAAAAAATTAGTTGGCATTTTGTCATATAAAATAAAAACATATCCGTCATTCGAAAAGAGTTATTTTTAATAAAAACGAGCTTTAAAATATGACCCTAAAACGCACAAGGCAGCAACGCGCACTATTTCAAATAATTCCAAGCTTTCGGCAAATTTTATTTTCATCTTCAGGGAAACTACAAAATCAATGGAGTATTATAATAATAACTAATAAAACTCTATAATAAGAATATTTTACCAAAGGTAGTACTTAGAACATTTAACTGATGGTACAAAAAATACAATCTAATAAATGACATTTACATTTATGTCAGAAAATAATGTTTGACCTTTAAAAAATGTTATGGTAAAATCGAATTAACTGTATTAGTACAGTAAAATTACTTATAGTAAATATAATATAATATAAAATATAGTATAATATAAAATCACGCTGAAACGTTCTTTACATTTATTTAGTAATAAATAAAAATAACAATAAAGAACAAAACTAATAATTTACGATATCATTTTTCTAAAAAAAGTTTTATAGAATAAGAATGTTTAGTTAAAATTTTCCTCAAGCTTGAAATTATTTTAAAGAGTTAACTATTATTATGCTGGATTCCCAATAAATTGTAAATCATTTAATAATTTATGAACGAAGAAATTTAATTCGCTTGTATATATACAGGGTGACGCATTAGTAAGGCAAAGCTCCATTAGACCGCTATTATTACAGTTACGAAAAAAAAGTTTTTACAGAATGTATAGGCAGCTTTAAATTCATATTCTAAAATTAGTCAAAAATATTCAGGGTGTTCAGGAGTGCAGTGCCAAAACAAAGTTATGTTTTTTAAATGGAATACCACGTATGTTTTTACATTTTTATAAACCTCCTGCTCAGCTAATTTTAACGATCTATCACATTTCATGTCTATTATGTTTAATAAAGGAGCTACAGTTACCTGAAAATCATATTTTTTTGAATTTAAATATATGTAGCAGGCAAACCGTTGAAAATCAATAAAAACAGTTTACATGTTCCTATCCCAACTTTTCAAGTTCTATGCTATAGCATTAAAAAATATTTGATACGGAGTGATTAAAAATTTTAAATCCCATCTAAATTCAAAAAAAATATGATTTTCAAATGGCTGTAGATCCTTTATTAAACAACAAGTTTGATATATCGTTGAAATCAAGTCGGCAAGAGGTTTATACAAATGTACAATATACGGGGTATTCCAATTAAAAAAACAAAATTTTGGTCTGGCACTGCGTTCCTGAACACACTGTGTATTTGGAACTAATTTTAAAATGTGAATCTCAAGACTGTCTATACTTTTTGTTAATAATTTTTTCGTAACTTTAATAATAGTGAATTAATCGAGCTTTGCCATACTGATGCGTCACCCTGTATATGTGTATATGTACGTACCTCTATGCTAAATGTATATATATTTAGTGTAAATTACTTATAGGTTACTATTTTTGTGCCATCCCTTTACTATCCTATCATACTTTCATATCTCCATAAGTCGAATTTGATTTCCTATAATATAAATTAACTAGGGAATAATAACAAACAATAATAACGGAGATTAACGGAGGTGACGCATTATTGTGCTCTGCCCCAGTTATGTGATCGTGCATTATTATTTGTATTCTTTTTTCTTTAGAATTTCTAGCTAGATGAGTAAAATTTATCTATGAATCTCTAGATTATACGCAGCAAGCAAAGCACATATACACATACGTTTAGTCAGACCATAATATAGTTTGAGGAAGTAAGCAATTTGTTCGGACAAGAGCATCAAACATGTTTTATCCATTAACTTACAATCCTCGTAGGTTTTTTCCAAGAAAAAAATAATTTAAAGTTGGTAGTATATTTAAAAATAGTGACTTGGCTCAATTATTCGTGGACGTAGGTCCTTTGTTCGTGACACTTAATCTGGCCAGGAAATAGTTTCAATTGTTTAGCCAAACTATCATATAATTAATCGGTAAAAGTAATTAAGGGAGCCCGGTATTTTTTTAAGAAAAATTCCAAAAACACCCTAGTCGATTAAGTTGTTAATACCTGCTTCAATTTAAAGAATTGGAAAAATAAAATAATAAAATTAGTAAATAAAATTATAATAATAATAAGTACGTTCTGTTGTTATTCAGACAAAGAAGTCAAAAAATATTACTCAAACATATTAAACAGACAAGGAGGTAAGCGTCAAAAATTATTCCAGTGTACACTATGCCACTCAAGGAAAAACGATCGACAATGGATCCGACTACGTTGCAGTTATCCAAATCAATAAATTTCAATATACTGTTAATTTATTTATTTATTTATTTATTTATTTATTTATGTACACTGCTCTACGGGCTTTCCGCCCAATTACAGAGAAGGAAAATACAGCTGCATTAACAATTTTAGTTACACTCAAAATATAATCATATCTGAATATTATAAGTAAAAAAAAATGAGACTTAATGAATGATAGAGTACAACAAACAAAATTCATGGTATTAATTATGTTGCATGTAGTATGAAGTGGAGAATTTTCAGAATGTTAGTTCTAAGGGCACTTAAATAAAATATATCTGGATTTCCTGATTCAACTGGCGGAATGCGAAAACAGAACATTTCTAGTAGTTTAGGGCAGTCAATTAAATTATGCAATAACTTGCACGCGAGAATAACGTAATAAAAATCGCGTCTTTTCTCCAAACTAAAAAAATTATGCGGCTGTAACAAATCAAAATGTGACGTACCCATTGGAGGGTAAACAGTACCAGCCCTGAAACTTAACAATTTTAAAAATCAACTTTGAACTGCTTCAATCCGATCAACATGACACTGATAAAACGGACGCATATTCCAGCTTTCATCTCACATAAACATAACATAAAGTTTTCAATGTGAAAACATTTCTAAAGTCACGAGAGATTTTGACAATGAAGCCATACAAACGACTTGCAGAAGCAACAATTGTTTGTTTTAAGACCCAAGGAAATAACATTGCATTTAGCCGGATTAAGTTATTGGGTTTGCACCAGTCGACTACTTGATTTAAGTTTAAAGACAAATTTTCACAATCATCGATAGATTTTAAGGTACAATGAAGTTACAAATCATCGGCGTATAATAGGTAGTTGATATCGGACCCAGGATTGATCCCTGAGGAACACCCGATGAAGCCGTATATGTGACAGATTTTTAACCATTGAGTTGAACAAATTGTGTGCGATCCTGTAAATAAAAATAAAACAGCTGCACCAGGGACTCTGACAATACAAATTGTATAAGTTTGTTAACAAGAATACCGTGATCAAGTCTATCGAACGTTTTGGAAAAATCTGTATAAATAACATCAGTTTTATTGTCAATAAATTCAGCGATATGTTGAGTAATAGCAACTAAATTGGTAACAGTTGAACGATCCTTCATGAAATCGTGCTGAAAACTTGTGATTCTACTGTTAACATGTCGATAAACTACTTGTTCTATTAAGATTTCAAATTCTTTGGAGAAATTGCATATTATGGAAATAGTACGGTAACTGAAACTATTTATATGCAGGTAAGGAATAAAAGACTGTAGTTTTGAGCAAACGGAGTCGAAGGGACATATGATTTACAGAAAAAATCATCAAATGTATTTAGAATTGCATCGACACTATCTATAACATTATTAACGTATGACATAACTCCGTTTGAAATCAACATATGCGTGCACGTCATCCTCGCGTTTATATTTTTTCTACGCCGCATGTTTAAGTATTTTTAATAACAGTACCATTAAACTATGGGGGATAAGTGTTTTTGGACTGAATACTTGGGGCAGCACTGGTCTATTATATTATAAAAATATGTGCAAGCGTTCTCAGCGTCATTAAATGCTTCTAAAAAAGTCATACATAATTGGAAAGTCAGCTTCCCTAAAATTATAACAATTTTGAAAACAGCTTTCCAAGTTATTCTTACGATTAATTCTAATGTCCAATGTGCATGTTAAATCTAGAGCTGGATGATGTCTATCCTCCAGTACAAATGGAGCAGGCGATCTTTCAACGCAACAGGTGTATTTATAGAAAATTAATTCAAGAAGTCTATTGTAATCTATTAATACTAAATTACGCTAATTGAGTTCAAATAATTCTTCAAAATCTAAATCTCTATTACGTAGTTTAATGTTATTTAAGTAGTCTGCAAAATCTGAAATATTAAAATGCCCAACAGTAATATTAATACTGTCGTGTAAAATATACAAGGATTCCAAAGCTTCAAACAATTGTTCAAATTCAGCAAGGGGTATTCTGTTGGTATATACAGATTTAGTAGGTAAACATATTTAAATGATTTTTTTATTTGTACTAGCACGATATCAATAAATTTGAAAATTGGAAAATTAATATCAGTTAGATTAACTTGTTGTGATAAAAATGAACAAAAAGTATGTAAGGTAGTTCTCATGATTACGAAGATACGGAAAAATAACAAAAAAAATGTATAAGAAAAATTAGTAACGTAAAAATTTACAAATTTTACGTTAGAAAAACATATTAAGAAGAATTTTTTAAGTTAATTTCTTTCATAATGTTCAATTTAATTGCTAATGTCCTTCTCATATCCCATTATTTTTCCACGCCCTCATTTTCTAGATAACCTTAGACACACTTTTAGGATCAGATTTTTGCTAGTTTGGTTGGTTTATCTAGTTAATAGTTTTTTTAACAAAACGAAATACATAACAACTATATTTTTCTATTTTAAGTTTTCCATGGCGATTTTCGTTTTGTGTTCGCACTAAAAACGTAATCCAATATAAAACTGTGATTGATGTTTTAAAAGCAGTGCAAGTTGGTCAGTGAGTAAAAAATCACTCAAACGTAGCTTCATGTATTTCACCTCATTCATTTCTGGCATTTTAAAAAGTTAATAGAACTAGGGCTGTGGCGAATCCAGGACATGACACGACAGGTGAATCAATGTTTATGGTACACTGAGTGTGATAGTCAAGACCGTCTGATTTCCTACCATAATATATGAGAGGGACTGTTGTCCATAATGTAAATATCAACAGGGTTTTAAGCGAAATCGCATCCTATCACTATATAACCAAATTAAATGTAAATTGCATACGTACCTGTTTTGTGAAAATTTTGTGTTGACGTTGCCATAAATCGACAATGCAGTAATTCGATTTTCAAATAAAGAGCTCAAAATATATTGTTGTTAGTTGTAACATTACAGCGTTCGAATTTAATTTGATAAAATATTCATAAATTTTTATTCCACCTTATTGCGATCAAGATATTCTTTATTAACTAATTATTCAGTGTAGAATACGTACAAATCTAGAACAATTTATTTGTCAATAGTGCATAATTTTCCTGTAATTATAATTTGATTTTCCGATATTGACAATCTACAGCAAAAAGTGATTGGGGGATTTACATCAATGGTGATTGGTAATTTATTGTCGATATATATATGTATGTATATATATATATATATATATATATATATATACATGTACGATATACATATTTACTTCGGTAATTTATCATTTATTCTGAAAAAAGCATACAAAATAATACATAAATGCAAATATATTTTATGTATTTACATTTACTATAGTTAATGTAAACAAATGTATTATCCATTTCACGCAGATTTTAATTCATTGAATTTTTTCTCGTATAATTTTACATTAATTGTTTACTAATTATATTGGAAAATACTTGCTTGTGTTTAAAATATTTGGATTAATTAGTAATATAAGGACTTAGTTACTGCGGTTTCTATATAGAGTTGAAATTACTAAAATAATTGCCTCATTAAAAGATTTCATTTCATTCAATCAATTTGGCCTAACGATGATTTTTTAACCAAAATTAATTTCCACTATTATATTTAATAAAAAAAATTAATATGGCAAAACTTTGAGTAATTTCAACTCTATATTTGAATAAAGTTAAAACATGTATACAACTTGTTTATTAGACATATAAACACAGCTGTCTACAGATGGAATATGTAAATAATAAACTTTAAATGATTCGACTAGTGAAATGAGCGTAAAAATTAGGTGGAAAATTAAAATTTCCTTTAAATTTACGTAATAACACGTCAATTTTAGATTATTAAATGACATCCTGCAATGAAAAAAATCCATTCCTACATTGAACCACTTTCGACCTCCAATTTTTCCCATTTATTAGGGCTTATGATACAGTATTTGAAAAGTCTCTTAATTTTCTATTCAAAAATGTTATTTATTACAAAAATTAAAAACAATAAAATCTTATTAACGAAATTTGCGAAAACACACTAAAAACTTAATAAGTAATACCGTTTACTTCTTGATTATGAGAAAGTAAGCAAAAACTATGGCAGTATTAGTTTTGTTTAAAACGCCTTAACAAATCGTTGTGTGACTACAATTGCCGAACAATAATTATCATTGTTATACTAGTTAACTGAATTTCGTTAAGTGCAATTCAGAAACATGGTTTATTTTACAGAAAAGCACAATATAACAGATCTGTACATGATTGGTTACGGAAATAACACACGAACACACATCGAAATTTCAAGAAAAATTTCCGAATTTGCCATATATATCCCAAGGGTCAATTAGTTAAATAGAAAAGCAATTTCGCGAGCTTGGACTTGTAAGGCAGATACAAAAAAAGTACCTTCTGCAATAACTAATGTTACCAAATTTAATGTAATGCTTCAGTTTGAGGAAAACCCCCACACTCCAAGTCGACAAGCAGTCGCAACATTAGATATTAGTCTTGCATCAATTCTTCAAATCTTACAAAGATCAAATGCATCCCTATAAGATGATACCAACTCAGCAGCTCATTGAAGATTATTTTGATAAAAGCACGTATTTTTGACATACAGACTTGATTTTGATAATAAATGTTCTAACCAATAATATTCTTCATTTTCTAAAACATTTGGTTAATATTACATATTTAGACCAGAAGGTGATCTAAAAAAAGAGAACTTTCCAGATTTAATTGTTCGTTTAGTACTTTATATTGAAGAAAATTTAACAAAATTAAAGAACAAAAATTTCTCAATTTACATTTTCTGCATTGTAATGCTATATATATTGGCCAGATCTTTAAAAATTTTGAAACAAGATATAGTGATTACTTGCGAGGTTATAAATTAAATCATCAAAATAAGTCACACATTACCCAAAAGACCTCACTGACACCAAACACAAACTGCACTTACCAAAACAATGGAAACAAAAATGGAAATCCTTCATATATGTGATAAGAAGTAAAAACTCGTTTTTTTAGAAAAATTTGAAATAAAGAGACATCTACGACATCCTCAAAATAAAGTACTAAACGAACAAATAAATCTGGAATGTTCTCCTTTTTTAGATTACTTTCTAAACTATTTATCATATACTAACCAAATGCTTTAGAAAATGAAGACTATTATTGGTTAGAACATTATAATAAAAATCAATGTGTATGTGAAATGCATGACAATTTCTTATAATCTTATCTAACGATGTCAAACGGTGAAACAATTATAAGAATATTTAAAAAGTTTTGGAATATCATGGAATTTAAAGGTAGAAAAAATTGTTATAATTCCATGACTCTTAATTTTTAAAATGACATTTTAAATATTTTTATTCGTTGGAAATGCTAAAAAGAAGTAACAAAATCGAAAAGTAAATACTCTACATTGGCTTTTGCAGCTTCATTCTACTTAAAGCTTAGATTATTCCACTCTAAAAATTATTCACTGTAATTATAGGGTTAGAGATTTTTTGAACTTATTCCACGTCACCAATTTTTGTGCCGTCGAAGAGTTCAAAAAAGGTTCATGAATGCATCACGGCTCAATGCTTTCGAGCGACATATCTGAAAAATTCCCAACAGAAACGAATAAAACGGCAATCAGATGGAAGAGTGCTTTTTGATAGCAATCTATGGGATCCACAGAGATGCGACGGATGCGAAATTTTTATTACTTATAAATACATTTCGAAGGAAATGCGGATTTGCCTCTATGTCGAATACGGGTGGTGAAGTTAGAGCAAGGCCGATATTTGTAATAGAATTGTGCGTTTTATACGGATTTATCGTTTACTCACTGGCACAACGAATGCTACGGTATTTTAATGCATTTTAAATATCTCCAGGTTATATGCGAAAGTTGAAATATGCGATTACAGACTGTAAGACTTTCAGCGTATTAGTAAATTATGTTAAAGCTCAAACATTTCATGAATCTCAACGTTTTATTTCTTGGTGGAGTGCTATAGTGCATTTTAATCTACTTCTTTTTTCGCTTATTTTCTTCTTTTTCTTAATAATCATCGCTTATATTTGTCGATAGAATGCACCAAGAATTTAATTAAGAACCAATAAAATGAGCTAGGAATTTTCGGATTGGTTCCGGAGATATACGACGAAAACCGGAAATGGAAATTCTTTTTGATCGTCTTACCTAGAGTTTTCATTCTAAGAAATATTAATAAAAATCATAATTTTGTTTGTAATTTGTAATTTAAATTTATGAGGTTTCCCTATTAAGTTTATTTTTTTGAATAGAATTCTGCTTTTTATTTGAAATTTTAATAAAACTTATGCCCCACACATAATTATTTTAACTGAAAATATATCCTCATCATCATTTCATTAATTTAATACCTCAAAAAAAGCATAACCCTAAAATTTATATAATATTGCCTGTTTTTGAGAAAAATGCTTCTTTCATTACACGACCATAATTTTTTAATGTATACATATTTTGTTAAGAACCAGTGGTAAAACATTTACACCTACAAAAAATTAAAAAAATTTTTACCTAATAGTCAAACCATTTATATTTTGTTTTGCTAAAAAGGCAATTGTTATTAATGTATTAACAGAATAAAAATATTTACCAAATAGTATTTCAGGAAAATATTTAATAACCCTATAATAATTATTAAAAATACCAATATCAAGAATACAAAGCTGATTCTCTTCTAAAAACCTTTTCTAATTTGAAGACCAGCCCTGAATCTGGTTGTTAATACCATGTTTATTTCAGTCCTGTCTTTACATATTAAAATCATTAGTTATATCTACTAAAAATATCTGCTGGATCATAGTTTATCTTCAAGTTCACCTTTCTTCTACAATTTGAAGAATTACTGCGAGTACAAGATTTGTTTAATAATAGAACATATCCTAGTATAATCAGTCCAGGGCCCGTATGTAAATATGTCATGACATAATTAACAGGTGTGGAATCAGCACATCGCGCACTCATGCAAATCTTTACATTAAAATGATACATACTACGTAAAATAATCTTACCTTATAACTTTGACAGCACGTGTTCGTAATTTATAAAATACCGGGGAGTATTCAAAAGTTTATAAAATTGCATTTTTACTACACAGTCATATATACGTCATATTATATCTATTAATTTATGACACAAGAATTAGCATAAATTATTAACAACTGTTCGGTATGTTCGGAAGTTAGACTTTGGCGCCTGTCATTTAAAATCCATTTGTAAATTAAAAAACGATCTTTCTAGATCCACAGACGTAACAGGAATATATTTAAAGTTTGTGTAATTTTTTAACGACATTTACTCGAGCAAAATCGAGTTTTCTACCTTTTAAAAGATCCACAATACTGCAGATAGTTGGAAAATTAGGATTTTTATTTACTACACATTCCAATTTCGATTTCACACGAGTAGCAACGGTTACAGAAATTTGAAAAATGAATTGGCGGAGGTGGAATGCCTCAACTAGAGAGTATTTGTCTAATGTGGGTGAATGCTGGAGGTCACGAATAGCTAATGGGATTCTCGAAAAATTGGCATGTATATAGGTTAAGTCATCCTTTACTGTTTGATTCGAAGTTTTTCATTAAATATTATCGAGATGGCTCTTTTAAAATACTTTTTTAACACTAGAAATTAACTTATCTACATTAGAATAAGAGTCTCTAACAGTTTCAGCGACGCGGTGAAGCCCATGTGCTAAACATGTCACGTGTACTAAATTTTTGTATTCAATTTTTAAGCGTCGACCTGCTGCTTTCATATATGCAACTCCATCTGCTAATAATAGCAGAACACGCTCTTTATTAATATCGTTGTTCTCACCCCACATTGATTTGAGACTGTCATTGACACATTCAAATACTGTATCGGCGTTTGGGCGTTCTAATACCCGTACCGATATTAAATGCGATCGAATTGAAACCATCTCGTCCATCCCTCCAACTATCACGTTAGCGACGTTTTGAGCTTTGATGTTGGTGGTTTCGCCAACAAAAACCCATAAGTCTTTGCCATGCAATTCTGAACTGATGTCAGTTTTAACCTGATTGTAAAGTAGCAATAAATAGTTTATTCTTAGGGTAGATTCCGCAGGGTCACTGCTGTAGTTTCCATTGATACAAGTTTGTAAAAATTGTCTAAACTCGGGTTTTTCTAATGTAATCCATGGAATGTTGCAAGTCACCATCATTTTAACTGAATCAAAATTAAAACGTTGCTGTCGTTCTCTGGCACTTACATTTCCACTAGAACATGCTTGATGTTTATCTGTTTTAACGTGCTGTAAAACCTGTAACTTCATTTTACAAGATACCTCTTTGTCACAAATTACACAAGAGACCACCATTAAATTTTAATTCCGGAAATTCATTTATCTACCGCTCTTTAGTAGAAAGAGATGGATTTTTCCGCGACAGTTTAACAGTATTTAACGGTAAAACTAATTTGTCACTCGAAATTCAGTTAAAATAAAAACTTAACTATTCAAAAAATGGGTTTTCCTTCAGCGTTTAGGTAGATACTGAAAGGGCCATTGCTCTAATTCAGTCAGTTATCTCTTGTTTATAAAATCCCAAACAGGCCGGCAATTTGTAACATAAAAAATAACTTTTAATCTTATCATGTTTGTAAATACATAACACGTAACTTACATTAAAATCCACTTGTTAAAAAAACCATTTCTGCCAAATTGAATAACAAATAATTCTATTTTTAATGTAAAATAAAATGACACGATTATGTTGAAAATATACTTTTTTAAATTCCGATGGGAATTATTCTGTTTTTATTTAATATCGCTTTAAGTGTATACCGAAAACCATCTCTAAGAAACTTATAAAATTCTGAATGTTAATGTTATTAATTGTTATTTAGTATTAATTAATATTATCCATCAGAAATTTAAAAATAAAAACAGAAAGAAATTTTATAGCATTGAACCGACAAATATTCCGAGGAAGTGAAATCCGCACCTGGAATGACATATTAACATACGGGCCCTGAATTAATCATAAAATAAAAATCCCATATTTTTTGGGTTTTAGCCTAATCGCTAGTAATTAATCAGAGATTAAACAGAGTCGGTTTCAGAGATGGCATGTAAAATGACTGATACCAATTTGAGTGAGAAAAATAACTCCTTACAACAAATTTACTTCAACAGCCTCAACTCTCATAAATACCCCATAAGAGAACAAGCTATAGAAGAAGCAAAAATACACGACTACATCATAAGTGTAGGATCTATAGTTCAACCCTGGAATGTTCCTTATGCTGCTCAAATTTCCAATAATCTTATTTGTATCTACGTCTCATCAAAATCAATAGTGACTCTCTTTTTTCCTAAAATAATGTCGTAAAAATAAATGGTTTTGACTCGACTCCAGCACAACTCCTACTAATATCGAATATATTTTCCACAATCCAAAATTCAATTATTCAAGAAGAAATTAATAAAGTAAGTATAACAACTGTCTCGAACATCACATTTCTGAAAGTTGGTATGGCTGAAACAGTCACATCCTCAGCTGCTGCAGGCAAATATTCATTTCCTCTTTAGAAAATACAGCAATCCCAGATTCCTTCACTATATGCCATGATAATACCTCATATCGTCTTTACCTGCATATTGATGGATTCAGCTGTTGAAAATGGAAAGCAATGGAACATCAAGAATCGACTTGTTATTTTCTTACTCAAGAATAAAGCAATACAATGTCGCAATCTTCAATACAAAATAATCTGCAACCATCGATTACACTAAATAATAACATAACTGAAACAAAACTCATCACCGCCTCAAACCCTATCCCCTTATCTACATCATCTACATCTACCTCAATAGCAGCCAGCACCCTTTTATTTACATCGAACTCAGCTATTACTATATTATCGCTTACAAAAATCAACTTGATAATGCGTTAATATCTCCATCATATGCACTATTTACAGTTGCATAAACTGTAGTTTTTATGAGTTGATTTCTTTTGACATTGAGAAATATTTTTTAGTAATTTAACATGGTGAATAAAGAAGCGCAATCATTTTTTAAAATATTAAAGTGATCTTTAATATAATTTTTTATCAGACTATACCAAAAATTGGATGGAAAGATCAAGACATTGGAATAATAAACTAGAAAGAAATGATAAAAAATTTAGCAAGATAATAAAAAGCTACAGGTACACAATAATAGAGAAACGTCAAACAAAGAACATGCGGACTTATATTTTACGTGTATAAGATCTGATATCAAAGAGAGATGTATACTTGAGGAAACGTTGGATCTACATCTATGTACATGTACACGTTATTTCGTTGGTAAAAGCATAAACACTAACTCTAAATAAAGCTTCTAAAAAGACTATAGTTATAAAAGAAGTACGATGTGTTAAATGGATTTAGTTCATTTTTACAAAACTCACAACCATCCATTATATTTTTATTATACACATGATTTTCTTCCACTATCCAAACACTTAACGTAAGAGAAAAATCTATATCTGGATAATCAAAGAATTAACAAATTGTTAACCATAAAGGGACATTCTACTCTGTATACTAGAATTTCCTAAACTTCAAATTCAAACAAATATAAAAGCATAAAATTTTACTATTCGACGTTTGAATTGAAGTAAAGTTGTTGTGAATTTGTCTAAATTAAAAATTATATATTAATAGAAAACTACGGATATTATTTTAAATATACACTTTCTAAATATATTTCATACTAGTCAGTGACTCACTTGTTTTTCAAACTTTCCACATTGTTAAAATTTCTTTTATATGTACAATGATTATCAGTTCCTCTTTGTTGAAAATTCAAATAACACTGGTTAAGAGCTTGAACTAAATTAAAATTTTCCATTAGGAAATACCTGATGAATAAGGAAAGAAATGCTTAACAGTGCAATACAAATATCCTGTTTTTTCTTTATTTTTAAATCATAATATGACATAAAAGAAATCGCTGCGAACCACAAATTTTCATAACATTTCCGCAATAAAGTTTCAAGCAAACGGCGTCTCTCTTATTTTACACCATTATGAATGAAAAATCACGAAGATTAAGCCGAAACTTCCGACCCTGAATTATTTCAGGGAATAATAAAGCATTTTTGAAATTTTATTCACGAACAAATAGACTAGTCATAGAGGTATACCTACAAATATTTTACTCTGGTACTTGGACAAAAATGAAAATGTCCTTGATGAATATTAATCAATAAACAATAAGGTTGAATGTCGCGTCATTGTCTCTTCTTGTAACTTTATTACATTTTTACAATAGTTACTGTTGGATTCTTACAATCTTACAACTTTAACCTTACGTCACACATTGTATTCATACCAAATAAGTTAAAATATTTATTTCAGTTAAATCATCGTTTGAATCGAATATAAAACTACGAAGTGGCTCCTACTCCAGTAAATGTATGAGTTGTTAACAGAAAACTGAATGTCGTAAATTACCTATCAGGTTTTTAATTTTTATGGAGCCATTTACTGTTAAATAAAATAAAATCCATAGACAATGTATATTGATTACTACAGGTACATGATTTGAATAATGTTTACCACTAATTTCGTTTATTAATTAAAACAACTCTTTGTATAGAAATACATCATTCGTTTGCTCATTAAATAATTAATAATTCATCTCCACTTTCTGATTTAGCACTGGTTCCAACATTTATGATTACTGGTTCAATTAAATACTTAATTATAACAAACTATGGAACATTACTTATTAGTATTATAATTAATACATTTTTGGTAATAAATTTTACTTTTTCCACAATTTTTGAATGACTACCGAATCTGTCAAAAATTTATCTTTTGACGTGTATGACAGAAACTTATGTCAACTTTGTAAATATTAATTTTTTTTCTAATAATCGGAGTAATTTATCGGAAAATGTTATTCTTTTACAAGACGATTTAAATGTGATTATAAAAAAATTCTTAAGAAAAGTTAAAGCTGAGATTAGAAAATATTGTTCCACTAAATGTAATGTAAATATTTTTGTAATTAGGAATTCATTTTACGCAAACTTTTAACGAACGTTGTGAAATTTGGGTGGACATTTTCTTTTTTTTAAATATTCGTCTACAATGTAATGATTATTTAGTATTAATATATTTAAAAAAACGTACTAATTGTCCAAACCGAACTTATATCACGAAGACTAAACGGACGTTTAAGAATCGTTTTTATTACGTATATAAAGCTCTTTATTTATGCTAGGCATAAACTTTTTCCAAATTCTATAGATTGCCATAAAATTAAATGGTGCGGCAAACGGTTAGAGTTCTTGACGTTTAAGCAGATTCCAGACATTTTTGGAGAACCAAAGTGATGATAAGTTAAATTTATTGGTTGTGTCAGCGAGTTTACCATGCATTCAAGAGGAGGAGAAGAATTGTCGGATTAAAAAATAATATGAATATTGCACGATGCCGCGTAAATCAATTGTTAAACCAAAAAAAAAATATTTTGATTTATTGTGCATAGCTAGTTTCCACAAAAGGTTTATTAAAGGTATCAATACGTGTAAGTTTAATATAATAAAGGATACTACGGCTATAATAAAAGAAATAACGATTGAGAGTCACCTCCATTTGGCTGTCTTTTAGAATATCATCACATTTTTATAAAAAACAGTTTTTTATTAATTTAATTTTTAACCAGCTAGAAATTTTATACGCACGGCCCCGAAACGGGCTGAAATCCGATTATTTGAACATATGTTGAACTCGCAATCACTATTTGTTTTATTATAGAATATTTCTTTAAGATAAGAAAGCGTACAAAAACCCGCAAAAATAAAATTTATTTTTCTTAACATATATGAAGTTACTTTTACGACTCCATATATTTTCTTTAAATTCTGGTTGAGCAAATATTTGTCCGTCGTTCAACAAGCAAACTTCAACAAAATTACCAACTAAACTAAAATAAAGACGATCCTCGATACTTGCCGCAGAGTCTGAGATGCACCCGACAACTCGACTCGAGAAAATTTACTGTTGTTTTCTTTTGTTATGACATGTCTGCGTTTTAGAACCACTCGACTGTGTTCTCTGGAATCACTCCGACTGCAATGGAAGGTAATTTAAAGAAAAAGAACCACGCGCGGAATTCGCAGGATCTCTTTTCCGATTAATCATTTGTCCATTTGGAACGATCCTAATGGTTTCCTGGATCTTTATAGCTTAGATTTTATCCAGAAAACATGTAAGACCACACTAAATATGCTGCAGGAGACAGTGGGTCAACTCCTGAAAGCACATTTTCGTTTAATACAAAAGATTGCATATGTAATATTTTATACGGTATACAATTAAGTATGCTTCTAGCACTTAAAAAAGGAAATTACAGATGCCGAAGCTGTTAGATAGACTATGCTTTAGTAAAATGTGTACCAGAATAATCTTCTATGTTTTAGTATTTTACTAGTATAAACCGCATGACAAAATATCTTATTAGAACAAAAATGCATATTCTTCGAATTAATCAGAGAGTTGCTGGAATTTCTAAAACACATTTTTTTAGAATAAAAGATAAACATTTTACATTTTTTACATAAAGTATTGTGCTGATAAATTTGTTAAAATGGAAGACATTTCTTACCGAAATAATTATTTATTTGATTGGATTGGTATTTTTTAAATATGCCAGTAAACATGAATTTTCATATAGATTAACTATAACTATTAGGCACACTATTTTGAAATATATATGAGACTTGTTACCTTTGTTTTTGGTACAGTACAAAACGTACGTTACTATCGGCACCATTGTCATGGAAACAACATAGTGGATTCCTTTTCGTATTTCTGAAATAATAATTTTATTTTCTTTAAATAAAAACCGAAATATAATTTTTAAGTACTGGACTAAACTATGAAACTATGAAACTAAAAAATATATTGTAGTTTTGCCGGAAATCGAGATAAACAGTTTTCTACCCTTAAAAACTCACCCCCTTCCACTTCCCGATCTCAGATCGCTCGTAAATTATTTTTCCTTTCATTTTTGTTATATTCTCTTCCTTTTCCAATGGGTTTCATCCTACTATTATTTTATTTCGTTTCAAAAATTATCGACCCTGGTCTAAAACAAATTTACACAATGAAAACTTGGAAATAACTCCAGCATGATAGTACAACTATGATTTATTTTACTGCTTTGAAGGGTTCACTTTTTTTGCACCAGAGATCGTATTCGAATTATACTCCGGCCAATAGTAAGAATTACTAGAAGAACATTTCTGTTTGTATTTCAATTTTGTGAAAACATTAATCAACTTCTGAAATGTTAGGCTCAAAAATGAAAAACCAAACTTCTATTGGATATTCTCCAGAGTTTTAATTATCGACAATTTATTCAATCAGCTCGCAAAAATCTAATAAACACTGATAAAATATATATTCCAACCGACGAAATTCCCCTGATTCGTTAAACAAACAAAAAATTTAATTTCCTGAAATCTGAAATCGTTAAATCAACTATAGGGGTAGCTTTCCATTATTTTTTGTTTTATTGTTATTTCGTCTCTTCTTGACATTCGTTTTCCAGAGAGAGATTTTCAGTGGACCATTTTGTAATAAATTTATTCCAGTTGTAGATTTAGGACGAGATGGATATATGAAAATATGTTAGTTAAAAAGGAACAGATAAGCTAATATGGCTTGAAATATAATAACCTATTTACATATTATTGTGTAGTATTCTATTTGGCTTCAAATTTCATGATATTTCACTGTATGTGTGTACACAAAAATAATTGTTTACTTTCAAACAATTTTAAATACCATAATATACATAAATTACAATGTATGCATGTTTATATAGTAATGATGTTATATTTATAGCAGATTTATAATTAAATCGAAATGTCGACCGCCTTAGTGAGGAATTCGTATTATAGTTTTATTATGGAAAATCTATTAAATTCTCTTGTTTCCCTGTTTTATTCATATAACCCAGTCAATATAAATTAAAACCGCTATCTTAAATAAGACATTTCTTGAATTTCATGCAAACTAATCAAGATAAAAATGTCGTTAAACAACAGAATACAACTAAAACTTTTCAAAAGAGTGTTATAAACTTAATTATTCCGCGATTCAGGTGAAGCTTATTACACACAATAAACGGCCATGAAGAAATTGGGACAAACAAGCCAGAGGAAAATAATTCTCTCTGGATTACTAGGCCAATGCATAAAACTTCCTTAAACAATATCAACTCGCCTCTTTGTATTTTCTTGGCAAAAAAGAGATCCAGTCATCCAGTTATCGCATCAGTTTTATGTCTATTTGCCAAATTCCCCGCTATCACGGCTCTTTTAGTCCGCATCTAAGGCGTAAACAACTACTATTAAGATAAAGACCTGCTGCTCAATTTTGTTGCTCAATAAGAATTGAACACAGTTGCTTTACTCGACTATCCACTTTATTTTGATAGGATATCCTCCGGATCTCTGGAGGATAAATTCAGGATCAGTTCGGGTGTTTCGATTGTATGGGACTGAAATTTTGAATGAACCCTTTGGGGGTGTGAATCGAGTTTTTGGTCCGGTTCTATTATTCCACTAGATTGGGGATAACATAGTGTTCAATAATAGGGATTTAAAGCACAAGAGAATTAAGAAAATGAACCTCTGTTGTTCCGTTGTGTTGGAGAATTGAATTAATTCAATGAGAAAAATATAGTAATTGATTATTTATTAAAGGTAATAAAGTTAATGCGTTACTTAAATGTGTAGTTTATTATATACACTGACTTATTTAAATTTTAGAAAGGGAAATAACCTATTTCAAAAACATAATTTTGATATTAATAGCTCTCAACTAAATCTACTGCTTTAAATACAACGCTGTCATTAATATTGATTTATTATTTTAATTTATATATTTATATTATTATATATACTGGGTGAACCAAACTTTTTTTAATAGAGCACTCTGTATATTTTCTAATAGAGTCTAATATTGTTAAAAATGATTACCATCGCGGACTATTTAATTTTTGTGTACAGGATTAGTCGAAACTTGAAATGATTTTTTCTGGGTATTCTTAAATGGAACACCCGGTATTTTAGTATTGTAACGAGATGTTCTTTTATGATACTTTATTATTTCTTAAGCTTTCCCTATACCTAATTTAGCAAATTTTTGAGATATTTGTGATTCTTTCAGCCACTAATTGAATCCAAAAATAGGTGGAATGTTGTTAGGTTGGCAATGGAAATATTTAACAAAAATTAATTTTTCGAAAAAAAAATTGCATAATCTAGAAAATATCTCAAAAATTAACGCAGTTAGGTGTAGGGAATGCTTAAGAAATAATAAAGTACCATAAAATAAGATTTCATTACAATACTAAAATAGAGGGTGTTCCATTTAAGAAAACCCAGAAAAAATTTTCCAACTTTCAAAAATCCTAAAAATTATTTATAAAATTTATCGTGAGTTCCGTTACATATACAGAGTGGGCCCCAGACAACAATCAACCCCGATATTTGGCAGTATTCATTAGAATTTAAGAAAATGCTGAAACACGTCGATTTTTGTTCTAAGGCGGATACTTTTTTTGGATACAGACATCTACCATTTGTCAACCCCCAAAACATAGGTGTTGCGTTTCATTTTTAAGAGGTGTTGTACTTTAAATTATTTAAGACTTTTTTTTGCAAAAACGGTGTAAATATCGAAAAAAATCGTGGATGATCATATGCCTGAATACTCCATGTACATGCCTTTCTAATGACGTGCCATACATGGTATATTCCCTATTTAAAATTAAGGGGTTGGGGAAGTGGAAGGGAGGGGCTTGACAAATGGCAGATGTCTGTATCGTAAAAATATGTCCGCCTTAGAACAAAAATCGACGTGTTTCAGCATTTCCTTAAAATCTAATGAATACTGCCAAATATCGGGGTTGACTGTTTTCTGTGGCCCACTCTGTATATAGCAATTACGGAATTTTCCGTGACATTAAATATACCTAAATTAGAAAATCTTAATTTTCGTCAACGTTTTTAAAAATACTCTTAAAAATAGTTTCTAAGGATCGTAAATTACATTTCCTATGTGAATCCGGTTTTTCTAAAGTTCCGTAATCCTTTCGTCCTTATCCGAGGCAAATAAAAGTTCACATGAACTTTAAAATCCACTTTACTCTCAAATTTCTCAAATTTAAGTCACTCTCTGTAGCAAAAAGATCGCGACTCCCGTCCTACATAAAAATAATTCCAGAAAACTGGAAAAGTTGATCAGCTAAAACTCTTTTGTCGTGCCCCAAAAACTCTTGCCAACTACGACTAAAAGAATAGACCAAACTTTATCTTCGGCGGAGGAAACTCAAAAGTTTTTCTGAATTTTGCGCGATGGTAAACTTAATTCTTGTAAAGAGGCAATAAATGTCCGACAAGTTCGCTTCCGTTTCGCCATTGTTGTCTGACATTCGACTCGTTATCTCGTCTGTCACTCAGATTCACTGTCGTCTTCTAGAAACTGGGAATAGTTTGCACTTCTACCGATATCATCATTTTAAAACTATCAATAAAACCATAAGATGTACTCCAAAACAGAATTCGAAAAGTTTTCCGTGCTCCTATTTGTATATATAATTATACAAATCCAAAGTCTAACACATCTGAACAATTTATGCAATAATCTGTATTTTCTAGTATAATTACTACTTAAAACAATTTAATTTTGATTATGTAATTTTTGAGAAAAAAAAATTAGAAAAACATTTGCAATATTATACAGAATAAATTAAATATTTTCATACATTACAAATACATTTAACAGTTTTAGAATACACTTTTTTAATAAAAAATACATAGAATAAATAAACAATAAATATATCGATCTTTGATAAAAGATTCCAACTTTGTCAAATAGGGTGAAGCATGTGCTATTCAAATGTATGTAATTTAATTTGTTAATTTAATAATAGTAACTGAATAAATGAATTAGAACGTAACAAAACACACAAAAATCTACATATTAAAAACTCTACATTGTCTTTTTTTCATTTGCTTTTGGAAACTTTGTGAGTCATTGTTATAATATTTTGAATTAAGTAGAACGACGTATCATAAGATAACTTCGTTTATTTTTTCACACAGAGCCTGTCCGTTAACATTCCCTCAACCGATATCTTTAAAAGTATCTATATTTTTTATATTAACTTCATTTTTCCTGATTAATGCAGATGTTTGCGAAGTATGCAACCGGTTTTAAATTTAAGTACGCAAAGGGGATTTTCAATCAATATTGTTGAATGTTCGAGAGGCGATTTCTTGAACCGTCAGCTCCTGTGAGATCGAGAGAACGGATTGCTTTCCATTCGGTTTTCAAAGGTGGCTAATTACCCGAGTGCCGGCAGTTCAAGGGTTCCGGTTAATTAATGGTGGTGGCACAGGAGTGGAACAGATGTGGAAAATCGAGCCGATGTTATTATTTTGTTCATTTTGTTTTGGTCCTTCAAGCTGCCTTTGGTATTCATGGAGCGGGCGCCGGCGATTACTTCTCGGTGGCGAAAACGAGTATTTAAGACATGGGCGCCCATATTGTTTTTAAACGACTATTCTTGCTTAAACAGGGGTGAATAATTCTCCCTAAGGTAGAAACCGTCCTCTATTTAATATAAAGAACATAGCTAAGAAAAGTATAATCCTTTTACTAAGGAACATTGAACAATTGATTGTTATATTAAACTAGGAGTGAGTTAAGTCTATACTCTTCAAAATGTTTGGGCAACATATTTAACTCATGCAAAAAGTAGGAATTCGGAAGTTCCTCAAAATAGGCATTTTTTGAGCGATGATCTCCTTGTTCACCATTAACCCTTGTATGCGAAGCAATTTTTTCAAGTTTGCAAATAAAAAAGTCACTGGGGGCCAAATCCGATGAATACTCTGGATTTTGTAATAATTCGAACTAATTTTAGGCATCTAAACTGCGCAGGTTGATAAAACTAGGACGTTTTTTGTTGAATATCCCAAAAAAACCGTGGCCATCAGTTTGCCGGCCGATTTCCTTAACTTTTCCTTTTTTGGTCTATTTCGTACACTTTTATTCGTCGATTAATCGAAACTATATCGTGGATTTTACCAATCATTTAGAGGGTAAATAATACCACTGGACGTCCTGATCAGTGTTCATCTTTTGTGGATGTACGGCCCCGTTTAAACTCATTTACACAATTGGAAACAGTTGCAAATACAGGAGCTGATGTATCTTGTACTTCATTTAACATAGCTTTGATCCCTTTCGGTGTAAAAATAAGTGTTTAATCACCGCTCGAAACTCATTTTTTTCCATTTTTCTAAATATACCAAAGTTATTTCTTTCTTGAACCGACAATAAAAATGAAATCATGGAGATGGACATAACTGAGATTTTAACAGCTGTTTAGTGACCATTTTCGGTACTACAAGCACCACCTCTTGGATTTTCTAGGGAGTACTTGGATGACGCTCGTAAATTTATTTTCTATTTTCTATTCTTTAACAGCCGACATATCATTGTAGTCGCGTAGGCTTATTTTATTATCTTGCTTTAATGCATCCAATTGAGTCGCTGGGTTTGCTACTGATATAAGTTATTTGCTGATTTTACCGTTTATCTGCTGCGACCCAATTACTTGAATATGTGCAAAGCTTTTCTGTTGCCTTGTCCATTGAACAATGCTGTAGTTAGTTAGGATCGCTGATTAATTTTTTCCATGGCTTTATCTTAGTATCCATTTTTATATCTTGACCCCAGCCTTTTAACCGACTCTTGAAGGTACTACTCAAGCGGCAGTTAGGACAAAGTAGTGTAGTTGAGGATCCATCGCTAGTTCCCTAAATTCCTTACCGAATTCCAATAACCATTTTAATATCAACTTTAAGGAGGGCCCGAATATCCGCTTAAAATATAAAAGAATATATCTTTCAAAATGTTTATTGTTTTAAAAATATACGTAAGCTTCAGTTGTTAGCTAAGTTTTTCACCCATTTATCTGTATATCAAAATATTTCATTAGACTTCATCGTAGAGATTATAGAATTTCAAAAAATACCTCAATTTGAATTTTTGTTGAATCTATGTGTAGAAGTCACTTGGTATGGTCCCATTCAGAGTACATTACCTCCTACGTTCTAGTGTCTGTAGATTGGTCTGTGGTTTTCTGTATTAAATCGCAATTTCTATAATGGAAACAGATCCTTCCTCATTATTAACGATAGTTGCGGTAGATGGTCAAACAAAATTTTCAGCGCATTTACACATTGCTATTATAATGACGCTCGTTAGACATTGCTCTTTGTTGGGTGTGAATTTCAGTAGTTATGTATTTCATCATTGGCCACCAGATAATCGATGGATGTTCTTACATAAAAAGATTAATGAATTAAATTATTTAGTTGGAAGGAAAAAAGAATAATTGATTAATGTGTAAACAACAATCTTAAGAGTAGCTTGTCTCTTTGTATTATTCCATACATTTTTATATCTCCATATTCAAACAAATATTAGGGAAAATATATTCCAAGCTACATCTTCCTTAAACAATAGAGAAATTTTAGCACAATATTAATTGATTTATGAAAATTAAAAAAAATATTTTTCCTCCGCCTATGGCAGTGAAGATGAAAGTGCAAACGGAGAAGGGAGTAACGAGCTTGGAATGAAGTTGATAGCAATGTCGAAACCATTCTGATATGTGGTCTTCATCAATCTCTTCAGGCGTGGGCGATGTTGCCGCAGGCCAAATTTCATGGATATTCTACCATTTTCTAAAAGTTTTGCAAATGATGGATTGTATATAGAGAACTGTTCTCATGTTTTCATAGTTACCGTATATACTACAGCAATATTCAACATTTTAAAAAAAGTCCCAGTTCAAACTATCCAAATAAATCTTTATATTAGATTGCCCTTTGGGGATAAATAGCGTTTGAAGATCAAAGATCCATTTGACCATTTTATGTATTTTTTTGTATAATTATCATGGGTAATATGAATATATTGTTTAATCCGTGGACTTTATCCCATAATTGTTTTTTGTTGCAGGGCTCACCCCATAATGGCGGGAGGTTGAACCAAAAATGGCGCCTTGGCAGTGGATTTAAAGATGGCGCGTCATGGCGCCACCCTAATATTACTGGCTGGCTTATTCAGCCTGAAGACAGTCGCAGACCAGACGAAATGTCCTAGTTTAGCTGCAAATCCCTCATGCCAGTGCTTTAATTTCGAGAATGGTATTCTTCTGGAATGTCCTGCTGCCACAGCAGAGTCGGTCAAGTCCGTTTTGGAAATTATAGAAGGACCCGTCCAAAGTCTCAACATCTATGATCCTGATAAAACCATGGTGAGTTTTGATAAACTAGGATTGGCAGTATATAAAATAAAACTAAATGTGTGCTGAAAATTCTAAATAAAAAGCTTAAGCAAGTATAATAGATACGATCATTATAGAAACGAAGAAGACAATACAGGAGTAGTTTCAAAGAAAACATAACACTCATATTACTGATAAATGAATTAAAAAGAATAATATTTTCTGTTCTCACAACAAACTCAACAAGCAAGTGACAGGAGAACTGTCGCTATTTTAATTAAACATTAAAACAGGAAAACGTCAAAGAACCAGTCGTAAAATGAAAAGATATTACAAATTTATTGAGCCTTCCCCAACAAATATCATAAACTTTTATTGAGACGAGGTGAAAAGTATTGGTTGAAGTAGCTTTAACCAAATTTTAATCGAAAAAGTAGTAAAACACTTAATATCACTGTCACTGCCACTTTATATGAATGCCAAAATAAATCCTAAATAATCTAATTGGATTTTAAAATATCACCGCTACTGGAAAAGTACTTGTCACTACTTGTATACATTTTTTTCTTCTGACGTTACTGAATCTAATTAAATTTGAGATTTCGAACGGATTTTCTAATTTACCTTGCGAAAATAGTTTCGGATAAAGTAAAACGATTTCCATTTTCAGATTATATTAGTTTTCTATCTTCCAGTTCGCCTTGAAGGCAATTTCCGCAAGAGCTGGTATTCAGTGTCGTTTTGTACATCAACAAGAGATGCTAGATAAAAAAAATCTAAGGCAAAAACAAGGTAAAAGCTCTGCTTCGTAGACGATTTGATACAAAATCGATTTTAATATTATTAATTGAATATTTTAGGGTCAAGCTTCTTTTTTAACATTTCAAACCAAATCTTTTTAAAATATTCGTGTTAATAATGTCAATTCATAAGTAATTTGAAGATAAGGACGTGAATAGAGAGAGCTAAAAATGAAGTAACATTATACAGTGCGTTTATAAAGTATGAAAACGATCCATTATCTCACGAGTTAACTATTTTCAGAGGTAGAGCTCGGACAGGTCGATTTTTATTTTTGTTTTTCAATTTTTTTCCAAAAAAATCATTTTTAACACCACTACCTTATCAGATGTGACGTCATCTAGAATTTTAGTTAAAAGGAAACAATATTTTTAATAAAAAATTAAAAGCCCATATTTTTAACCATACTAAATTCGTCAAATAAAATACTTCAAGTTACAGTATACTGAGTGCAGTGGAAATCAGCGCTTGTAGTTAAAAAAAATCTCGATTACGACACATTTGATAAGGTAGTAGGGGTAAAAATGATTTTTTTGGAAAAAAAAAATTAAAAAACAAAAAAAAATCGACCTGTCCCAGCATTACCTCTGAAAATATTTAACTCGTGAGATAATGAACCGTTTCCACACTTTATGAACGCACTGTGTATAGGGAGTGAGTAATCAGTAAAATGAACATTCAAATATGCAAATTTCGGGAATGTTAAAAAACGACCCAACAATTTAACCGTTTAATTAAAGAAACTTTTTACTTCCAAGTGAATAGTGCAGAATGTGTTCAAATTAACCGTGTAAAAGAAAAAGTGTATGTCAAACCATTGCTGGACAAAAAATGAATTGATTAGAGATGCAATAAATGAATTCAAAGAAAAAGTTTTCTACATACATAAATAATGAGGTAATATCCATTTATACACCGGAACCAAAAATTTTATTTTTATTTTGCCCTTGAGATGTGTAACAGTGATATAAGAAATGTTCTAACTAAATAGTGTGAGGTAAAATATATAAGGTGACGTTAGTATATGTACAATAAAATACGAAAGGAGGAAAAATGTTGTCCCTTAGAAACAGGTTTCGCCAAGACGAATATAAAAATACTCATCATTCCCTTTGTATATGAGAATTAAAGACCATGCAGCGTTAGTTATTTTTGTACAGTTGGATTTTTAAACCTTTACCCATACGTCACTGATTGTATTCATACAACATAAGTTGAAAATGTTTCAATTTAAAAAAAATATGTTTAATAAAGTGTACCACTAACCACTAAACAAATATTTGTATAAAAATACACAATTCTTTATGAAATAATTCATAGTTCATCTCCACTTTTGATTCAGAGCTTTTTCCAACATTATAATTACTAGTTCAGTTTCTCTACGTTACAAATACGTTATTCACGTCCATTCCATTTTTTTATTAGTGATTCAGTTTGCCCAGACTTAGCCAATGCTTCATTCCAAATACTTATGACTTTTTCGTTGCTGTATCCATTTCTGCCAATATATTTATTATAATATCATTTACAGTATATCCAAATTGATTCTATAATATTGAAATCGCAATGGTAGCGTCGTATTGCAAGACTTCGTGTTCCTGTTGCCATACAAGTTTTTCTATAACATAAATATATCTTCTTTTCTATTTATTCTAGTAATTCTGGTCCTGTTAATTTTTCATAAAAATTGATGTTATTTTCTTGCTTACTTTTACTTAATTATGGAGTTATAGATAGAATTTATTTATCAACTTAGGAAATTAAGTTTACAATTTGTAATAATTATTAAACATGTTCTTACTGTTAAAATATTATTCTAACGTACCATCAGAAAATTTTGTTTTGTAGTTTAAACTCAAGACATCCAAAATGTAGATAAATTTTAAATAGAAATAAATTAGATGACAGCTGTAAATAGATAGCATTAATTAATGACACTTATCAGCTTCAAACTGTCACACATTCAAAATGCGGTGTCACTTGTACATTTCCTTTTTTTACAGTTCTCAATTTGTAATTAGAGTTCATAACAACCTAGTTATTTGATTAGAAGACAAATCTTAAGTTAAATTGTAAAAATAAAATATACACCTTAATAATAAAACATGATATGCACTAAAGTTAAATAAAAAACAAAATTTAAACCACCACAAGTCCAATAGAAATGAACAAAACAATCGATAAAAACTGGGCTATACAGACATGAAAAATTTATCATGAAAGTGTATAAGCAAAGGATATAGCGTTGCCGAGGACAAAATATAAAAAGGATTTAAAACTTTAAATAAGGCAATTTTATGTTTATTATTTAAATTCATAGGACACATCATAGCGTTAGCAAATATTACACAGAATGGGTCATAGGATGCAGTCCACTGTGATTTTTAGGAGAAATGATCAGGTTTTAAAAAAATGATTGAACACAACTGATCTTTGGGAACGTCATCAGTACCATTGAGGATTATATCATATTTAGATAGTTATAACTGGAAGAAAATATAAAATAATTGTAATAACAAAATCCTAATCTTCTAAATAAAGAGCTTCGGTATTTAGCTAAACCTATCAATAACATATACCTATGTAATTCTAAACTGTTTAAACTTTTACATAAGTATTACCGATTATGATAACCATAGAATATAGGATAAAATAATATAATAAAGTACAAGAAATATAAATTTCTTATCTCAATAAAATAGAAACAAACTTTAGAATAAAAACGTAGATTACAGTAATTATAAACTCTTGGAAACTAGTTGTTAGTGCTCCAACTGTTTCCGTAGTTTCTGCAGTCAACAATCAACTTTAATTTAGAAAGCAAAGCAAACTTATTAGACTTGCTAAATATATTTAGAACTAACAGATTTCAAATTGTTAATGATCATAAAAATATGGATATGTAAAATACGCTTATATGCATATACAGATTTGGTCTAAACATATAAGAACATACAAGAATCCATGCGAGTGATAGAGAACACGTTATAAAAGAGAGAGAATGTATTATTAATAGCTTGAAGTAGGGATACATCGAGATGAGTACATCGTTCCAGTCAATTCGATAGTAACGTACCGGCAGTCGTAATCGTACCTCTAGTTTGGTCAAGAGAGGGCACATATATTTCGCCTATGTCTTTTTAAATACCTTCTAAACCTATATACCTTATGTAGTTATACTTATTATATGTATTTTAGAAGAAAATGTTCAATTCTTGTAAAAAAATTTAAACAAATAAATTGTTATTGAGTCAGGTTAAATATCCAAATAAACAACATTTATTCATTACAAAAATATTAAACTAATGACTAATATATGTTTAAAATATTGTATTAAAACAATAGAATGAATTTATGAGATATTTTTAAAAATTAGATACAGAACACTGATTTAAATTATAAAACTATCCATAAATCGTAGGTATAAAAATTAATTTGTATCGAAATTATATTCTATATCTATAATTACAGTTTAGGTTTTTCATATCTATTTCTAGTTCACAACAAAAAAATGAATTAACTCTGAGTTTACCCCAACTTTTTTTCCAGGTCAAGCTACCGAAAAACTTTTTTCCTGACTCGACCATCATCAAGCATTTGCAACTCTCCCAGAGCAATATTCGGGAGCTCCATGATGACTGCTTACTTTCCCTCAAACCGTACCTAGAGTCCTTCAGCTTAGTATCTGGTCGACTTAAAGAGATACCTCAAAAGGCCTTTAAGGGTTTAAATAAGCTAATAGCTCTTGATCTAGAGGCCAATGTTATTGCCGATTTGCCAAGTTATAGCTTCTATGGATTGCACTTGATTAAACTTAATATGAAAGGGAATCAAATCCAGAAGGTAAGAAAATCAGAAATTTTAGACTAATATTATGAATTTCAAATATCTACTTCTAGGGATAAAAATAAATGAAATTCAGTATAAAAATTTTGGGATGCTAATTATCCTTATTTTGTTAATTTATGTTTGTATCTATTCTTTTCAAGGTCATAAATTGTTAAAAGCATTTGTAATACTAGTTCAGAATTGGTTAATAAAATTAAAAAGAACATCAAAGCAAAGATTCATCTCTTAATTTTCTGTTTCAACTAAACGCAACCATTAACAGAAATTAATTAATATCTGAAGTTATTGCTATCTGTGATACTAAAACTTGGAAACTCAATTTAACCGATAGGAGTAGAATAGATTCCATTAAAATATTAATTATGAGAAATGTTTAGATAGATCACTGTGAAACTATGTAAGTGTTTAACTTGAATGCAGTTAGTTCGTTGCTAATTAAACCATGTCATTGTATTAATATTAAATTAGAGGTTTGACAGTTTGACAGTATAATTCTACCATAAATTTAAGAGCCGTACTAGAAAAATATTAATTAAAACACAATTGTTTTCAACATGGGTGACATTAATGGATATTTGTACTTATCCTTAAATGTAATACTATTTGTCGAAGTGTCAGAAGTGATATATTAAAATAAATTATGCTAAAATATCATAACTATTAAAAAGATTATATTGTAATTAAATAAAAATATTACGTAGGGAAGGTTATGTATTCATTTTCAACTATTCAGTTACATATGCTACATAAAAAATAACTGAACCTATAGGGTATACATTCCATCAATTTAAAAAGAGTTCGCTTAATTCTTTTAAAGTCAGTAGCATAGCAATTGTATATATGATACCAAATAGCACTTGATTCGTGCATCAAATAGTGAAAATAATTTCAACTAATTGTGAAATAGAATAGAACTTTTTGGACGTAATAAAAAATGCATATTAGATTAACTAGCACCATTGGTAAACGCTATCAAATGTCTTAGTAACTACTTAGTAAATATTTGCAGTTTAATATTTTTGACGTGGTGAAAAAAATGTGATATATTAGCCAAACATAGGCGTTGGGGTATTAGACTTTAATTAAATTAACATCTTTTTTACAAACATGGAGTTAATATCGAAAAAAAAGTCATGGATAATCATATGGCTGATTAGTTCATCGCAATACCTTTCTAATAACGTGCAACACATGGTATATTCCCCGTTTAAAATTAAGGGGTTGGAAAAGGAGGAGGTTGACATTTGACAGATGTCTGTCTCGTGAAAAGGTGTCCCCTTTGCATTAAAAATCGACGTGTTTCAGCATTTTCTAAAAATTTAATGAATACTGCCAAATATCAGAATGGACTGTTTTGAGTGGCCCGCTCTGTATAATCGGTTATGTCAAACCAGCTGACAATAATTAGGATTTTTGAATTTTTAACAATCTATACTGTCAATATTTAAAATTATTTTCAAATCTTTCGCAAAATCCAGTCGTTTACTTTGTAGCTGCTTAATCACCTCATTATTGTAAAGCAAAAAAAAAATAACGCACCTAGGTTAGTTCTTTGAGGAACTACTAAGAATACTGAAATAGTTTGTTATGAGTACTAATTGTAAGCTTTAATATACTGAGTTTTCGAAAAACACAGATAAAAACAATTACAAAAACAATATCTTAAGGTGAATAAAAAACACATTACTAAATTTTTGCTCAGGAATCAAAATACTTTTGGTTTCAACCCTGCTGTTAGCTTGTGCCACCAATAGTGAGGGACCACATGGAGAAAATTTCCATTAATAGTTCAAACATGCTCGAAACTTGTCAGAGAATTACTGAGCTATATTTAAAGTGAACCAGCTAGGAAATACTTGGAAAATTGTTAATAATAAATTATAAAAATAAAATAATAATAATAATATTGCTATTCCAAAGAAATGAACTCAAATCTATTTACTAAAACAAAATAACTTCTTAGGAGATGTTCCGGTAACTTTGAGACTTAAAAATTTCAAGACTTTCTTTTGAACCCTTTCAGTAATGTTGCAAAATTCCAAGTTAAAGCACCATATTCTAATTTAGATATAACTTTACTCATATATATATATATATATATATATATATATATATATTGCATTTAATGCTGAAATATCATTAAAACGTTTACAGTTTTGTATAATACCATATGATCCATACGCCAAAGAACCAATTAAATGAATGTAGTAATTAAATGTAAGTTTTAAATCTATATGAATACCCAGATTTCTGGCAGTAGTAGTTCTTTCTAAAATAACATTATCAATTGCATATGGAAAGAACAGAACAAAGTATTATATTAGGACTAAAAGTAAGGATTTTACATTTTGTAATATTTAGGTTCTAGTTTTCTCAACGTGCCTAATTTTTCACTTAGTGTTATGTTAATATAGGAATAAAACAGAGATATCTTGAAGGAGCTGTAACATGAACTTAGGACATTTTTCTTCTATTTCGTCTTTATTTGTAGATTCTTGATTCGAAGACATTGATCTACTAAAAGGAAATGTTACTTTCGCTTTTAGAAGAAAATGGTCAGATCCGCATTCGGTTCCTCGATATACCCTCCAGTCATTAACTTTAGTAATATTGCTTATTTTTCCTATAACATAATCAATAACAGAATTAAGTTTTGGCGTCGGTTGGGTATACTTATGTATATTTCTGTGTTGGAAATAAAAAGCCATTTCATATTTTAAGGTCATACTGTTCATATATTTCTATGAGACGTCCTCCATTTTTATTTTTTATCTCCTCCTTAAGCTGCATATGAAAGTCTGGGAATTGTAGAAAAGAAATAAAATATATTGGTGGAATAATGATAAATAAAGAAAAGTTATGGAAAAGAAGAAAACCTATCAGAAATGGCTGGGAACATACGACTCGGAAGATCGAAAGTACTATGTAAGAATAAGTAGGGAAGTAAAGAAAGACATAATTAAAGCAAAACATGAAACCTAGGAACAAAGTGCGAGAAAGTTATTAACTATGGGTTGCACAAAGTCGAGAGAAGCATGGAAAATAATAAAAAACTGCAAATAAAATTAAAATAATAGGTTTAATCTACAACTTACACCTCTAAATAAATGAAAAAGATACTATGGAAAATTGTTGCAAGGAGTTAGAGTGCAATTTAAGAAAGAAAATTGGTGTCGAATAGATGTCCCCGATAACCAGGAGCATATAGTACCTGAAGAAGTTCAAAACATAGTGATGTCTCTCTAAATTGTTCAACTTATGTGTTTCTGGACAACAAGTACCCTCGCATTTTAAAGAAGGTACTATCAACAATATCTTTAAAAAAGGTATTCGAACAGAATGTACCAACTGCCGGGGAATCACTGTCTTAAGCTCCATATATGGCAATATTCTGAAAAACAGAGTCGAACATGAAGTGAATGAATTTGAAGATAGAAGCGGTTTTAGGACAGGCAAGTCATATACTGATAATATCTTTAGTAGTAGACACGGACAAGAGGTTGGCACATAATCTAGAAATGCATCTTATTTACAAAGATTTACGGAAAGCTTAGACAGCGATTCAAATAATATTCGGCGGTGGAAAATCAGCAAATAAAGAAAACTTATATTAACGCCATAAAAAACTTGATTATAGGAAATTTAAACAGGGTCAAAGTTGGAAACCTACTGTCATCAGAATTCCATGTAAATAAATGACTGAAACAAGGGTGCTGTATAGTACCTAGGCTTTTTTAAATATATTTGAATGAGGCACTCAAAAATTGGAGAAAAAATGCCTCACTATGGGAATACTCATAAATGACGACACTCTATATACTTTGAATTTTGCTGATGACCAAGTCATATTCGCCAAAAATGAAGACGATGAATACTACGTGCTAAGAAAATTGAATGAGGAATATGTCAAATGGGGCAGATATTAGCGAAGAGCAGAGTTGCAATAAGACCGTTATACTCAATTATATGGAATAAAAACAAATGTGAAAAGAAGAATTTACAAAAGGATAGTAGAGTATTGCACTATATGGATCAGAGGTTTGGGAAATAATGAAGACTTCTGGAGACGTAGCTGTGGTGTAACAAGAACAAAAAGGATAAAAATGAATATATTCGGAAAGAAATGGGGGTTAGTGAATATTTTAGATACAATAGAAGGCAGGGTGTTGAACTAATATAGGCATTTGAGAAGAATACCAGAGGAACGGTGGCTACTCAAAATATTCCATTGGGCCTAAACGTAAGAAAGGAGGAAGACTTAAACTCAAATGGAACGAAGGAGTGATGCAATCTTGGATGCAAGACTCCATTAGATGCAATATAGATATATCTAAACAAACATATTGTTTCTGTTGACATACTAAGATTCAAGAAGCTCGAAATAAGTATTATTAACTTCCACGCAATAAAGTTTTTAAAAAAGTAATCTATAATTTGTTTAGTGGAATGCCTTCTAAATGACATCCATATCAACCTGTTCCCGTGTATCAGGTGTTTCACACAACTACTGACTAACATCTGCTCTAAATTACTAATATTTAATAATCAAATTTATTAAACTCAAAAATAAACTTAACCAATTGCTCTGTAAAGAAAATATTCAACAAAAACCTCGTACTAACCAACTTGCTAAATTTTCTAATCATAAATTTCATGATAGAGTTAAAAACCTCACTGATGTTTTCTTTGACAAAAATGAACTGCATTTTTTATCCTTAGGTCTTAAATTTTCAATTAATCCAAATTTAAATAAAAAACTGATTGAAGAATTTTCCATCGATATAGATTTCATTATTAACCATTTTTCTAATGACCCTGACTTAGTTAATTCTTTCAAATCCCAATGTTTAAACATTCTTAATAAACATCTTTCTTCAAGTCACTCATTTAACAACAATTCCCTAGCTTTAAAACACTTAACCTTAATTAAAAGTATTAAACAAAAAATAACTAATTTCAACTTAATTTTAACTAAAGCCGACAAAGGCAATTGTTTAGTCATCATGTACAAGGATGACTATATTAAAAAAACTGAACACTTTTTAGAAAATAATGACTTTAAATTACTTGCCTCTAACCCCCTCAATAAATACATTAAAGATCTGAAATCTTCCATTCTCAATTTCAAAAATTTTTTCACCAACCTCAATCTTAACCCCAATTTTTTTCTTTTAAAAAACCCTTACATCCATCGCCTTTATGGCTTACCAAAAATCCACAAACTCAATTCCCCTTTGAGACCAGTTGTTAGTTTCTTCAATTCCCCTGCTTCATCCCTCGCTAAATTTTTAAACAATTTTTTAATTCAACTACTAAATTACAAACCAAAATTCACTGTCGTTAATTCTTTAGACCTTATTAACAAGACAAAAAATTTGGTCCTTCCGAATGATATTAAATTAATTTCTTTTGACGTTTGTAACCTTTACACTAATGTACCGAGAAATGATACTCTCCCAATAGTCAAAAATCTTTTATTAAAAAACAATATTAATCCTTCTACAATCACATTCACCCTTGAACTTCTCAAAATTTGTCTTGACCAAGATTTGTTCCTTTTTAACAATAAATTTTACCAGCAACCTCACGGCTTAAGTATGGGTAATCCTCTTAGCTGCCTTATGGCTGATCTCTTCCTAGATTATCTTGAACAAGAAAAAATTCTCATTCCTACCAATAATCAATTCATTCTAAACTGGTACAGATACGTTGATGACATTTTCGTTATTTTCAAAGGCAACCTTTAACTTTCTCCTTTTTCTGAACAATCTCCACCCAAATATTTCTTTCACAGTTGAAATTGAATTGAATTCCTCTATTAATTTTCTTGATTTGTCCATTACCTTTTCAAATAATCAACTTTCTTTTGACATATATAGAAAACCTACTCAAACGGATCATCTTATCAATTTCCACTCCAATCACTCTTTCCAACATAAAATGTCCGCTATATATTGCTATGTCCACCGATTACTTAACGTTCCTTTATCCCCCGACAACTTTTCTAAAGAAGTTAATGTCTTAAAACAGCTAGCTGTCAATAACAGTTTTCAGCCAAATATTATTGATAAAGTTATCTATAAATTAAAATTAAAACGTAACATACAACATGCCTTTAATGTTAATTCTACCCCTCCAACTGATTCAAAATATTTTTCATTACCTTATTTAGGAAAAATTTCCCATGACATTTCCAAAGTCTTTCGCAATTCAGAAAACATCAAGATCTCTTTTAGAAATAACCTTTCCATCAAATCTTTACTTTACTAAGTCACACTAAAGACCCCCTTCCTATCCTTGAAAAAAGCGGCATTTATAAACTATCTTGTGCTGATTGTAACGCAACTTATATTGGAAAAACCGTACGAAAACTTGACATTCGCATCAAAGAACACATCAGATACCCTGATAAGTCCACTTTTGGACACCATTTAAAATTTAATAACCATAATTTCAACCCCTCTGAAAACGTAAAAATTTTACACAACACCTTTAATTGTAACTTCAAACTTGATCTTCTTGAAGATCTTGAAATCCTTCGTGAATTAAATATACCTTCCTCCTCCTGCGTAAATACCCAAATCCACTTGAATATTAACAAATTCAATCCTTTGTTTAAAAGTTTGTAAGTGTGTGCTAAGTAATCACTCCATTTCCCCCCTAATTTTCAACACCCCGTCATCTTAGTCACCTGTCAACATATTCTTCTTTCTTACCCCACCTTCATTCTTTGGTAGTCTCAAACGTCATTTCTTCCTTTCTACTATCCTGGCCTCTTTCTTTTCCTCTTACAAAATTAACCTCACTTTAAGTTTAATCATTGTTAAAACCGCATGGTCTTATTTTCAAAATTTTTATTTTTTTTTAATTATATCTAATTTTCATGCTTTTTAAGCACCTGTTGTCTTTAATTAAGACAACTTCAGGCCTGGGCCTTATATATAAAAAACTTCTTGCCCTCAAGTTTTTGCATATTTTTGTAAGTATCTTAATTCTCATTATGTACTATTCTTCTATTAATAATTATTTCAGTTGTCCTGATGATGGCATTGTATTGCCGAAAGCGCTCGACTTGTTAGACTTAAGAAATATACATTTTCTTCAACACTTATCTTCATATTAAAGAATTACACACTTGAAATACAAAATTTGGCTTTTCTTCATCACTAAGTGTGTACGCACCAACACGTAACTTTTGTTACTCTTCATTTAAAAAAATATAAGTTCTGATAAGATATAATTTGTCACGTTTTACAATGAAATTAAATTGGGAAACAAACAATTAGTATTTAATACAACCCTGGAATTATTCAAATAAGGTAACTGGTCAACGTGGACTCATACAATGCAATTATCGCCTATAGCATTTAACCAACAAATATATAACAAATAATCTGGAAGGTGTTGTTCTTCTCTTTCGATTTACGAGTAGATGAAGGTGTTGCGACGTTGCAAAGTATACATTCACTCTGCTTTATTAAATATGTATATAAAGTTTTTTGTGCACGGCTGCATATGAATAAATTACAACAGGAAATTCTATGCCGGTAAATTGGCAACTACATTGTTTCATAGAGTTTTCGGCATTTGTTAATATATTTTTTATTTAACATATGTATGTATGTATATTACTGACTTACAGTGGAAATAAGTATCTTTATCGCCTTTGAAACCAGAAATTTATTTCTTTTAAACTAGTCTTGTTATCTACACATCTAGCAAGTGCATAGTTTCTAAATATCCTTATACAGCATGTCCCAAACATTCGAAATATATTGAATGATTATGTCCTAAGTATGGCTATGTAGTCAAATTTTCCAGTGTCTGTATTTGTAAAAATATAAACTCAATTTAATTTTTGGGATTCTACTCTAGATAAGTTAAGTACATTTTATTTCAACCGAAAAATTAACAAAAATCTCTCCGACACCATTTCGTAACCCCCAAAACACTCAAAAATTATACTTCGAATGTAAAATTTTGGTAATACAATTATCTGCGAAAAAATAAAAAGTGGAAGAGTAAATTCAGTTTATTCTGCTCTTTCTAATTATAAAATGCAATTTTCGATGATTTTTGGAAATAAGAATTTTTAACTTTTTTGTTGAGCCGATCTTGGATTTTCTTTTTGTTAATACTTTGATAGATTTTTCAGATAATGATTATTACGCGTACCAAATACCAAAACAATATACAAAGGAATTCGGAAGTTATAAGATCTGAAAAAATAGGCCAAATTGATAAAAACACCCTATATCTCAGTTATAAAGAGTGGAAGACCTATTAAATATAGGTTATTTGAAATCACCAAAGTGACGCCTTTGTACAGTTAAAGTTAGGCCGTTTCTCAATGAAACACCTTTTATAATTAATTGTAGAGTAAAGACATAAATTTTCACATGTAAAAATAAAATTAATTTTTAAAAATTCAATGAAAAAATATAATGTTTTACCCAATCTGCTTCATTTCATACTCAATTTTCTATGAAATCCTTTGAACTTACGCTCTAAGTTCGAAACTTTAACAATAATTTAGTGGGTAATGTTTATAATATTATTCAAGCAATAATATTTCAAATTGTCATTCTGTTACAACTCTCACTCTTCAAGAAAGAATTTATCCTGTAAAATGCTAAGGAATTAGAGATGTCTCGTACAGGTTTGCAATTTAACTATTTAATGAAAAATATCCGGATATACACATTACGGCAAATGAATTAATTTTTGTGCAAGCATTGGTTAAAAAATTATGAATGAATGACTAAAAAAGTAAGTTGGTTGTGTGCTGTTTAGATTAAAATAATAGGGTGGTATTTTCTGCATAAGTCATTAAATCAAAACGTTCTTTTATCTTTTAAAGTTGCTAGACAAATTTTGAATAACAAAATTAGATAGCTTGGAGCAAAGGTTAAAATGTATTTTCAGCAAGATGGTGGTTCTTCACATTCAACTTTGTTGATAAGAGTATGGCTCGATGAATATTTTCCAGAACGGTATAGACTGATAATTTTTCCACCACGATCATCCGACTTAATAATTTCGATTTTTTTCTACGGGGCTACCTAAAACAGAAAGTGTACCAAAAGGAATTGATCCACAATATTGAAGATTTTAAACAAGCAATAATTAATGTAGTAAATGAAATTACCCCGGACATGATAAGAAGTAATGTATACAAAGGATTTCGAATTAGAGTTAGATAGATGTTTTGAAGTTGGTATAGGCCACGTCGAATAATAGTTTCTCTTTATTTTTTTTTATTATTATTTATATTGATTACAAACAGATATTACTAGTAGTAGGTTGGGAGTTGTGAACGTGGGAACTTTTTCTGTCAATTCTTATGGACGGACACGCCCCCTCACGTAACCCACCCCCACTCCACGGCACAGCTCCGGCGGGATCATGTAGATGTGGAAAAGAAGAAGAATAGTGGTCTTGAACGTGTCGGCAGTTCAGCTAGAAGAAGAAGAATGGAGCAGCTCGTTCAGTCATCTATAGAAAAGAAGAAGAAGAAATTACTATAGTCGAGTCGGCGCGATTGAAGGCGGCGGCGCACGAATGCTGCCCCGAGTCATTTCAAAGATGGCGGCGCGATTCATGGCGGTGGCGCACGAATGCCGGCCCGAGTCGAGGTGATGGCGCGATTCACGGTGTGGCGTACGGACCGAGTCGAGATGATGGTCCGAGTCGGGACGATTCACGGCGGCGGCTCACGAATGCTGGCCCGGTGATCCAAGATGGCGCGATTCACGGTTGGGCGTAAGGTCCGAGTCGAGGTGATGGCACGATTCATGGCCCGAGTCGAGGTGATCCAAGATGGCGCGATTCACGGTGTGGCGTACGGACCGAGTCGAGGTGATGGCTGCGACGCACACAAGCGCCGGCCGGCCAACGCTTGTGTGTGTGTGACGTAGGACAGTACCCGATGTTCTCTTTTTTATTATTATTTAAACAATGTTGCCATATCGGCTGGGGGAAACGTGGTGACGATGCACACAAGCGGTGGCCTGTCAAAGCGTGTGTATGACGTAGTCGAACAAATTACTATAGTTTTCCTTGTTTATGAGAGAGAGAGAGAGCACTATCAATTCAGGGCGCTATAAATTTGGTATTGAAATAATTCATGTTGCCGTATTTTTATACAATGTTGCCATATAGGAATATTATCAAAGTATGATTTAAAAGTAGTCCATGCTGCCATGTTGCCATATCTCCGTCAGATAACGGGTCGAAATTTAAAATATTCATGGCGGCGGCCATCGCTTGGGTGTATCGTAGTCGAACTGATTCGTTTCAAAGATAACGGCTGGATAATTTTTCAGCCGTCTATAGAGGAACAAATTACTATAGTTTACCTTGTTTATGAGAGAGAGATAGAGAGAGCGTTATCAATTCTGGGCGCTATGATTTTGGTATCGAGATAATCCATGGTGCCGTATTTTATTATTTATACAATGTAGCCATATCGGTATAATATCAAAGTATGAAAAAATATGATTTATTTAAAAGGTTTTCAGGAGATGTCTAATTCAATTCAGGGGCGCTATGAATTCACTATTGAGATAATGTTTGGAATCCATGCTGCCATATTTTTATTATTATTTATACCATGTTGCCATATTTCCGAAGAAAACGTAAGTTGGGTATAATAGCAAAGTATGAAAAAAATATGATTTATTTAACGGTCTGTATTTGTGCCAAGCGCAATGAACGTTGCCGTAAGGGCAATAGCCGTTATTATTGGTCCAATTGAATTGCGAAAAAGACCAGTATGATCTAGAAGTAACATAGATGATGAACGATACATGGAACACTGTAGAAAAAATCACGTAAACGTCAAAAAAACGTGACGCAGACATCGAAAAACGTCTCGCACGTCAAAAAACGTCACGTTTTACGTCACGCACGTCACGTTTTACGTCACGCACGTCACGTTTTACGTCACGCACGTCACGTTTTACGTCACGTTTTACGTCACGCACGTCACGTTTTACGTCACGCACGTCACGTTTTACGTCTCGCATGTCACGTAAACGTCAAATGCTTAACCTATTTTAGGGGTACACTGTAAATTATCATTAGCGATGTAATATAATTAAATAAGGTGAAAATGGATACCTAATTTGTGCAACTTATAAAATTATTGCATAAGACTTTCCACAGACACGTTGTTACACACATCACTCCCACGAGCGTAGCCATGTTGAATTTTGAAAACATGAAAACAATACAAAATTATTTTACTGCTAGCATTTATAAAAAAACCCCTTTTTAAATAATGAACTCCCCGTTGTTTTCTCTACCGTCAGTCTGTCTAATCGGAAATTTTTGATAAATTTTAGAAAATCTACAATACAAAATCGTAATTATCAAACCATGAATGAAGTGATAACCTGGAAACGTGTTTTCGTTCAGTCTTATCTAATTTTATCGTAGAGGCTTCATCCGGTATGCCAGTTAAAAGTATCTCTAAAAGAGTATTATATTTGCGTTTATTATAACAGGTGTTTATAGTATTTCTTAAAACATAGCGAAAAAAGCTCTTTTTCACGTGAACATATCGTGATTATTTGATTTAAAAATATTTCTGAATAAAATCTGTCTAGTTTACGAAAAATCCAATTTCACCTGTTGGATAATTAGGGAACGTGACCCCTTTTGCACATGGCCCTACAAAATGTCGATAAGAATTATTCTTTATTTTTCATAATCTACAACTGAAATGTCTGATATACATTGTTTTTAGATATAAAATGAATTTTAGTTTTAATTTTTAAAATATTTCCGAATAAAGTCTGTCTAGTTTACGAAAAAAAATGCAATTTCACCTGTTGGATAATTAGGAACGTGACCCCTTTTGCACACGACCCTACAAAATGTTGATAAGAATTATTCTTTATTTTTTTCATAATCTACAACCGGAATGTCTGAAATACATTGTTTTTAGATATAAAATGAATTTTAGTTTTAATTTTTAAAATATTTCCGAATAAAGTCTGTCTAGTTTACGAAAAAAATGCAATTTCACCTGTTGGATAATTAGGAACGTGACCCCTTTTGCACACGGCCCTGCAAAATTAAAAAGTATAAAAGGTGTAAGTACAGGTGTGCGCGATCATTCCTATCAGTTACTGATTAGCTATCGCACAGTGATAACCAATATTTCTGAAAATGGCTAATTTCGAAATTATTAAGGATGTTACAAAACAAATCCGTAAATTTGGGGCCCAGGGCCGAACTTTGGAATTTAAAATTAAACCTATTCCTACCGGGGCGGCGCCCCTAAGCTGGGTGAAAAACGCTATCGAAGATATTGTTTTAAAGGGCACAGAAAACGTGGACTTGGAGGATTATGTTGGATTTACTTTCTGTTCCAAAGATTTTTCAAGGGGCCAAGGATGGGTAGTTTTTAAACCTGCATCTCAGGTAACAGTTGATGATGTGTGGAAGAAAATTTCATCCATATACCAATCAAATTCAACGGGGCTGAATACAGAAACCTTCTGTTTGGGGGTTACCACCGTAAAAATGCCCGTAGGAAAAGGTCTGGGGCGTAATTATAACACCTTTAACGAAGAATGTAAAAAACGTAGAGGTATTATTTCAATAAATAACAAAGATAACCAATGCTTACCTCGCGCTTTAGTCGTCAGTATGGCATTTCAAAGTAAGGATCCAAACTACGCAAAAATTCGGTGTGGCCGTAGACTTCAGACCGCCAAAGCTATTGAGTTGACAAAATCCTGCGGGGTGATGATTACGCCAGAGGGCTGCGGGGTTCCCGAACTTCAACACTTTCAACAGCATCTAAAAAATTATAAAATCGTCGTTTATCGATATGGTACCAAAGGTCGTGACGTTATTTTTGAAGGAGGAAATGACGGCCCTGCTTTAAATCTAATTTTCCATGAGGGCCATTACAACGTAATTACCTCGCTGACAGCCGCATTTATGTGTGGATATTTTTGTGAAGCCTGCCACACTCCCTACAACAACAGAAACGAACATCGATGTGATCAGGTGTGTTTTGCATGCAGAAAATCACCTGCATGCAATAAAGATGTTGTAAAAAGAGGCTGTATCGAGTGCAGAAGAGATTTTTACGGTGATGTGTGCTTTGAAGCACATTTGAATACTGTTTGCAAACAAATAAAAAGCTGTGAGAATTGTTTTAAAATATGCACTAGTCGCAATCATGTCTGTGGCGAAATTTACTGCAAGATTTGTAAATCGAAACAACCCGAAGACCATCTGTGTTATATGCAACCGGACAAAAAATCTCCTCAAATTAAAGATTTTTTGTTTGTTTTCTATGACTTGGAGACAGCGCAAGAAAAAGTCGTCAATGGGGTCATACAGCAGGAACCGAATTTGTGTGTATACAGAAAAGTATGCCATAAGTGTTTAAACGAGACAAGATTGTTATTTTGTCAGAGTTGCGGATTCAGAGAAAAAGTTCTAACAGATGATGTAATTCCGAAATTTCTAACCGAAGTACTAGAGATACGAAAAAAATTTAAACAGATTGTCGTTATCGCCCATAATGGTGGCGGTTTCGATCATCAATTTGTATTAAATTACATTCTCACTAAAACCGATTTGAATCCAGACCTGATTATGCGCGACACGAAACTGATTATGATGAACGTTGGAAACGTTAAATTTTTGGATTCACTCAACTATTTCCCAATGGCATTATCTGCACTGCCAAAAGCTTTCGGGTTTTCCGAATTGAAAAAGGGGTATTTTGCGCATCTCTTTAACAGGGTTGAAAATAAGAACTATGTCGGAGGTATACCTGCATTGAAATTCTACGACCCTGACAACTTAAAAGAGGATGCGCGCGGAAAATTAATTAAATGGCACAACGAGAAAATTGCTGAAAATTACGTATTTGATTTTCAAAAGGAGATTGTAGAGTACTGTGTTTCCGATGTACAGATTCTGACGCAGGCCTGTCTCAAATTTCGCCAGCAGCTGTTGGAGACGTCAAATGTGTGTCCATTCACAGAGGCATCAACCATTGCGTCTGCGTGCAACAAGGTATTTCGGCGAAACTTTTTAAAACCCAACACTATCGGAATAATCCCTAAAGGTGGCTACAGATTCAGAGAAAATCATTCGAAAATATCTTTACAATGGATGATATGGGAAGAACACCAAAGAAACATTGAGATACATCATGTGGCCAGAGGTCAAGAGGCCAGAGTTGCCGGGGTTAAAGTTGACGGGGTACATGGAAATACCGTCTTTGAATTCCAGGGTTGTTATTTTCATGGGTGTCCGAAATGCTATACAAACAACCGTGATACAGCATTAAAAGACGATCCCACTGACTGTATGGAGAATCGGTTCCAACGAACTGTAAATAAAAGTAAACATTTGAAAATGAAGGGTTATAACGTTGTACAAATGTGAGAGTGCGATTTTCGAAAAATGTTAAATAAAGAAATTGAAGAATACACAGAAAACCATTCTTACATAAAATATTTACCTCTAAACCCTAGAGATTCTCTGTACGGGGGCCGGACGGGAAATACAGTGGAATATTACAAGGCGAAAGAAAACGAGAAAATTAAATATCTTGATGTCTGTTCGCTGTATCCGTGGGTGTGTAAATTTGGTAAATTTCCTATTGGCCACCCCAAAAAAATTTATGTGGGAGAAGAATGCAGATTGACTGATATTTCCCAAATGTCAGGTGTGATAAAATGTAAAATATTACCTCCTACAAATCTGTATCACCCTGTACTGCCTTATAGAATGAATGATAAATGTATGTTTGTCCTTTGTCGTAAATGCGACGAGGGGATGAACCAAGACGACGATTGTACTCACGATGACGAGCAAAGAGCTTTAAATGGTACATGGGTGATTGAAGAGGTGGTTAAAGCTGTTGAAAAAGGCTACTGAATGCTAGAGATTTACGAAATATAGGATTACGACACCATACAACTCAGCCGGGAGCAGGAGGGTTTATTCTCGGGTATGATGAACAAGTTTATAAAAATCAAACAGCAAGCCAGCGGCTGGCCAAAGAATTGTGCGACAGACGCTGAGAAAGATAGATATATTGAGGAATTTCTACATAGAGAAGACATTTTACTGGAGTTTTCTGAAATAACTGAGAATCCTGGTTTAAGATCATTGGCAAAACTGATGTTAAACTCTTTCTGGGGCAAGCTGGCACAGAGACAAAACATACCTAAAACATCTATAATTAGAAATTCTGCTGAATTTTATTCAATGATGTCGAACCCCGCAATAGTGGTAAACACCATTTTACCGGTAAATGAGGAAACGTTAATTGTAACGTGGGAATACAGAGAGGAGGCCTACGACATCTCTCCCACTGTAAATGTTATATTAGCTGCCTATGTTACAGCTTTAGCTAGATTAAAATTATATAGTTACCTGGATCAGGTGGGCGAGAGAGCCTTATATTACGATACCGATTCGGTCGTGTATTCTTCACAAGTAGGCCTTCCTGACTTGCCCACAGGAGAATGTATTGGGGATTTAACAGACGAGTTAAATGGAGGGTTTATTACAGAATTCGTCTCTGGAGGCCCTAAAAATTACGCCTATAAATACAGCTGTAATGGTAGTGAATATGTTGTCTGTAAAGTGAAAGGAATTTCACTAAACTATAGTGCTTCTCAGTTGCTGAATTTTGAAAAAATCAAGGAGATGGTCTTGACAAAAAGTGAGCCTATTTTTATCATTTCGAGGCAGATCAGAAGAACTAAGGATCATGAGGTGATAACCATAACATCAGAGAAAAGATATAAACCTATGTCAACAAAAAGAAAATTTCTACCTGATCATAGTTCGCTGCCTTACGGTTTTAAAAAATTTAAAAAATGAGTTATATATTTATAAAACACTAAATAAATTTTTTATTAAAACTTACCGATCTTTTTTATCCATTTGGCTATCCTTAAATTGAATAATTTAAGCCTCAGCTACATTATCTTCCTTAATAGAGGGGCTATCAACTCGCTTTAAATCTGTGTAGTCAGCTTTCTTCTTCTTCTGTATCTGAAAAATGAATGTATGAGTTGTGTAAATTGAAATAAAATCAGGGAAACGTTGATGGAAAATACAACTGTATAAACTTCACCTCAAGAGAAATTAAGAGAGCAGTAATTACAGTATTTTGTGAGAAGCGCTAACAGCCTAATTCAGCAAAGTTAAAATCGAAATGAATATATGAGTTATCAAATAAATTTTTATTAAAAACTTTCTGGTCTTTTAAAAATATTTGGAAGCCCTTAAAAGCTGAATTATTTCATCTTCAGTTAGATTATTTACATTAGCTTCTTCGAAAAGAAGGGTTCATCTATATCCTAAATTATTAAATAGACCTAAATTTGAAAAATCGAGGAATAAAATTTAAGCACTTACCTGATGGACAGTGGATCCGAACTGACACTAAAGAATTAAATCTTTTCTCCTGTCTGGTACAACTGGTGAAATCACATTTACATTTAAACATTTAGCAAAATATTTTCAAAAACTATGGTGTTAGAAATTAACTTGTTACTTAATCAAATGTTTTCAAGCTAACTAATTTCGAATACAGCTATTGTATACAGGATGTGGGTTTTACAATCAGAAATATTTTATCATATCTGCGTCGTGTTTCTTTATTTGAAGTCAAAATTGAATATATATATATTAGTTTATGATTTTAAAAACTTACGCTATATTTTCTAAATAATAAATATTTACCTACAGAAATTATAGAAAATAATTCTAGATTTTTCGAACAGTTTGTCGTTTTTAGATAAAAATAAGTCATATCATCATGTATACAAAACATTATTAGGCAATATAATCATCATTTATGTGTATATCGGGGTGCATAGTATTAGTTGATATGTTACTTATTCACCTTCTAGTAAACGTCCACACACGTCACGTAACCGGCGGTAGATGGCGTTGGTGGTACCAAAATATTATTAGGCAATCTAATTATCATTTATGTGTATACGGGGTTGCATAGTATTAGTTGATATGTTACTTAATCACCTTCTAGTAAACGTCCACACACACGTCACGTAACCGGCAGTAGATGGCGTTGGTGGTACCAAAATATTATTAGGCAATCTAATTATCATTTATGTGTATAAGGGGTTGCATAGATTTTGAGAACATTACTGTTTTGAACGTATTAACTCGACATGCTACTGTCTGGTTAGGATCAATTTCCCTTTCCGAGCTCTGGAGATGCTTACCCTTAATTAAGCACAACATTGAAGTATTAAACAGCCAACAGTTTGCAGGTTCCCTCGCAATAATGATATTTCAAAATTTAACAAAAAAGTATTGTCAGATGTGGGATTCGAACCCACGCTCACTCTCGTGAACCAGAGCTTAAATCTGGCGCCTTGGACCTCTCGGCCAACCTGACTTATATGAGAATTCATTTTGTATGAAAGCACCCAATGTCTACCTCGTAGAAAGCCCCGTTGATTGGTGTACCGGGATCTTTAAAATTACTAAAGTCAAAATAACCAATCCCGTGACTTATCTGCCTGAAGACATGTTGGGTACACCAATCAACGGGGCTTTCTACGAGGTAGACATTGGGTGCTTTCATACAAAATGAATTCTCATATAAGTCAGGTTGGCCGAGAGGTCCAAGGCGCCAGATTTAAGCTCTGGTTCACGAGAGTGAGCGTGGGTTCGAATCCCACATCTGACAATACTTTTTTTGTTAAATTTTGAAATATCATTATTGCGAGGGAACCTGCAAACTGTTGGCTATTTAATACTTCAATGTTGTGCTTAATTAAGGGTAAGCATCTCCAGAGCTCGGAAAGGGAAATTGATCCTAACCAGACAGTAGCATGTCCAGTTAATACGTTCAAAACAGTAATGTTCTCAAAATCTATGCAACCCCTTATACACATAAATGATAATTAGATTGCCTAATAATATTTTGGTACCACCAACGCCATCTACTGCCGGTTACGTGACGTGTGTGTGGACGTTTACTAGAAGGTGATTAAGTAACATATCAACTAATACTATGCAACCCCGTATACACATAAATGATAATTAGATTGCCTAATAATATTTTGGTACCACCAACGCCATCTACCGCCGGTTACGTGACGTGTGTGGACGTTTACTAGAAGGTGAATAAGTAACATATCAACTAATACTATGCACCCCGATATACACATAAATGATGATTATATTGCCTAATAATGTTTTGTATACATGATGATATGACTTATTTTTATCTAAAAACGACAAACTGTTCGAAAAATCTAGAATTATTTTCTATAATTTCTGTAGGTAAATATTTATTATTTAGAAAATATAGCGTAAGTTTTTAAAATCATAAACTAATATATATATATATTCAATTTTGACTTCAAATAAAGAAACACGACGCAGATATGATAAAATATTTCTGATTGTAAAACCCACATCCTGTATACAATAGCTGTATTCGAAATTAGTTAGCTTGAAAACATTTGATTAAGTAACAAGTTAATTTCTAACACCATAGTTTTTGAAAATATTTTGCTAAATGTTTAAATGTAAATGTGATTTCACCAGTTGTACCAGACAGGAGAAAAGATTTAATTCTTTAGTGTCAGTTCGGATCCACTGTCCATCAGGTAAGTGCTTAAATTTTATTCCTCGATTTTTCAAATTTAGGTCTATTTAATAATTTAGGATATAGATGAACCCTTCTTTTCGAAGAAGCTAATGTAAATAATCTAACTGAAGATGAAATAATTCAGCTTTTAAGGGCTTCCAAATATTTTTAAAAGACCAGAAAGTTTTTAATAAAAATTTATTTGATAACTCATATATTCATTTCGATTTTAACTTTGCTGAATTAGGCTGTTAGCGCTTCTCACAAAATACTGTAATTACTGCTCTTTTAATTTCTCTTGAGGTGAAGTTTATACAGTTGTATTTTCCATCAACGTTTCCCTGATTTTATTTCAATTTACACAACTCATACATTCATTTTTCAGATACAGAAGAAGAAGAAAGCTGACTACACAGATTTAAAGCGAGTTGATAGCCCCTCTATTAAGGAAGATAATGTAGCTGAGGCTTAAATTATTCAATTTAAGGATAGCCAAATGGATAAAAAAGATCGGTAAGTTTTAATAAAAAATTTATTTAGTGTTTTATAAATATAACTCATTTTTTAAATTTTTTAAAACCGTAAGGCAGCGAACTATGATCAGGTAGAAATTTTCTTTTTGTTGACATAGGTTGATATCTTTTCTCTGATGTTATGGTTATCACCTCATGATCCTTAGTTCTTCTGATCTGCCTCGAAATGATAAAAATAGGCTCACTTTTTGTCAAGACCATCTCCTTGATTTTTTCAAAATTCAGCAACTGAGAAGCACTATAGTTTAGTGAAATTCCTTTCACTTTACAGACAACATATTCACTACCATTACAGCTGTATTTATAGGCGTAATTTTTAGGGCCTCCAGAGACGAATTCTGTAATAAACCCTCCATTTAATTCGTCTGTTAAATCCCCAATACATTCTCCTGTGGGCAAGTCAGGAAGGCATACTTGTGAAGAATACATGACCGAATCGGTATCGTAATATAAGGCTCTCTCGCCCACCTGATCCAGGTAACTATATAATTTTAATCTAGCTAAAGCTGTAACATAGGCAGCTAATATAACATTTACAGTGGGAGAGATGTCGTAGGCCTCCTCTCTGTATTCCCACGTTACAATTAACGTTTCCTCATTTACCGGTAAAATGGTGTTTACCACTATTGCGGGGTTCGACATCATTGAATAAAATTCAGCAGAATTTCTAATTATAGATGTTTTAGGTATGTTTTGTCTTTGTGCCAGCTTGCCCCAGAAAGAGTTTAACATCAGTTTTGCCAATGATCTTAAACCAGGATTCTCAGTTATTTCAGAAAACTCCAGTAAAATGTCTTCTCTATGTAGAAATTCCTCAATATATCTATCTTTCTCAGCGTCTGTCGCACAATTCTTTGGCCAGCCGCTGGCTTGCTGTTTGATTTTTATAAACTTGTTCATCATACCCGAGAATAAACCCTCCTGCTCCCGGCTGAGTTGTATGGTGTCGTAATCCCATATTTCGTAAATCTCTAGCATTCTGTAGCCTTTTTCAACAGCTTTAACCACCTCTTCAATCACCCATGTACCATTTAAAGCTCTTTGCTCGTCATCGTGAGTACAATCGTCGTCTTGGTTCATCCCCTCGTCGCATTTACGACAAAGGACAAACATACATTTATCATTCATTCTATAAGGCAGTACAGGGTGATACAGATTTGTAGGAGGTAATATTTTACATTTTATCACACCTGACATTTGGGAAATATCAGTCAATCTGCATTCTTCTCCCACATAAATTTTTTTGGGTTGGCCAATAGGAAATATACCAAATTTACACACCCACGGATACAGCGAACAGACATCAAGATATTTAATTTTCTCGTTTTCTTTCGCCTTGTAATATTCCACTGTATTTCCCGTCCGGCCCCCGTACAGAGAATCTCTAGGATTTAGAGGTAAATATTTTATGTAAGAATGGTTTTCTGTGTATTCTTCAATTTCTTTATTTAACATTTTTCGAAAATCGCACTCTCACATTTGTACAACGTTATAACCCTTCATTTTCAAATGTTTATTTTTATTTACAGTTCGTTGGAACCGATTCTCCATACAGTCAGTGGGATCGTCTTTTAATGCTGTATCACGGTTGTTTGTATAGCATTTCGGACACCCATATGTACCCCGTCAACTTTAACCCCGGCAACTCTGGCCTCTTGACCTCTGGCCACATGATGTATCTCAATGTTTCTTTGGTGTTCTTCCCATATCATCCATTGTAAAGATATTTTCGAATGATTTTCTCTGAATCTGTAGCCACCTTTAGGGATTATTCCGATAGTGTCGGGTTTTAAAAAGTTTCGCCAAAATACCTTGTTGCACGCAGACGCAATGGTTGATGCCTCTGTGAATGGACACATATTTGACGTCTCCAACAGCTGCTGGCGAAATTTGAGACAGGCCTGCGTCAGAATCTGTACATCGGAAACACAGTACTCTACAATCTCCTTTTGAAAATCAAATACGTAATTTTCAGCAATTTTCTCGTTGTGCCATTTAATTAATTTTCCGCGCGCATCCTCTTTTAAGTTGTCAGGGTCGTAGAATTTCAATGCAGGTATTCCTCCGACATAGTTCTTATTTTCAACCCTGTTAAAGAGATGCGGAAAATACCCCTTTTTCAATTCGGAAAACCCGAAAGCTTTTGGCAGTGCAGATAATGCCATTGGGAAATAGTTGAGTGAATCCAAAAATTTAACGTTTCCAACGTTCATCATAATCAGTTTCGTGTCGCGCATAATCAGGTCTGGATTCAAATCGGTTTTAGTGAGAATGTAATTTAATACAAATTGATGATCGAAACCGCCACCATTATGGGCGATAACGACAATCTGTTTAAATTTTTTTCGTATCTCTAGTACTTCGGTTAGAAATTTCGGAATTACATCATCTGTTAGAACTTTTTCTCTGAATCCGCAACTCTGACAAAATAACAATCTTGTCTCGTTTAAACACTTATGGCATACTTTTCTGTATACACACAAATTCGGTTCCTGCTGTATGACCCCATTGACGACTTTTTCTTGCGCTGTCTCCAAGTCATAGAAAACAAACAAAAAATCTTTAATTTGAGGAGATTTTTTGTCCGGTTGCATATAACACAGATGGTCTTCGGGTTGTTTCGATTTACAAATCTTGCAGTAAATTTCGCCACAGACATGATTGCGACTAGTGCATATTTTAAAACAATTCTCACAGCTTTTTATTTGTTTGCAAACAGTATTCAAATGTGCTTCAAAGCACACATCACCGTAAAAATCTCTTCTGCACTCGATACAGCCTCTTTTTACAACATCTTTATTGCATGCAGGTGATTTTCTGCATGCAAAACACACCTGATCACATCGATGTTCGTTTCTGTTGTTGTAGGGAGTGTGGCAGGCTTCACAAAAATATCCACACATAAATGCGGCTGTCAGCGAGGTAATTACGTTGTAATGGCCCTCATGGAAAATTAGATTTAAAGCAGGGCCGTCATTTCCTCCTTCAAAAATAACGTCACGACCTTTGGTACCATATCGATAAACGACGATTTTATAATTTTTTAGATGCTGTTGAAAGTGTTGAAGTTCGGGAACCCCGCAGCCCTCTGGCGTAATCATCACCCCGCAGGATTTTGTCAACTCAATAGCTTTGGCGGTCTGAAGTCTACGGCCACACCGAATTTTTGCGTAGTTTGGATCCTTACTTTGAAATGCCATACTGACGACTAAAGCGCGAGGTAAGCATAGGTTATCTTTGTTATTTATTGAAATAATACCTCTACGTTTTTTACATTCTTCGTTAAAGGTGTTATAATTACGCCCCAGACCTTTTCCTACGGGCATTTTTACGGTGGTAACCCCCAAACAGAAGGTTTCTGTATTCAGCCCCGTTGAATTTGATTGGTATATGGATGAAATTTTCTTCCACACATCATCAACTGTTACCTGAGATGCAGGTTTAAAAACTACCCATCCTTGGCCCCTTGAAAAATCTTTGGAACAGAAAGTAAATCCAACATAATCCTCCAAGTCCACGTTTTCTGTGCCCTTTAAAACAATATCTTCGATAGCGTTTTTCACCCAGCTTAGGGGCGCCGCCCCGGTAGGAATAGGTTTAATTTTAAATTCCAAAGTTCAGCCCTGGACCCCAAATTTACGGATTTGTTTTGTAACATCCTTAATAATTTCGAAATTAGCCATTTTCAGAAATATTGGTTATCACTGTGCGATAGCTAATCAGTAACTGATAGGAATGATCGCGCACACCTGTACTTACACCTTTTATACTTTTTAATTTTGCAGGGCCGTGTGCAAAAGGGGTCACGTTCCTAATTATCCAACAGGTGAAATTACATTTTTTTCGTAAACTAGACAGACTTTATTCGGAAATATTTTAAAAATTAAAACTAAAATTCATTTTATATCTAAAAACAATGTATTTCAGACATTCCGGTTGTAGATTATGAAAAAAATAAAGAATAATTCTTATCAACATTTTGTAGGGTCGTGTGCAAAAGGGGTCACGTTCCTAATTATCCAACAGGTGAAATTGCATTTTTTTTCGTAAACTAGACAGACTTTATTCGGAAATATTTTAAAAATTAAAACTAAAATTCATTTTATATCTAAAAACAATGTATATCAGACATTTCGGTTGTAGATTATGAAAAATAAAGAATAATTCTTATCGACATTTTGTAGGGCCGTGTGCAAAAGGGGTCACGTTCCCTAATTATCCAACAGGTGAAATTGGATTTTTCGTAAACTAGACAGATTTTATTCAGAAATATTTTTAAATCAAATAATCACGATATGTTCACGTGAAAAAGAGCTTTTTTCGCTATGTTTTAAGAAATACTATAAACACCTGTTATAATAAACGCAAATATAATACTCTTTTAGAGATACTTTTAACTGGCATACCGGATGAAGCCTCTACGATAAAATTAGATAAGACTGAACGAAAACACGTTTCCAGGTTATCACTTCATTCATGGTTTGATAATTACGATTTTGTATTGTAGATTTTCTAAAATTTATCAAAAATTTCCGATTAGACAGACTGACGGTAGAGAAAACAACGGGGAGTTTATTATTTAAAAAGGGGTTTTTTTATAAATGCTAGCAGTAAAATAATTTCGTATTGTTTTCATGTTTTCAAAATTCAACATGGCTACGCTCGTGGGGGTGATGTGTGTAACAACGTGTCTGTGGAAAGTCTTATGCAATAATTTTATAAGTTGCACAAATTAGGTATCCATTTTCACCTTATTCAATTATATTACATCGCTAATGATAATTTACAGTGTACCCCTAAAATAGGTTAAGCATTTGACGTTTACGTGACATGCGAGACGTAAAACGTGACGTGCGTGACGTAAAACATGACGTGCGTGACGTAAAACGTGACGTGCGTGACGTAAAACGTGACGTGCGTGACGTAAAACGTGACGTGCGTGACGTAAAACGTGACGTTTTTTGACGTGCGAGACGTTTTTCGATGTCTGCGTCACGTTTTTTTGACGTTTACGTGATTTTTTCTACAGTGTTCCATGTATCGTTCATCATCTATGTTACTTCTAGATCATACTGGTCTTTTTCGCAATTCAATTGGACCAATAATAACGGCTATTGCCCTTACGGCAACGTTCTTTGCGCTTGGCACAAATACAGACCGTTAAATAAATCATATTTTTTTCATACTTTGCTATTATACCCAACTTACGTTTTCTTCGGAAATATGGCAACATGGTATAACTAATAATAAAAATATGGCAGCATGGATTCCAAACATTATCTCAATAGTGGCTATATGGCTACATTGTATAAATAATAAAATACGGCACCATGGATTATCTCCATACCAAAATCATAGCGCCCAGAATTGATAACGCTCTCTCTATCTCTCTTATAGACGGCTGAAAAATTATCCAGCCGTTATCTTTGAAACGAATCAGTTCGACTACGATACACCCAAGCGATGGCCGCCGCCATGAATATTTTAAATTTCGACCCGTTATCTGACGGAGATATGGCAACATGGCAGCATGGACTACTTTTAAATCATACTTTGATAATATTCCTATATGGCAACATTGTATAAAAATACGGCAACATGAATTATTTCAATACCAAATTTATAGCGCCCTGAATTGATAATGCTCTCTCTCTCTCTCATAAACAAGGAAAACTATAGTAATTTGTTCGACTACGTCATACACACGCTTTGACAGGCCACCGCTTGTGTGCATCGTCACCACGTTTCCCCCAGCCGATATGGCAACATTGTTTAAATAATAATAAAAAAGGGAACATCGGGTACTGTCCTACGTCACACACACACAAGCGTTGGCCGGCCGGCGCTTGTGTGCGTCGCAGCCATCACCTCGACTCGGTCCGTACGCCACACCGTGAATCGCGCCATCTTGGATCACCTCGACTCGGGCCATGAATCGTGCCATCACCTCGACTCGGTCCGTACGCCCCACCGTGAATCGCGCCATCTTGGATCACCGGGCCAGCATTCGTGAGCCGCCGCCGTGAATCGTCCCGACTCGGTCCGTACGCCACACCGTGAATCGCGCCATCACCTCGACTCGGGCCGGCATTCGTGCGCCACCGCCATGAATCGCGCCGCCATCTTTGAAATGACTCGGGGCAGCATTCGTGCGCCGCCGCCTTCAATCGCGCCGACTCGACTATAGTAATTTCTTCTTCTTCTTTTCTATAGATGACTGAACGAGCTGCTCCATTCTTCTTCTTCTAGCTGAACTGCCGACACGTTCAAGACCACTATTCTTCTTCTTTTCCACATCTACATGATCCCGCCGGAGCTGTGCCGTGGAGTGGGGGTGGGTCACGTGAGGGGGCGTGTCCGTCCATAAGAATTGACAGAAAAAGTTCCCACGTTCACAACTCCCAACCTACTACTATTACTGTTGCATTACAATTTGAAATATCATTGCTTGGATAATGAAATAAACGTCACTCACTAGATTATTGTTAAAGTTTCGAAATTAGTGTAAAAGTTCATATGGTTTCATAAAAAATTGACTATAAAAGAAAGGTAAGGTAAAATATGATTCTTTTTTTCATATCTTGGAGTTTTAGAATCAGTAAAACTTTTTATAAAGAATGACATTTTTCAATAAAACTAGAAATAAATATTTTTCTCTCTTGTGAACCCAATCGTGCCACATTACAAATTAATTCTGACTTATACTGTAATAAAAGTCAATTTGTCTATGAGCCTAACGTTTTGAGTACACCTAATCTTTATTGTTCCAAATCTAGTTTACGTGATATTTGAACTAGTTTTTCAAGAAACAATAACAATTAAACCCTAGGAAATCTAATAATTATATTCGATTATCACGCCTACTCTACGATCTAACCAATACCTACCTAATAAATCTAGTTACCTATGGTGGAGTCTAGACATAAACCCCGAAGACGTATTTACTCTCAGCAAACTGAACAAATTGGATGCGATTCAGCACATTCCACTTGAGTGCTCAATTTATTTTTCTGTAGCAAGAACTCAGCGGAAGATTCCTTCTTTTCGAATTGTACTTATAATTGCAAATAGTTTACTTTGAGGGAACTGCTTCTAATGGAAAATCGGCGCCATACATTGAGTGGAATAAATTTAGTATTAAATTATATCAACGTACGTTTTTGGAGCTGACAGTAAATTTTACAAAATGGAAGATATATTTTTTACTCATAAAGTGTGATTACACTTTTACCAATAATATAAATGTTATGCTGAAACTAACTTATCTGTAACGGATTTTAAATAAAACGTGTCATAGTTATATATAATATTTATCTTAACGCTTGACTTTGCACGTATGCATATAAATAAATGAATCTGGATCTGCAAGCGAACATGTTTACAGCGTTATCAGTGCGGTTTGATTACCTTTGAATTAACTGGAAAATCTAATCCCAATAGGACACCTTTGACAGGTGAATGAATATTTAGTTGGAAATCCAATCTATTATTTAATTACTGCAACATTATTTGAACATTTTCAGTAAGTTAAAATTTAAACAGAATCGAAGTCACCATAATACCATAACATTTCCAATAATATTATTCCAAAGAAACATTTTAGACTAAGATGTTAATATACTTAAAAACTTATTTCTATTGATTAAATATGGTAAAATGAAAGAAGCGGAAATAAAAGAATAGCTAAGCTTGTTTGTATGTAACGTTAGTCGATCAGTACTGAAGCATTAATACGTGCGATTACAATTTGAATGTGGACCACCCTACGTCAAAAGTTAAGATTCCGTATTACATTTCTGACACATGTCCTTTACAGATACTTATAGTAGTCATCAGTAATTAACTAATCAAAATTAAATTGCTTTTGAATGTGCAAATAAGTACTTTTATTACAATTAAATATTTATGAAGAAGTTATTTTTTTTTGATATGATACCAGTTACTCTTTTGCTTCATAATTTTCGAGCTTGAATTGTCTATTAAAATTTAGATTTTCCGATAAAAATTTTAATGAAAAATGTCAGTTAAGCGCACAAGAACTTAAAATTGAGTTTAACGAGCGGATAAATATATAAAATAAAAAATCTGTCTGCGTGCAGAAAGTTACTGATTGATATGCATTTAATTATAAAATTACTACGAGATTGCAGCGTTTGGAAGAATTAACCAATTTTTATTTTATGTCACTAGACACTGGGATATGAATTTTCTATCTAAAAATTGAATGCGATATGTGCACTGTAATTATAGAATGACTAAATATACATACATCATATATTTAACAAATTAATTTACATTTATGGACATTTAGTCTAAAAATGAAAATTAATCTGAACGGTGCAAATAAAATAAAATAATGATTGAAGCAGCATTCATTATATTTAAGCTCGCATGTAATTATTTAGAGCGATTTTTGAACTCTATGTAATATTTAAATATTTATTATACATATAACAACTCGAGTTCAAAATACTATAAAATTAATTATTTTGTATCTTTTTTAAAACATTAATTGTCTTTTCATTTGTTATCGTTTATAAACTGCAAATTTAACATGGATTGACAAGATGAGTATATCGATAATTGATTTAATTTATATTCGAAAATTACCAAAAAAATAAGTGAAAAACAAAAACAAACAAGAGTTCCTATGTTAATTTCGAACCCAAAAATTCTCAACTTATCTGTAGCTCTCTTAATAAAAATGAATTTGGATATGTTTCGCGGTATCTTTATATCTTTTTTTCTCTGTCAGATTCTTGTTATATCAGTTCTTTCTAATGATTTACCAACCGCTTTTCTTACTTCATTATATTGTTATTATCTTGATCTATTTTGAAATAATGTTTTTTTTTGTTGTTTAATTATTTTGATTGTGTGTATGCATGTACGTATGTTTATTTGGTGTCGACATTCATAAACCAACTGACAGTGTGTTTTATCTTTGCTTTTTAAAAAACTCCGAGATAGTTTGTAAATTTTTGTAAGGTCTCTGAATTACAGTTTTAATTAAATATTGTTAAATAATTAGTGACCTCTGCCCTTTCATTTATTTTATTTTTAGTAATTTTCAACAACAAGTCGACATACTTAAAAGAATTTTGTATACATGGGATTCTTGAGTTCTAGAAGATGAGTTAGGTTAATAGGCAATAATACATTGCTTTGAATTAGTGTATTATAAATATTGTTTATGTACATATAAATTAAACAGCATTCTAACAGAAAATGTGTATATCAGCCTCATCGTAAAGACATTTATCTTTTTCAATTCATTTGAAATTCTTTATTTATTTAGTTACATTTGTATATTAACCATTCGTTTTGCTTATGTTACTGTAAAAATGAGCTTCCTTTTCAGGGGTTATTTTCTATCTACTCAATTTGTCTTTTATATGCCAGAAATTTGTTAAAGATTTGTTAGTAAAATTTGATTTTTTTTACCAAATATCTAACAGTTGTTCTTCTTCTTGTAGTGATAGCCCAACTCAATCGGACAATTTCACATATTCTGCAAAGAAGTAACCCCTGAAATTCTTAAGTTTTCTAAATAGTCTCCCACGGTTTTAAACATCATAATACAATATTTTTTTTATATTAACAAAGGAATTCAAAAATGATTTAATAATAAAATCAAAAAACAAAAAGGTGTTCCTTACAAAATTTTTTTTAGTCAATATAAAAATCTTGTACATGACAGCAATACTCTTAAATTTAAAAAAATTCTAATATTATAATATAAATTGTAATTTTTATAGTGGCAGCGTACAAATCAATAAACTATTTAAAATGGTTTTCTCGTATATGTGACGTGTTTTATATTTAGTTGTACTCTACCGTGTGTTAATACCTAGTTATTTGATATACAGGGTAAGGTAAATTTAATAGAATTTCCAAGGTAAATATTTTTATAACTGTATAACTATATAAAGAGTTGTATACTAAAATTAATGCAATAAAGACAATTCAAAACATAAAATATACAATAAGACTAAAATTATTCTTTAGAAAATTTGTAATTTGTAAAATTTGAAAATATAATTAATAACATATTATTACAATTTTACATGAGAATACAGTGAGTTTGAATTTTTTTTTGTTTTGTTATGTAGAAGGAAGTTTGTTAATTAAGTTAAAATATGCTGTGTTAAAGTTCGCAGTGTCTTTTTTCTTATTTACATTATTTTTTCTTTTTGAATTTCAATAATTTCTTGTAATTCTCTTTTCTGAGTGTTTGACTGATTGGCAACTACTTCAACATTCCTGAAGTCATATTTATGTAAGGAATTAAAGCTGTCTTAACTGAGGCCAGTTTTGTTGCTGAGAGTGTTAAACAAATTATGAGATCTGGTGCTCCTTTCATGTTCAGTCATTATAGTTTTTAGATACCTCCCAATTTCCCCCACATATACCCCATTACATTCAAAACAAGGTACTTTATATATTATTTCACTCGTTAGAGAAAAATTGACCAAATACTAATTTTAAAATTTTTTTTTAGTTTATTATTCTGTAACTGCATTTCCTTACAAAAACACTCAATATTTTCACTCAAATCTAATATATTTACATTATTTCCTTGGGGATGAAGGTTAAGTGTATTAAGATTTTCAAAAATGTCTACTAAATAAGAAAGATTCATTAAAAATAATCTGTCGTAGTATTTTGAATGCTTGTATTTTCCTTTTTAATTCGTAGACACGCTTGATGAGGATAAGGAATAAAACAGCAAAGATTTATACTCAGCTTCCAAATCTTCACATAGAGAACATCCTTGATTTGAGAGGTCCGGTTTTTATATAGTTAACTTCTTTAGTAACTACTGTCAAAACCATATTTGTGTTTTCCTTTAAAAAAATCACGCGCTTTCTTGACATATTCATGTGCAGCATTTCTAGATGCCTCCATAATTTATTTGAATTCATGCTATTTGTAGCCAAACAAATAATGCACTGATGTTTTTCTTCGCCACTTACTTTAAGAGTGTTGTTAACCAATCCTGAAAAGAGAATACCTATATCTTTATTACTAAACTCGGATTCTCATGCAGATTTCACTATAACACTGTAAAAATAGTTTGTTTTGAGGACTCATGTTTACAGCAGCCATTACCTCGGATTTAGACAAAAATCTCTTATCACAGACCCATTTTTATAGATTTGGAAATAAATCATAATCTCTGTGAACCAAATCTGGATAATTAGACAGTAGAAACTAATTCAAGTCCATTTCATGAATTTTGGCTACTACAATTGCATATTTGTGAGCAGTTGCATTATCCTGATGGAAAAGCAATTTCTTCTTTACCTAATGAGGCTATTCTTTTTTAATTTTTTCGTTAATTGTTGCAACAAATTGGCATAATACTCGCCATTTACTGTTTTTCCCTCTTCTAATTAGCCTCTCTGAGAATACAAAAATACAGTTGCTATAACATTTTCTGCTGACAAAACCGTTTTTTCCTTTTTTGGTAGTAGTCCATTGTTTGGATTCCTTTTTGGTTTTGGAAATATGAAAGTTGACCCAGGTTTCACCGACGGTTATGAACTGGCGCAAAAAGTCTTTATGACTAAGACGAAAACGTGCCAATAAGTCGCGAGAAGCACTCAAACGATTTAGTTTTTGCTCCGGTGTGAGCAACCACGACACCCAACGCGCCGAATATTTTTTCGTTTCCAATTCTTCAGTTAAAATTCTGTACATATTGTCATTTTTTTACTATCTCGTGCATTTTTATCCAATACGATGCGGTGGACTTTTCTAATCATGTCCGAAGCAGAGTCAGTTTTTGAACGTTCACCACGGGATTCATCAAACGCTCACACTTAAAATAGTTTCTAATCATTGATAGCAAAGGAGCGGATTCCAGCAGTGTTGAATCCATCTCTGCTTTCAAAATTCAAGGGATGATAACGAACTTGGGAGGGTGACTGTTCTAGTAAAAACTAAATATGGCGCACTACCTTGCCCTTTGAATATTAATTAACATATTTTTCTGTTTTTCGTAAAAGTCTTTTAAAAATTACTTTATCTGAATGCTTTTATTTGAAAACTACTGTATACACTTTGTATGTTTAAAATCGATACAAAATATAAGATCAAGTTTAAGAAACTCGGTGCTGAACCATAAAATACGCTGACGTTTATTATTAAAAACGAAGCATTCCTCGCATAACTAGAAAATAAATGTATAGAAATGAGCAGCGCAAAATATTATAGGCGCTTATAAAAAATGCACGACAACACGGTTGTGAATCTGCTGGGTGAAACAATGAATTTTAAAATAGTTCGGACTTACGGAATATATTATATACGGCCATGAGTGCAGTACCTAGACATTTTAAAAATTAATTAAATTTCTAAACTCTATATGATATCTGCAAAATTTTCATGTCATTGATACAAAATTTTACTATTTTATTTGTGTTTTAGAAGAAACACGAGTAGAGATAATAAGCAGTAAGTAAAATCTTTATTTGGAAGCTTTACAATAATAACCACAAAAACATAAATGAAAATACATCTATTTCGATACTATTTATACAGGCTAATTCTAGGGAGTTCTAATTAGACATTTTAGAGAATCTTGACATAATTAAAATATGACAACTTGGGGTATATCATTTTTGTAACGAAAAAGTGTCTGATTTGTCACCCTGTATCTTTATAATCAACAAAAATTTACTTTTTTTTCGCACTAAACTTTTTTAGAATTATACGTGTATATTTTGATTAAATTAGGATATTTTGTGAATAAAGTGTTTATTATTGTACCGGATGATTCAAAACGTATATTTAAAAATTTCTCAACTCTTTACAACTAATCGAACCATTATTAAGATTTAGCTTTTAAAGAATGGATTATGAATTTGTATTTTATTTGCATTAAATTATCAAAAAAAGCACAATGAAAAATTTCAAATTTAAAATATTAAAGCAAATGTTCAAAATTATCTCCCTTTTGCTGAATACCTTTATTCACTCGTTGAATTGTAGCAGTTATTGTTGCCTCTCTAATCTTCGTTAAAAGCTAAAATGTCAATAATCGTTCGTTTTAGGTGTAAAGAGTGTTTAATAAAATTTAAAGAACAATAACAGTTTTTTCTAAAAAAGTAATAATATTCAGGGTGATTCATTTAAGAACGTAGAAAAAATTTTAAATATACGGTTTGAATCGTTCGGTATAATAATAATAATGACTTTATTCAAAAAATATCCTAATTTAATCAAAATACACAATACTAAAAAGAGAGTCAATTTTCATTAATTATAAAGGTACAGGGTAACAAATCGGACACTTTTTCGGTATCAAAATGGTCATATTTTGTAAAATACTCAGTGTAAGGTAGCAAAATACTATATTAAGGGAATCCCTAAGAGTAGTTTTATCGAAATACGTAGTAATATACAAAGTGTTCCATTTACAAAAGGAAATTTTACTCAACTTCCGGTTCTAAATATTTTAAATCAACTGGACTACTCCGAAAACATCATACCTCAAGTTTTCATACTTTAATTATATCAAGTTTCTCTAAAGTGTCTAATTGAAACTCCTAAAGAATCAGCCTTTATAATTAGTGATCTTTTGTTATTGAACACAGCATCATTGTAATCTGACTCATAGTTGAATAAGATCCACTAAATACATTTTACTGCATCCATTATCGGCGAAGTAGATAATAAATTTACGTTGTTTAGCTTTACCGTAATAAAAAGTTGTTTCTCGCCCAAGTATTTCTTCTCTTTTAAACTTAATGCTAGGATATCCGTGAGATCCTAATTTCAAAAGTCATTTAACGTTGAATTATGTTATAGTAAAAGTATTACCCGAGCGTGCTAAGTTGGTTTTTCAAAGTGTATTGTTTAGTTTCAGAATGATAAAATAAATTTCTACCTTTAGGAAACAACATGATCGGATACTTATTTGTTTTATATTATTTTAGCCAATATTTTATCGAACGGTTTAATTTTACTTCACTTCTTTCACTTGTAATTTTTTCTTAAAGATTTCTATTCGTTTTGACTGTGTGTCCTATATTAGTGGTTGTATTTGAGATGAAAAAAAATATCATCACTGATTTGATCTTAAATAAATGCAAACAATGATGGTGCTAACTGCTGTTAACAACATTCGAGGTTTGGCAATTTAGGCAACTTTCACTAACTTCGGCCTTAACTGAAAATTACTGGTTTTAGACCTTGGAACTACAAATTCCATGAAGTTTGAGGGATTTACCTTAATAATATCCCCACTATAACACAGAGTGAAGGGAGAAATAAAACACAAGGTCAGTGAAGGCATCATTAAGTCAGACATAATTATCGCTCTAGATATCTAGCACATCCTGCTTGTGGACAGTTGCTTTGATCTTCACAGGCAGTTATATCTCTGTGTAGCCGTAAATCTCACCTGGCTGAATTTTCATTCCTTGGCCTTAATAATATTTTTAGCAAGTGTTGAATTTCATTTATATTTACAGATCACTTAAGACCTATGTGAAACGCCAAAATTGCATCGTCATCAGCATATGTCGTTAACACGGTTGATTTGTAACAGCTATATATGAAGTACAATCTTGCTTACCTTGAGGAAGATTTAAACGCAAAAGATCTAAATTCATGTATTCACTAAATAGTTTTAATGTGTTAGATAAGATTTAAGTAGTTTCCTATGGAGATCGGGTAGAAGCCTCTTTAATATAACATTTAATCTGCTGTTTAAGTCTTGGTAAAAAGTTAAAGATATGTCAAGCAAAACATTATCTTTTGGCATTCAGTTCCTTATTTGTCTTACTGATCCTTATAATTTTTTGATTGATCTGTAGGAAGAGATATTTTCTATTTAAGTGTTATTAGTTTTATGTATTTTCAAGGCAGTTTCTTGCCTGAAATCAAGTCGTATCCAGTTGTCTTTTTAATATTGATTTGTTTCATCATGATACATACTTTTTACTCTTCAATAATCTTCAATTAAAATAGTATATTGACAAAATCAGTTTTCTCTTTTTCTACATATATCAAAGAACTACGGAAGAGGATTTAATTATATTTTATAAATACATCAGGAAAGTTGCAGTTTTTTTTTCATTACGACAGATAATGGCGTGATAAAAACACATACATGTATGCAAAATTAAGCCTTTCTTGTTTTTATATAAAAAAAATGTTGCAATTGCTTAATTAAAAACGAAGATAAATAAGATAGAAATTCTACTTGATACAAACTAAAACGTTTAATTAACTGTATTTAGAGTGTATTGCAGATTGAGAGTAAAGTAGATATGTATTAATTATTTTTGAATTGGTCAAATAAATAGTAACAACAAGGGTTTTACTAAATTTCCCGAATGTTGCAATCACCCTCAATTAGTTTAGTGAAATACACATAATTCCCGAGTTAGCTAATAATCTGTATATATTCGATTATTCCACATGAAATGGTTAAATTCAGTCGGACGAGACTTCCGAACTCTGATTAAACTAGCTTTACATCGCAACGAGTGTAGCAAGCGTCGCAAACGTTCTATGATAATTTAATACCTCAAATTTATTCCCTAAAATAATCACTTCCTGAACCCAATTTCTGCGTTACTAAATTGGATTAATACGAAAATTACTTTTCCAGGTATCCGAATATGCCTTCGCAGGGCTGGAGGATTCCCTATCGGAATTAGACATGGCTGAAAACAAACTCAAGACTTTTCCAATTAAATCGCTGAGACGTCTCGAAAGATTGCGACACTTACGTCTAGCCTGGAATGAAATTAACGCCATTCAAGATGATTCCTACTCAAGGCTAAGTTCCCTTCTTTATCTCGATCTCAGTTTCAATAATTTTGAAAAGCTGGAGGAACACTCGTTTAGAATATTTCCTGGAATCCGTACTTTATCTCTTTATTATAACTCGATCGAAACTGTCCATCCAGAAACTTTCTTAGCACTTGTTGATCTTCAATCTTTAGATCTAAGCCACAACAAAATTGTGTTCTTGGATCAGACGTCCTTCCAAAATAACAAGAAACTACGGTCAATAGATCTGAGCCACAATCACGTCCACTACATTAGTGGAGTTTTCGCTTTCCTTCCAGAGCTTAAAGAACTGTTCTTATCAGAAAATAATATTCTCGAAATTCCTTCTGATGCATTCAGCGAGTCTTCAAACTTGTCCGTTATTTATCTACAGCAGAATGCGATACGGAGAATCGACCCTGATTCTCTAAATACCCTTGTCAACCTATCGCAGCTTCACTTAAGTTCAAATTTTATACCTCATATACCAAACAACCTTCTCAAACAAAACACTAATCTAACCTCTCTAAGTTTAGATAGTAATTGGTTGACAAATCTGGAACCCGGAACATTCGAAAAAGCCACAAACCTGCGAGAAATTAGATTACACAATAATAGAATCCAATCTATAAACAGAGGTGTATTTGATCCCCTACCCTCACTACTAGAACTTCACTTACAAAATAACGAAATAGCTTCTATAGAATGGGGTGCTTTTCGATCATTACAAAGTCTTCAGCACATAAATCTGCAAGGAAACATTATCACAGATTTAGGGGATGTGTTCATGCATGAATCACCGTCTCTTGTTTCGATTCAACTTGATTCAAACAGCATAATTTCTCTCCACAATGATACTTTAAGAGGACAGTCTAGTGTGCAGATTATGTGGCTAGGACACAATAGGCTTAAAAGAATTACTCGATCGCTGTTCAGAGATTTATTAATGATACAAAGAGTTTACCTAACCAATAACAGTATTTCTTTTATAGAAGAAAGATCTTTTGAGCCAATGCAAGCTTTGAAATTCTTAGAGCTTAGTATGAATCAACTGACTCAAATCACTCACACAACATTTTCTGAATTATTTGAATTAGAAGAACTCTACTTATCAAAGAATATGTTAAGGAGTATCGAGCCGCAATCTTTAACCAATTTGAAGAAACTGCGGATATTAGATTTATCATTTAATCCTCTAATAGTCCTACACGAAAACATTCTCCAAGAAGGCCTGCCTATCAGAAATCTCAATCTCTACAATTGCTCTATACAAAGAATTGACGCTGGTGCTTTCAGAGGATTAAATAACTTAAACGAACTTAATTTAGCTGTTAACGAATTAACTTCTAAAGATTTAAGTGCGTTAGATATTCCTGGTTTAAGAGTTTTGAAACTATCAAATAATAACTTTAGTACTTTGCACGGATTCTCTCTAAACGGTTTACCATCTTTACAAATAATATATCTCGATTACTGTAGAATTTCAAGAGTGCCGGATGAGTTATTTTTTAAAAACAAAAATTTATTGCACATAGACTTGAGCTCTAATTTAATAACGGATTTAGGATATAAAGTGTTTTTAAATTTAAATGTTCTGAAAGAACTTAAACTTACTAGAAATTTGTTTGTTGATGTACCGTATACAGCTCTTCTCAACATATCTACAATGGAAACGTTAACGTTAGCTTTCAATAAACTAACAACAATAGAAGTATCTCGATTAAACGGCCTGCCAAATATAAGGGAACTAAATCTACAAAGCAATGAGATAACGTCTCTATCTGGCTTTGCTTCAGCTAATCTGACTCAACTAATTTCACTAGATTTAAGTAATAATTCCCTAGTAGGCCTACCAGCCAATTTTTTTCATCATTCACCACTTTTGCGGAGAATAGATTTATCTTGTAATCGATTCAAACAGATACCTAGTTCAGCATTATCAGAAACTACTTTACCAGGTTTGAATTGGTTAAATTTGACAGATAATCCTTTACTAAGAATTCATGATATCACTTCTACGAGTCGATATCCTTCACTTGAGGAAATTCACATTAGCTCCACTAATTTGTCAATTGTAACAAGCAAGGATTTTGAATCGTTTCCAGCCCTTTTGCACATATTTCTTGGACAAAATAGAATTTCTAGAGTGTCACCGGGCGCTTTCGGCAATCTACCAAATTTATTAACACTGGATTTAGGAGTAAATGAGTTAGAACTGTTACCACAAGAAAGACTACAAGGACTTAATTTATTGAGAATATTAAACCTTACTCATAATCGCTTAAAGGAGTTAGAAGAATTTCCAGCTGATTTAAAATCTCTTCAGATCCTTGATATTTCATTTAATCAGATAGGAAGAATTAGTAAAAGTACTTTTCAAAATTTGGAAAATCTATCGGAATTATATCTTTTTGGAAACTGGATATCTCTGGTATCTAGTGACGCATTTAAACCACTTAAGAAGTTAAGAACCCTGGATTTGAGCAGAAATTATTTAGAAAATATACCTTTGAATGCATTTCGGCCACTGGAAACCCAAATCAGAAGTCTTCGAACTGAAGGTAAATATAATTGTGCCTATCTCTACCGTTCTTTGCTATATTAGTATTATCAATTTATGACCCAAATTTTTCAATTCTACTTCTCCGAAAAAGCTAAGCTCTTAATAATCTCTTTGTATACTTTTTTTTAGAAAACCCTTTATCCTGCAGTTGTGATTCCCAAGAATTATGGGAATGGTTACGCGACCACCAGAAGCTTGTGGAACGCACCGATACTCTTGAATTAAGATGCGAACATCCCCCGGAACTTCGCGGAAGGGTGTTCCTCGAATTAGATCCAGAACAATTTTGTGACCAACCCATGGTTGTCAAATTAGGTATCCAAGACATCCAACCATTTTCTGTTTTGGTCTCATGGCAAAGTAGAAATCATTCTGGATTGAGTGGGTACCAAGTAGCCTACTATTCGATGGATCGCATCGAAGAAATGGAGGTAAGTTTTAAAAAATAAATGATTCTCAAAACAAAAATTGTTTTGCAAATTATAAACATAAAAAATGTGATAAACTTTATTATTAAAATACATAAAAAATTGTTTGATCGAAGAAAATCAGTTATTTATAGGTTCTGAAACTAATTTTTGGCTAACCTGTTTCGGTCACGCTCAGGTCTTTTTATACTTTTATAAAATTTTCAATTTCTTTAAGTATGAACCATAGATTAATAGATATTATTCTTAACACCTTAGATTTGAATCTCTCGATGGTTTAAATGTTCAAATTAAACGTTGAACTACCTAAGTTTTATTATGCTTTTATAATCAGAACATTATTCTAAAGTAACAACTAAGATTTGTGACTAATATTCTTATAGGAAAAAATACAAAAAAATGTATTAATTAATATTCAAAGAGGGAGATATTGTGTCATTTTTAAGTTTGCTCGATAAGTCAGACCCTTTTGATATATTTTCAATATTTTAAAGACCTTCTAACATTTTTTCATCCACTTTTTGATTTTTCGCTGATTTCATGTGTAAAAGATGGGGTTTAAAATGACTTTTATTTTTATTATTTAATCTTTAGCGTTCCCAATGATAGAATGAATGTTCCATTTTCAAAATTTATTAAAGTAATTGTTCAAAATTAAAAGAAGTCTAGGGGTGTTAAATCCACTAACTTAGGTAACCACCCTATCATCGACCCTCTTCTACTTATCCGCTCCACCGAGCGGAGAAAGTTTCATTCAAAAATTGTTATACAGACTACATGAAAACAAATGTTATGCAATAAATGTGGATTGTTAGGCAAACACTGGATGAATAATTTACAAAATTCAAAACGGCGATCAAAATCATTTTCATTCAACTCTTGAACCAATTTAATTTTGTACAAATGATACATAGCTTTTTAATTTTTTAGACTTACTAGCTGTGACTTCGATTGCTTAGTTACTTACAAGTCCCTGTCAGTTATGTTTTTTATCGCAAACTGACTCTGCTGATGTAAATTTATGTACAAGATCAATTATATTCTTATGACTTGTATAATCTTCATTGTGTGTTTTACTGAAAATTCTAGCAGTAGCTCATGCAAAAATGTTATTTTTCTAGTACAAGTCCAGTTCTATCTTGTAAACTATAAATAATTTAGAATCAAATTAATAGCCCCAGATAATAAATGTCCACATATACCAAAATAGACTATAAACGTGATATAAATTAATTTTTCAAATTTTCAAAACCCTTATCTTTCCAACAAACAAAATTTTATGTGTACGATTAAGGAATAAAGCCTACATTCAATTTTGCCGCGGTCAGTTAAGATGAGATGAAAAATTTGTTACTAAAACCAAAAACCCTGTAGCACATAAACTAAGTACTTTATAACTTTTTGAAATAACTTGAACGAGAAGAATTTTAAAATCAATAAAAAAATGGGAGAAGCTATTTGAAAAGGTACTTTGTATGTTCCACAAGAAAAAAAAAAATTTCCTTTTTTATTACTAACACATTCATTGGGTATTACCCGTTATCTATAAATATCCCAAATTCAGAATAAAAGGAAGCTACATAATCCAAAAGTATTAATTTAGTTACTTTTCCAGTCTAAACCCTTTTTAAATATTAATTATATTTCCGCTTTTCATTCTTCAGCATGTGAAAATAACCTGTTTTTGAGTTGTTGATGATGGAAGGAAGGCGAAAATGTGGAAAATCCCCACTAATCATTAATCGATTTCGAGCTGCTGAATTTTCATTTCAATAAGATATTAATGAATTCTATACCTTTCTGTGTAACCGTCAGGAGCTAGAATTACGGAATTTCATTTTCCTCCTGCATTTAAATGAGAGATTGAATAGTTTTTTGTGTTACATTGCTTTTTTTAACTACAGTATAATTAACATTCTACAACTTCAATTAATGAAGTTTCTGAAATACGCGATTCACTTTAAAAAACTAAAGCCACTGGTATAATTATCATCAATATGATTTTTTTAAGATTCATTTTTCGTATTTTTTTCTGTGAATTGAAAATTACAATTACAATTATTATTCTTCGTGTAATAGGAACTACTTCTACTAAATTTCTAGCAAAGTAAATCCACTTCTACTCAATTTCTAGCAAAGTAAGGTACAACTTTTTAAGTTTTGTAACGGTCGGTGTAACGAAGTAACTAATTAGCTACGCAGTGCTCCCGGCGAAAGCGAAACGAAGTAAAATACAGACTTTTGTCTTAATTAACACTCCACAGAAAACCTACAAGTATTTCTAATATTTTTCCTATAGCAATTTTTATTATTTCGTAGTAACATTAGTGATTACTCACATATATGTTCAAAAAAATAGCTACATGTCAACTCCACCACAGGTCCAACGATTCAGGTAAACATTAAATTTTAGGTATTAAAGATACGGGTCCAGTCCACCGCCGTAATCCTCTATTTATAATTTTCTATGAATATTTCAAGTAACAATTTGCAATTACGTTTTAAACAAATTTTAAACTAAGTGTTAATTTAACTTATGAAGTTTTGTGAGAGTGATTGTATTGAAGTAATTTTTTTTGTTTGTTTCTTATTTAAAGGAGAGCGAATTTAAATGCAATTTTAATGTTAAGTTAAAGCAACAAAATATAATAATAGTGGAGAATTTTAAATTTTGGTTGGTGCACAAAGTGAATGTGGGAAAATTGGCTGAAGGGTGCGTAGATTATAAGTGTTCGGTTAAAGAATATTCAATCAAAGTAAGAAGGTAAGAGGAAAAATCTGTTAAAAGTTATCGGAAACCACAACCACAATAGCAGCAGTACTATTTTTAAAGAAATTACAATAGTGTGAAAAGAAAACCGGTTGAAAACATTTCAAAATTAATTCGTGCCAAATTAAACAGCAACAAATATTATATTGATGTTTCTGATATCGTTTGCATTAGAATATATATACCAGGTGTCTACACGAAAACTTAATATTGAATTATTTCGGGCGTTTTTGAAGATAAAAACTGGAAATTTTTGGTTGTTGCTCAGCATATAAGGGAAAAATGAACAGTGTACCTCATACTGCTCCATCGTCACACGCAATTCCAGCGATTCCCACTCCAAAGTTTTAAATGATACCTTCTATTTTTTTGGTTAATTTTGAAAGAGCGCAATTTTCTTGATATCTGTGTGAAAAACTAGTTCCGTAAAAATAAGAATTATTAACTCCGAATAATCATAACTTAGCCATGGAAATACTTAAAACAAGATTTATTCACAACGATTTAGTTAAATTAAATGCTCAAAATGTTTACTGTTTATATTGAAACAAAAATAAAGTCTATTTTCAAAAGCATTTTACAGGGTAACACATTAGAATGACAAAGCTCGATATGTTCGCTGTAAATGAAGTTACTAAAAAACACGTATTTACAAAAAACATAGGAAGCCTTAAGTTTCACATTGATCAAAAAATATATAGTATGTTCAGAAACGCAGTCCTAGAGGAGAGTTATATTTTTTTAAATGGAATAGTATATTTTTTATTCTATATATGAAATCTGTCCCCATTTTAAAGTCGTCCAATACTGCTAGGTCCACTTTGGGTGTTTTAAAAGTTATGACCACCTTTATGTCAAAATTAATATTACTTAGCGCCCTGTATCTGAAGAGGTAAAAATTATTTGGGATTTTTTCCCGCTACTAGTACATATTCCTCTGTTTAAAAGGTTCTCGAAAAATTCAGAAATTATATACACCGTTACTCAAAACTCGGAACCATCATTTTCTTAATTTATTTAAATGGAACACCTTATCTTTTTTGTTATTTGGATAAATATTTAATAATTATTTCATTGTCGTAACGGATATATCGCGTTTTGCCATATTATTGTGTCACCCTGTATATGCTTAATTATATTTATACTAATAAATATTGAAAAAAACGAAACCATACTTTTAAAAATGAAACATAAAATAAATAATTCTAATTTCCTATTAATAGCACGTAATTTAAGAGCATTGAGATATACCAGGTGTAAATAGTTATAGGTCACCCTTATCAGCTTTGAACAATATTTTTTTTAAATAAAAAGCTAATAATTTAAATAAGACATCCTGTATATTTTCATGTATTTGGACTCTAGAAATTCAAATACATTCTAGTCAACTGTCAAATGTTATTTTTGATCCAAATTTTCCTTCTTTTTTATAAATATCAACTTTTATTATTATCTAGTGGTCGTGACCTCATCAAATTACCAAAAATTAAAACAGAATAACCCAGAACATACATAACTTTCAAAAAAAGTATTTTCGTTTATTTTATAAACGACTAAATTTCATAATTCCAGTTTTTTAACGGAAACTCATTTTAATCGATAGAATCATGCAGATCTTTCAGTAGCAGCAATTTATATTTTTTTAATTTCCAATAACACAACATGCTCCTGAAACCGACCGTGTTTAGGCAATTTAACAATGTTTTGAAATAATAACGCGTGCTTAATTAAGAAATAAATAAAAAGACTAATTTTACCGAAAAGAACATAGACATATAATTATCTAATTTTATTCATAATTCAAAACGGCCACCATCCTCTTCCAAACAAAATTGCCATTCTTCTATTAGATGGTCATGAACATTTTGAAACATCTCTGGTATTATACCCTTAAATGCTTCTCTAAACCTACATTTAAAATATTTGTACTCTTCAGTCGCTCAAAATTCCGTATATCCCGAAAAACTTGTTTTATTGACTTGAACAGAGAGAGAATGCATTTTTTAAGGTGAAATGCATTGACTATATTATAAAGTTCACTAAAAATTTAATCTACACGCTTCCAAAATAGATTTAAATTCGATTATTTGAACGTCAGTGAAATCCCAATAATTATTTTTTTATTTTGTTTTGTATAGATAGGCTGACATTAAGAGATTAAAGAGTTTTAAGTTTTGTTTTTAAATTTGTACAGGACGGTGTTTTATTTTTACATTTATTTCATTAAACTCAAAATAGATATTTCATTGAGTTTTTATTGTTTACATGTTATCGCATATATAATATAAAAAAAACATTTTTCATTTACTGTAGTTTTATTCATCCAGTTTAAAAGGATATTCCGGATTATCCTTCAGCTCCGGTGCAGGACACACTCTTACGCCGCTGTTAAATTCTTCAAGTATAGCCAGTTCTTCATTATTTAATTCAAAATCAAATATATCAATATTTTGTTTTAACCTATGTACGTTTGAAGATTTAGGTATAGGAATGGTTCCTTGTTGATAAACATATCGAAGTACTATTTGAGCTCCGGACTTTCCATACTTGTTTCCGATATTTAAAAGCCTGGGATCATCTAGAGGTAACATTATATCAGCTTCCTTTGCCCAACCTCTAGCTGGTGATCCTAAGGGAGAGTAGGCCATAATTTCTATACCCAAATCTTTGCAGTGTTTTATTAATTTCTTTTGATTCAGGAACGGAGTTACTTCAATTTGGTTTAAAACTGGCTTTATGGTACAATTTTTAATTATTCTATTTACTTGTTGGCTATTAAAGTTTGATAAACCAATGCTTTTCACCAAACCCATCTTCATACATTCTTCCATAGCTTTCCAGGTTTTCACAAAGTCATAATCACTATTTACAGCGTTGTTAAAAGGCTTCGTAGGATCAATTTCCGAATCCATTCTTTGTGCACAAGGCCAATGAAGTAAATAACAGTCAACATAATCTAGGCCAAAGTTTTTTAAAGATTCTTTACAAGCTGGGACAACTTTTTCCTCTTCGTGAAAGGTATTCCAAAGTTTGGTCACTATGAATAGGTCTTCTCTTTTCACGATGCCAGAATTAATTTTTGCCTTTAACCCTTCGCCGATTTCTTTTTCATTACTGTATAACCAAGCACAATCAAATAAACGATATCCAATGTCTACAGCATTTTTAACCACCTCACCAACTTCACCCGGTGTTGCTTGCCATGTTCCCAGACCAAGAGCTGGAATTTTCATATTATTCCTTAGCAACAACGTAGGTACATCCATTTTTATCCTATAAAAAAATGTTGCCACAAAAATTTGTTTGGCTCATATTTGTTTGACAGTTGTTTTTAATTTATTTTTGGGAAATAAATGTCTATTTGTCAATATTATTTATTGCACAGAAATATTTATTTCTATCAATCCAATACACTAGTTTTAACTAAATATTGATGAAATCGGACTAATTTAATTTAAATGAAACCTGTCCACAAACACCAAATTCAACAATTTTATTACAATCAATTATACTTTTATTTAGATTTACTTTATTAACATTATCTGTTGGTTCTCTATGCTTTAGTAATTGTTCGATGTTTACTTTCAAACAAATGAACATTTATTCCATTCAAAATTATGCTTCTATTTATATACTACTAGTATAAGAGATGCAAAAAAATTTACAAATATGTAACATAAACTATATATTTATATTATTTGCTTTTTGCCTGTAAACAGTGTCCATATTAAATGATTTTATTTAAAATATGCTACTTAGTTTAGCTTACATATTTAATAACAACCTGTGCCAAACTTATGCAACAATAAAATAAAGAAACGTTATTATTAACCTCTAAATTTAATAGTGGATTATAACTTTCTAGAAGCCCTACTGCAAATGATGCGTATACCCTCAAGAAAATTAGTTAAATTAAATCGATTAAAATGCTAATTCATGTTTATTTAGTAACACCAACACATTACCTTTAGGAGTACCAATATAACTATTAACACAAACTTTAATACATATATCTTTTCGTCTCGAGTGTTTATAAGGAACTGGTCGAATATTAATTCAAATACTGTAGGTTTCGTTCTTCTTATCTTACAAATACACAGCTACTATATTAGAACCGGTTCAATCAAGAATTGTACGATTCAGAGGCGTCTCCTAAGAAGTAAGGACAGACGAAATAGAAATATTAATTGTTCAAACAGAAGATATCGAAATGTAAAACTAATAATGTGATTTCAAACGCCTTTGTCGATTTACACAATTAACACTTCAATGCAAACTATCTAGTCGTTATACATATTTATGTATATTAAAATGATCTGTGGGTTGCAGATGTTTACATATGTGGCAGATATATTTCTCTCTTTTAAACTTGTGATGTACGACTTCCTTGTTCTTTAAGCCGGTAATTTATGGTTTCACCATAATTTAAATTATTTTTGCAATTGATAAACTGTTATGACGAACCGCATCTGTTCAGTCGTGACGTATAATTTAAGATTAACGGTTTGTAAACTAATTTAAATACCAATTTATCGGAAGTTATCATTAAAACGAATAAGGAGATATAATCATAAATAATATTATCAATGGTTGACAATTTCAATAAATATTCGATGGAATTTTTAAAAACATAACTCGCTAAAATAATGCTTTCCTAGAGAGCAAATATTATGTCAAAAATCAATATTATTTAAAACTAAACTTGTTTCTAGTTAGTATAATTTATCAACAAACACACGCCTCTAGATGGAAATAAAATCCTAATGATGTATTAATGAACTTTGGCACATTTAAGCGATTTTATAATACGTACCAATTATTACATTTTTTTATTATCAAAATTTACCAACGAAGTATTATTATTGTTCTCCACTTTTCGTGCTCTCATTGCTTATGCAGCATAATTTCACGGTTTTTTTTTAATGGGAGTAGGCGTTATTGATTTTTAGAATATTACTAGAGGTTTTTGAGATTCAAATGTTAATAGAGTACCACTATATCTGGATGTAAATGATTTACGAGTCACCCCTATAACTTTTAAACGTTTTGACAGATTTTTTAAAATTCGTGTTGGTTACTATATTAGAGGCAGTTCAAATACATACTAGTCAAATGTCACTTTAGATATAGTTTTACTATTTTTCTAAATATTGCTTTTTAAATGTACTGGCTCTGACCTTATTCAAATTAACAAAAAAATTAATCAAAATCACCTATACATTTTTTTTTAAATTATTACTGATTAAATGTAACAATTTCAGTTTTTTTAGCTGAAGCTCACTTTTTTTAATAAAAACATACACGGGTCATCTTGTATATTGAATAGCTCTTTCAAACATTAGTAAAATGATGATTCCTAAATAAAGTAGCTTTCTAATTTCTCCTGAAGCTGGCCGTGTTTGGACAATTTATGAATGTTTTGAAATAATAATATGCTTAATTAAAAAATAAAATAAATGGACTAATTTTGCTAACTATCACGAAAGTTTTAATGGAAGGTTTAGATAAGCATTTAATAGTATAACAAACAGAATATTCGAAAATATTCATGGCAATTTTATTAGGAGAGTGCAATGCTGTTTAGAAGACGATGGTGGCCAATTTGAATACGTAATTATAATAATAATAGATAAAATTAAGTAATGTATATCTATGTTCTCTTCTCTATCTAAACAATTTCGGAAAAGTATATCTAAAATAATATTTGACAATTAACTAGAATGTATTTGGACCCCTAGAATCCAGATATGTAAAGCTATACAGGGTTTTCTATTTAAATTTTGAGATTTTGCATCATTTACGGTCAAACCGGAAGTCGGCCATTTTAAATTTTTACACCAGATAATATTCTAAATTGCCTCTAATATAACCACCCCGAATTTTTAGTTTTAGGGGTGACTCATAACTCATTTACACCCGTTATATATAAAAGTAGCATTGAATTTACATAGAATCACCTATATTTCTAAAATAGAAATATCTACAAAAAAAATTTTGCTGGTAAAATAACCATACATTTTTCTATAAAAATAATAAACAATGACAAAGAGAATGGCAAATTATCTCGCATTTTGTTATTTTAAAGACTATCATACCTTACAATGGATTGCTGATTTTTTGATGTGCCGAGTGGTAGAATAATTCTTTTGTGGAACAAAAAACAGTAGCTGAAACCAGGATTTTTATAAAGTGGTTTCAAAAATTTATAGAAGGTTTTATGAATTGGGTGTACTTAAAAGTCGTCCAAAAATGGTGAACAAGATCAATAGGGAATTTTTTAGAAGAGACCATATGATGAAGGCTTCGTGAACGAAATTGATTTTATGGAAAACAAAATGAAACCGACCGAACTGATCTAGAGAATATGAATATTACAAAATTGAAGGCTACTCCTGGCAAGGTGTGATATTTTCAGTTGAAACTAGAATTTACATTAAAAAATTATTTTTAGTTATTAGGAAAAATATTTACAGTATTATTTTAAATTAATGTATTCTGGTCTAGAATATCAATCAATACGGACGTGATGCACTCTATTGTCGATGGATGGGGAAGTAAGCGATAATTTTAAAATAGATATGCCCAAAAGTATATATTAAAAAACTCCAACCGATTTTAAACTACGTTTACACGCGGAAAAACAGAAATGTTTATATTAGCGCAAGGACCTAAGACAACAAACGTGATAAACTTTGATGATGTTTCTCAAACAAACATGATGCAAATCCCGCAAATGTACCCTTATTAAATGATCTTTTCTCCACTTTTATCCAATTAAATAGCACCCAATGACTACTACCGACTATATTAACAACAAATGCAAATACATCAGATTGGAGATTCAAATCTAGTAATCGAAAACTACTGTAACTATGAAAACGGTGTAGAGGACATTATGACAGATTGTACAAATAATGAAGTCAACGAACACAAATGACAAGCTGTTACAAAAACTGAAATAGTAGCGAAAATAATGATCAAATACAATTAAAAAAATAGATTCCAGTCACTAGCCGGTATCAACCCTTCACCAGAACAAAATGCCTCATTAACTCAAGACTAACAACTTAAAGATCCCAAACCACCAACGATGTACATGTAAGGAATCACAAATTATAAAGCAATTATGGGTCATAGTCAAGCCTGGCCTTAGTATCAGAAATTAAAACTTACTATAACTAAAAATTTACAGAAAGTGCTTATTAAGAAAATGAAAACCAAACCATCAAAAAGAAAGAACATAAAGTGAATGATGAACGAACGACAGTGTTTACTCCGTTCCTATCCCAAAATGATGACGTAGTTAACCAAAATCTTAATGTTCCAGGACAACTATCTCTACCTATCAAAGTCTTCTCATCAGCAGAGATTTCCAACGAAATAAAATTATCTGACCCACACAAGGCATCTGCATCTGATCTATTCGTTGAAAAAAATTTGAAACGCCTCCCCACAAAACCCATTGTACTTTTAACAACTCCAAACGAAGTAAGATCGCACAAGTTGATTAATCTACTACATATTTTCGAAAATCTATTTCTAAAAAGAATAAACAAGATATTTTTACAAAAGATATAATTATCTTTGTCCTTGTCACTATGTCAATATAGTTGTCGTTTTCTTTTTCTTGCTTTTCCTTTCCTTTGGTTTTTTCTCCTTTATTTTCTTTTTGGATTGCATTCTCCGGCTCTTCATTTCCAGTTGAAGATGGACTATAGTATCTTGTCTTGCCTGATTGTTCATCAGTTTCGTCTTTAGATTCACTTTTACTGACATCGTTTTGTCTCTTGATACTCATCCTTCTTCCTTCTATTTATTGGCTTCTAATTATAGGATTTCTAACATCAAATTCCTTCATATGTTCTTCAGCAGACTTCAAGAACTACTAAATTAGATTAGCCATCAACCACTACATGAAAGAAGATAAAAAGACCTGGGATGCTGGGATGAACTTTCTGTTTCATAATCAATGGAAATTTACCAATTCATACCCTAAATCAACTTGATAGTTGTTACTTATTACTTTATGTCCATATATTTTAATATGTAAATAAGCAACAAAATTCAATAAAAAAAGTTATTAAGTTTTATCTACAATAATTTATTTCTGTACAACTAAAGTACCCATTAAAATTTAGGTGATTCGATATATATTTGATTTTGCATACATCAGAGTCTTGAAACAGAATAGAAAACCATTAATAAAAAATTGCAGCAATAGAAATAAGATTCATGAGAAAAATTGCAATTACAGAATTATTGTACTTTTCCTTTTAATTAAAATTGACGTGTCCCAACAGCATAGGTCATTAACACAGATACAGTATTACAATAGTTCACAACAATACACTAATATATATATTAAATAGCTATACTATTGTAGGTGACATTATCTGAATAGACCAAAATATTGCAGTGCTGACATAAGGGAGGATTTTCAGAGGCCTTAAGATGTCCATGTTTGTAGCGGGTATGACCAATGCGAAGCCTTCGGATAAAAATTTGATCTCGTCTTGTCTTGTTTTGGATAATTATTGGATCAAAGTCTGGATGAATTTCGTGCAGTTTTGATCGAGTTCGTTCTATTCCAGTGATCTTGCGATGACTTGTTTACTCTACTTTTGAAGAAAACCTTAAGTATTTTGGTAGTTGGACATTTTCGCATCTTAAGTTGGATAACGATGAAGCATGTTTTGAAGCTCGGTCGGCTGTTTCATTACCTGCGATTCCCACGTGTGACGGAACCCATATCATCGTTGTGGTAACTCCTTGAGAGGCAAGTCGGTGAATGATATTTTGTATTAACCGAACAAGCTGCTATGTGTATACATATAGTGATTTAATGGAGTGTATCGATGCTAGGGAATCTCTACATATAGCAGGGTATTTCGATTCGTCGGTTAAAGTATTTAAGTGCTTGGAGTATGCTAAAAAGTTCTCCTGTATGTACACTGGTGAAAGGTAGTAGGATTTTGGTTTTAATTACTCTGTCAGCAGTAGTGACCGCGCAGCCAACTTCATTATACGTTTTGGGGGCATCTGTGTATAGGATGTTATCAGATTTGGTGCTGATAATCTCTAGGAAGGATTGTTTCAAGAAGTCATTAGATGTATCTTGTTTTGGATATTTTGTAAGAGTAAGGTTAAAGATAGGCAGTTCAATATTCCATGTAACTCTATGTGCTGCTGGAATAGGGATTGTTTGGGATAAATCCATATTAAACATCAGAGGTGTAAGAATTTCTGATAGAGATTTCAGTTTTGCATGGGGTTAGTGACTAGTATATTTGGATATTAATAGTGGATGAACTGGATTTATGGAGTTAGGAGATACCATAGAGGAGTACATTAATAGAAGTTGCTGGCGCCTTAGCCAGAGGGGGAGTTCATTAGCTTCACAACACAAGCTATCAGCAGGACTAGATCTGAAGCTTCCAAGGGAGATTCGAAAATCGGTATTCTGGATGGTATTCAAAGATTTTAAGTCGGATTTTGAAGCTGACATATAAATAAAACAACAATAATCTAGTCTGGCTCTGATGAGTAAGCGATATATTCTTAGCACGATTTCCTCTTCAGCACCCCAGTCATGGTGTGAGAGGCTTTTTAGCAAGTTAAGTTTACTCAAACAATTTCCTTTGATATCTTGAATATGCTGCTTCTAACTAAACCTGCTATCAAACGTAAGTCCTAATATTTTTAGTTGGTTAACTACGGGTATGTCTTCTCCATTTAGTTTTGGCCTCGGATTTGAAGTAATGGTTATTCTTCTGCTGAATTTTATTACTTTAGACTTCGTAGCGGAGAATCGAAGACATGTTTTAGTGGACCATATTTGTAAATGATTTTCTGCATCTTGGAATAGTATAGTAGTAGTCTCCGTGTTTTTACCACGATAAAACAAAATCAAGTAGTCAGCATAAAAAGCTATTTTCACAGGAAGATGGATACTTAGGCAGATGTCATTTATCGCTAGTGTGAAAAGCGTGGGGCTTATTACTGAGCCTTGAGGAACACCATTATGTTGGTCGGAGGCCTTTGAAATACATCCGTTGACAGATACTTTAAAGGATCTTTTTTTTTAAGAAGTCCTCAATAAACCAATATATGTTACCTGATAAGTGACACTCACAGATTTTATTAAGGACTACAGGTCGTAATATACTGTCGAAGGCACATTCAATATAAAAAATGGCGGCAATAACTTCTTAGTTTTTGTTTATTGCATTGGTCACTTGTATCTGCAGCTGAGATAATTTGTCACTTGTGCTGCGTTGGGGTCCAAATCCAGACTGAGCTGTAAATAAAATGTTATGTTTTTTAAGATACCAAATTAACCTTTTGTTTACCATTTTCTCTAGCAGTTTACACATTGTACAAGTTAACGAAATAGAATGATAATAATTTGGATCTGTCTGTGGTTTATCTGGCTTTCTGCTTGGTAAAATAATTTATTCTTGTTTCAGAAATTCTCTGTTAATCCAGATTTTGTTGTAGAGATTTAAGAGTTTTAGAAGTGCAGTAGAGAATAGTTTTTTTAGAAAGAGGAAAAGCATGTTGTCAGGACCAGTAGCGGAGTCCTTAGAAAGGGCATAAGAAAGGTCTTGTATTGAAAAGGGCAGGTTTAAACAAACTATGTTATATAGCAGCCTTAGGTATTTGCGTAATAGGATTGAGGACGTATGGATTAGCGTTTTTACTTTTTTCTTGGAATTTTTCGCCAATAGTGTTCACTATTGGCGGTCAGTAGTTAGTTCTCCCTAATAATTTATTGCTGGAATTTTTGTAAATGTTCTATTGCCTTTCATTTGTCTTATTTTTGTCCAGACTTGGCTAGGACCGGTGCCACATGTAATGGAGGAGACGTAATTATTCCAAGAATATTTTTTGACTGCTTTACTATTCGTTTAGCACTAGATTTTAATTGTTTAAAATGTAAAAAATGTTCTATTGTTCGCACTCTATGATATTTGTTTAATGCCACTTTAGATTCATGAACTGCTTTTCAACAATTTTCATTCTACCATGCATTTATTTAACGGGTAGGGTGTAAAAGGAATTTTCCTACATAGATATCAGCAGTATTTGTAATACAGTTGTTGAAGAGATTAACTGCTTCTTCGATATTATCTAGAAATTGAACGTCTGCTGATTTTCTATCAGTATATAATTCAAAACCATCCTAGTCTGCACTAGAGATTTTCCTCTTAGTAATGTTATTCGCCGGTTTAGCATAATTATTGGAAATGACTATAGGAAAATGGTTGCTATCGAAAAGAGTCTAGAGTATTCCACGTAAGTAAAGTGGCTGTTCTTGTGTCACTAATGCTGAGATCAATTGACGAAAAGGTTACAGAAGATATGTTAAAGTGAGTATTACTTTCCGAATTTAGCATACATGCAATAGAGTTGGTCAGGACATTGTCAACAGTCTTACCTCTTCCGAAAGTTTTTTCTGAAACCCGCATAACATTGTGAGCGTTAAAATCATCCACAAGTATATAAAGGTCAGGTAGTTATTGCATCAGGTTTACTAATTCCATTTCAGCGAGGTCGAAGTTTGGTTGTATATAGACGCTGCAGATAGTAAATTTGAAACAAGTATGGATGATCCTCCACTAGCTCTTTTACATGCTGTTATTATATAATGATACCCCTCAAAATCTTTAAGATATCGTTTGTGTTCTTCTTTAAAATTGGTCTCTTGGAGACAAAGGATATCCGCCTTAGTAGTTGAGACTAGTTGTTGAATTCGTTCCAGCCGCGGATAAATTCGGTCACAGTTCCATTGGATTAGTGTGAGTTATCACTGTCGCTGTCGTTACATGCTTCTACCGAAGTTAGAGAGGTTACACCTTTCTTTTCTGCATCTTCAAAGCTCATTTGTTTAATTTTAGAGTTAAAAGTCCTCGTCGGGAAAGTCTAGTGATGACTGAGATGTTTGACTTTCTGTGTCTAATTCTACCATTTTTAACTAATGTATTAACTTTTTCGTGAGTTTCGTGGTTAATTTGTTCTTGATGGATCTTTCAGTTAAGGATGGTTAGATGGTATGTAGATTAGAAAGAAAAGATTATACTTCTGTAGTAAATTGTTGAGCATCTAAGAGTGGGATGGGACTGCTAAAAGAGTATTCAAGAAATGCTATGAAGTTTTCGACTGTTAGAGTAAATGTATCTTGAGATTTACTAGAAATATCTAATATATGTTTCTTTGTGGATTCTGAGAGTTTAAATTCTTCAGAGATATGCTTTTTCATCTTTTTTGCGGGATTAGAGAATATTTGTAGGAGTGGATCTGGAGAAGGCATGATGGGCAGATTGTTACGATTGTTTGAAAGAGTTTTGGGTACAGGAATACTATCAATTGAATCTACTAAACTAGGGCAAGTTCTTTTTTGAGCGGGTGTTGGACAATTCTGAATTTGAGATATAGTTGGAGCGACTGAATTTGGAAGAAAGTCTGCGAGTTCTAGGAAAGGACTACTGTTTGGGAAGGAGGGTTAGTTTGATTATTTGGACAAAGACTTGCAATATGGCCTGATTGCTTACAAAGAAAGCATTCCATTTTATCAGTGGATATAAAGATTCTATGAGAATTATTCTCGAAAGAGATAACTAGCGATCTTTGAAATTCATAGTTATCGGCAGGTGGAACAATATAGACTTCTAAATGAAAGAATGACTGTATTCATCTCTTGGATTCCAGCTTTTCATAAAGATATTTGTGAAGTAAGTTGTAAGCCGTAGTCTTCAAGAGCTGTTCGAATTAAGTCGTGAGGGATTGAAGGGCACAAATTAGAAATCAAAACCCTCTTTGCTAGCGTTACTAACCGCCTTATTGGTAGATCCAGATCGCTAATATGGATAATGGGATTGTTTTTAATTAAATGGTCCACTAGGTCAGTTTTACTTAAATATATGCAGACTCTGCTGCTAGACCTACAATGTCCCCGATGGATTTAGCATAACCGAGCAGTTTTAGGTTATCTACTGTGTGAAAAACTATTGCTTGCTCTTTCTTTGGAAAAGAAAGTTTTGGAATGGATTTAGCGGTAACAACATTTGAACCAGGAGAGGCAACATTATTTTTTAAAGTTGAAGTGTTATTTACTATGGAAGAACTCATTGTTTTGCCCTTGCAGTTAAAAGCAACAAATGTGTAAGAGTTTAAAGGTTTGATCATTTAACTAAAAGACAACCAGACGTATATCATGGAACGGAACTGGTTGTCAAAAAAAAGTATTGTTATAGTCATTATCGAGTTTACACAATTTAAGAATGTTTGGAAATAATAATATACTTATTTAAAAAATAAATATCACAAATAGTAATAGTATAACAAACAGTATATTCGAAAATGTTCATAACAATTTTATTAGGAGAGTGCAATGCTGTTTAGAAGACAGTAGTGGCCAATTAGAATACGTAATTATAATAATAATAGATAAAATTAAGTAATGTATGTCTACGAGTATGTTCTCTTCAGCAAAATTGGTCTATGTATTTATTAGACATGTATGTTTCTATTGAAAGTTTCAATTAAACAGCTGCATTTCTTAAATTTAATCGATGATAAATCAAACATAAACATTTTTTTTTGAAAAATAAGTACTTTTAGGGTAATTCTGTTTCATTTTTTGATAATATGAATAATATCACCAGATTTAAAAATGATATTTAAACAATTTGGGAAAAGTAGATCTAAAATAAGATTTGTCAGTTAACTAAAATTTATTAGAACCCCTAGAATCCATATATATATATATATATATATATAAAGCCATATAGGGTTTTCCATTTAAATTTTAAAAATTTTGCATCATTTACGGTCAAACCGGAAGTCGGCCATTTTAAATTTTTACACCAGGTAATATTCTAAATTGCCTCTAATATAACCACCCCGAATTTTTAGTTTTAGGGGTGACTCATAACTCATTTACACCCGTTATATATAAAAGTAGCATTGAATTTACATAGAATCACCTATATTTCTAAAATAGAAATATCTACAAAAAAAATTTTGCTGGTAAAATAACCATACATTTTTCTATAAAAATAATAAACAATGACAAAGAGAATGGCAAATTATCTCGCATTTTGTTATTTTAAAGACTATCATACCTTACAATGGATTGCTGATTTTTTGATGTGCCGAGTGGTAGAATAATTCTTTTGTGGAACAAAAAACAGTAGCTGAAACCAGGATTTTTATAAAGTGGTTTCAAAAATTTATAGAAGGTTTTATGAATTGGGTGTATTTAAAAGTCGTCCAAAAATGGTGAACAAGATCAATAGGGAATTTTTTAGAAGAGACCATATGATGAAGGCTTCGTGAACGAAATTGATTTTATGGTAAACAAAATGAAACCGACCGAACTGATCTAGAGAATATGAATATTACAAAATTGAAGGCTACTCCTGGCAAGGTGTGATATTTTCAGTTGAAACTAGAATCCAATGATCGCCGAATTCGAATTTTAAGAGGGAAGCAACTTAATTATAGACAGCGAAATTCATCCCTAGATATAAGGGAGGAATCATGATGTTTTGGCTAGGCACTATGATGGGACAAAATACTTCCTTAATTCCTATTCGTCAAATTCCAACTTGAAAAAGTAAATTGATCGGGAGAGTAGCTACTATAGAAGATCAATTTGTCTTTATGCATGATAACGTTCCCCCATATATGGCAAGTAGAGCCAAAGAAGTCCTTGGAATAGAAGGTATAATTTCAATAGAGTTGCCAGCCTATTCTCCAACTCATTCGTTTCGTTAGGGTTAGACGTTTGGGTTAGACTGCTTCAGTGCATTACATGATTTGAGTAGATTTTTTGTAGCTCGAAAATTCATATATTCTATCAATACGCTGCTGAGATGAGGACAGATTTTGTACAATGCTATTGATATTAAAACTGTGGAAATCGCAAACCATCAAAGTTAGGTAGCGAGTTTGAGATGATAATTTTAATTTAGTGAGAAGTCAATTATACGTATCAGATGGTTAGTCAATGTTTTTAGTAATTCTTTTTGCACTTAAAGACAAATCACCACTGCTGATAAGAGTCATTAAACAGATTTAAAGAATAAGTAGGTAATTAGGAATATTTGTAAAAAAACTGTAACTTTGGAGAATTTAAAATATATTTTAAAACAATCAAAATCAAATCCGCCATAGAGAAGTATCCATTTATAAAACAAATTTTTACATTTAGTTAGTAATTTCGAAAAGTTTAAAGCCATACACCAATTGTTGTTTATGTTTGTTTATAAACAAGCAGCGAGGAAAATAATTAATACGTTGTTATACAGAAAAGAGCGCTTATTTTAAGTTCTTGTTTGCTCTGCTGTTTGTGAAATAGTTAGTCGAATTTATCTAACAACTTTGCTTTTAATGCTGAATTTATGGAGGCTATTTTACGTTTAATCTCTAAAATACAGGTTATGTCGGGTCAGTGTTAAGGAGTAAATATACGGGTTGTCATTGTATTTATTTTAATGTTATTTGTATGCATGCAGTGCTTGTTTCCGTGCATGGAATGTTTTTTTTTTGTTTTTTTTTATACTGCATAATGTGGTTGCTTTTATGAAGATAATTTATTTAAACACTCAGATAATTATTTGCTAAGTTTGAAAAGAAAATTAAAAAGAAATTAATTCGAAGGAAAAATAATGTCTTTCGTGTTTCAAACGAAAACAAATGTCTATTATATTTTAAGATCAAAGCGAAAAAAACACTTTACACAAAAAGATTAAAAATATAAAGCAGCTTCAATTAAAGTTGATTCTTTTCGTTTACCTATATAAGTAGAAGTGGAAAAATATTAGAATAGACACGTTGAGAAAGAAATTAGATCTTTTAAACGAGGTATACAGGGTACAGCATCGAAAACGAAATAGATCGAATATATTACAAACAATTTTTTTTTTTGAAGAAAAAACGCAAAAAAGATCGGTTTTTGATTCCGAGGGTATTTGTGCATTAAATTGTTGAAATTAGTTTTCAAATAGAATATTTTAAAATGGATTACGTAACACATTTTACTTCCGACAGACACTCCGGAGTGAACTCCAAAAAAGCAATTTTAGGGGAAAAATTCACAAAAGAGTGCCTAGAAATGGAGGTAAATAAGAGATTTAAAGAGAAAAAACTAAAGAGAAAAAAAGAGATTATTATTATTTTTACTTCCTACATATAACAGTTGAGGATATGTTAGAAAAATGTTCCCGTTGAAATAAAAATCGATCTTTTTTACATTTTTTCTACAAAAAACTTGTCTTCAAAGTATTAGATTTGTTTTGATATCGGTATCGCACCTTCTATATCAAAATAACGTTGCAAAGTTATCTAGCTTCAATGACTTTTCATTATTATTATATAACTACAGGCTTCGCCAATGAAGCTAAAAATTTTGAGTTCAATAGTTCATTTTGTACTCAAGAAGGGACGTAAAGGTTTTCGTTTATTTTTTGACAAGATACTATTTGTTAAAGAGGGAGTGGTGTTACGATTTACAGCGTGCTTTTTTCGTAAATTCGTTTTATAAAAATGGTGGCTGTGTGACTTTTTCCCATGTGTCCATTCAAGTTGCATGAAAAGTTGTTACATAGTCCCAAAGTTACAAATGGTAGGCATTTTCATCATATTTCTTTTTTTCCGTAGAAAATGCCATAACTGTCAATGCAAACCGCTACACAAACACGGTTACAACTTTTTTGATGAAACAGCTCTTCAAGTTTCCGGAAAGTTCTATTTTTTAATAGGATATAACCACAAGTCATACTGTGATAAATGGCTGCTTTAGTAGAGGTCTTGGCCGGCAAGATCCCCAGATCTATACACATGCGATTTTTTTATTTAAAGATTTCTAAAGAGCATGGTGTACATTGATAGACCTTAAATCATACCGGACCTTTTTCGTCGGATGATCGAAAATTTTTGGGTCAAGATTATAAAACTGCTTACACAGAAATTGCTCTTACTTGAGTGCGTTATATTTAAAATGTAAAATGGCATACTTTACTTATTGAAAAATTTGGACGCTTTTCATTTTTCCGCTTTAGTGGCGGATCCTGTATAATAGAATATATCTCACAGAAATAGATAGAAAACCTATATTAATTAATGTAGTATGATTATCTTGGTTTTTGAAACAGTCAGTAAGCAGAATTTATTCTCTACGGAAATGTGGGTATTATTGCCAAAATTACTGTCTGGTCTAATAAATCCGAAAATGGATTCATTTATTTTGGAAAGTGTTAAAATTCGGTTATTAAAACTAAATCTTAGGGGACATAGGGAGAAGAAAAAATATGTTAGGGCAAGGTGTCCAAAACAGATTACGAAATCTGAGAAATAGGAAAAAGAATAAACATTAAACCGGAAGCATAGAAAAGATGAGTAGGAAGGTTATTAAAAAAATATTCTTCGACGCTTTAGAAAATGCAATAAGAACCGTTTAAAGACGAAGTATTTTCTGGAACGTAACACTTTTTTAAATAAATTCTCTTGAATTTCGCTTCTTTATACCATTATATACACATATCATTTTACTTTCCGCATTGTTATATAAATAAATCGACCTTTATAGTGATATAAGTTTAACCCCGAGTGACCTCCCTTTTCAATTATGAGTTGCGACTTTTTTCCGTGTTATATAAAAATACATTGCAAAGGACCTCGCCTGCCTAGAAAAATACCCGGCATACATAATTTCCTTTCATTATATTAATGCTGTGTCCACTAGGGTGACATATTATAGCAGAACGTGACTACTGACTACTATAGGGCCAGACCGGCAGGCTGAACTGTTTGAATATTTAATCATAGTTTTCCATATCATATGTTGGAATGTTTTAGCATTCAGATAAAAATATGAAATAGGGGTCATAAATTGCGGTGAAAAACAAGGTTCGTTAGATGAATGGTACTGTTTCACATGCAGTTGGATTCTACCCAGAAAAATACATTTCACTGCACTTTTTACGCAAATTTAAACAAAAAGATATTTTTTATAAAAAAAATGTTTTTTATAAAGATCTCACTGAATAGCATAAAATTTCATGTTAATGTGAATGATTAATTCGATTGTAAAAAACGAACTTTTAAATTATTTTTAATTTATACAATAAGTGTGTAATCGAAATGGTATGTTAGGTGACATCTAAATTTAATAAAGGGTATCTCAGAAGTATATATAAGTTACTTATTTCTAGAACGCTTTTTGTAAATGGCGCTCCTTATTGTAATTTACTAAATACTTTTTTATGTCATAGGAGTGTGTATTGGTCAGTCACAATAAAATATTTACGGTCATAACACTATATAGTCTATTTACTTAATATACCCCTATATTTTGAAGTACCTGCAAATGCGTTTCAACACCATTTATTATTGGGAACAGTAGCAGGTAAGCATTCAAAAACTGTTGAAGAACTTGAGATGGCTCCACTGGTTCTAGTTATTTAGAAAGCATTAAATTAATGAAAGGTATGTTCTACTGTTTTCCTCGAGGCAGCACGAGTTTTCGAAAAGTGTGATGTGATGCTACTAATTAAGTAAGACATATACATATATATGTATATATATATATATATATATATATATATATATATGTATATATATATATATGTATATATATATATATATGTATATATATATATATAAATATATAATATTTACAAACAGATGATTTAGAATTAAATAGGAAAAGTGTCGGAACTAGATCACGAATCTGTAGTCACAATTGCTAATGTTAGTGCCATCCTGCACGAAAAGACAAGATAAAATTAATGACTGGACAAAAGAATGATAATGTAGACTGAATGAAGCTAAATGTTCATACACATTTTACAAATAAAAGGAAGCATCATACTCCTATTAGTATAAACAAAATTAAAATCATACACCTGAATATTTCGGTATTATTTTGGAAGCAAGGCTGCGTTGTAACGTTATGCTTAAAAAAATGGAGGAATTAGGCACAAGAAAATGTATAGACTACTTGGAAGTTATTCTGACTTAACAGTTTACAATAATATACCTCTGTATAAACAAATACAATACAAATACAAGTGCTAAGAAAGCATGAGCAATGACTTCTCAGCTACGTTAATATCTAACTCCTAGAAAATGCGAACGTGATAAGAAGACTGAAGAGGACAACACTATTTTAGTGCTAATTTAAAGTAAAGTTAAGTTCAGAAACATTCATTTCGAATATAGATAAGTCGGAGCAAAATCACCGTTTTTATTAAAAAGATGGCAGATTTCTACGAGTATAAGAACACTTATAGGTATGTTTGTGATTTTTCCTGCCACACACTATTCATTAAATTCATTTCTCCTTGGTTTCTTGTTATTGTATATCCTTTTTTGGGACTAGTTTTTATAGCTTCCTTTGAATGAGCCTGATAATGTGAGCTGGCTTTTGCAAAGTCAGCTATATAATTAATTGATTTCGGAAGCGTATAGTGGAAGTCAGGTTTCTTCTTAACTGCAACATTTCCACTGTAATCTGAAGCTATAGAAGAATGGCATACTGGTTTAGTAACAGTAATTCTATAAACTTATTTAAATAATCAAATATGTACACATTTTAGTACGTACCACATTCAACAAAATTGCTGCTTCGGTACGGATTAGTTCCAGCACTCCCTTATAATGGTTTTATAGTTAAGGAATCAGTAGAGATAGTTGCTAAGTCAAATTATATTTTTACAAATTTTAGTTGGTTTGTTAACGTACGTACTGTTAGTCGTTAGTCGTTAATTTCACTTAATTTTACAATATCAGCTGAAGACAAAACTCTCTATACCAGGGTTCGGCAACCTTTTTCGGACGGCGGGCCATTTTCAAAATAAATTTTTTTATGCGGGCCGCTCATTCAAATGTAACTTAAATAGTGCTTTTATATCATATACGAGTATAAATATTATTAAAAATAAATACAGAAAAAATGTATTTTCTTAAAAGGGAAAAAAACGAACATACAATTCCTATTACATATGTATAAATATGTAAATATAAAATATATAAATATATAAATATAAAATATATAAAATATTAAGGAAAATAGTTTATATTTCATTTTATTCATTCATTAAAATTCAATGCGCTTTTTGTTCTTGAATATTGTTTGATAATTCATTTAAATCCGGTTGTGTTTGGAATACTGAGATCCTCAACAAGTTTTGTAAATTTTCATCCGTCAACATCGTTCTATATTTTGATTTTATGAAATTCATTCTTGAAAATGTATTTTTGTCACCGGCCACATTTCGCATGCTCAAGCTCTAAATTTGTTGATTTTTCCAAAAATTATATTGATGCTTTGCCGGCCGTGCAAAAAGTTGCAAAGGGCCGCAGGTTGCCGACCCCTGCTCTATACCATAAAAAATTAATAGCGGAATTCGATTTTTTTTAGTTAATTAGTGAATCTTTCAAATGAATATTTCTCTATATACAAATTGTTAAAAATAAATAAATAAATGAATAAATTTTTTTTTTTAAATTTGTACAGAACCAACAAGAAATAACAAAGATTAGCAGGCGTAACAATCCAAACTTATTATATTGTAGACATAATAAATATGTTTATGGTAACCTGATCCAAGATAAAATATATAATAAAAAAATAAATTGACAAAAATTATTGTAGGTAATTTGTTGTCCCCTTTTAAAAAAAAACTAAGAGTCATTATAGCTTTGAATGATCTTCAAAAAAAATGTGACCGGAAATGATAGGAAAAACGGAAGTCTTTTTACAATAAATACAAGCATTAATTTCGACTGTTTATAGCTGCCATATTTCATACTGTGAACACTTTTGGAGACATTAAACTGTCAAATCGTCGTGGAACACCCTGTATTTAGTTATCGACCAAGTAAACGCAAAACTAATCTAGTATCATGTTTGAGTTTCAATTAAAAAAGAAAATTGCAAAACAGTCCACAACATTTTTAAAAAACGGTAAAAACGGTAGTTCAAAAATGTAATATACAAATTTCATACACCGATTTTCTCGCCTGTTTATCTCTGGTATTCACTTGTTAGTACCAACTTCTGAATTTTTTGGTACCAGGATTGTACTAAATAAAAATGACATCCTAGAATTTTGGTTTCTGCGTATCCCCCGTATTACTACATTTTTTGTAAATTCAAAATCTAGGATACATTTAAATAGTTTTAAAAACATATTTAATAATAGTAATAATTATTATTAATATTATTATTATTATTATTATTATTATTATTATTATTATTATTATTATTATTATTATTATTATTATTATTAATTCTTTTGTAAAGTTTATTTGGCAGAAAACTAACGAAATGTAATGGCCATTTTTAAAAACCTGAATGATAAATATTTGCAAAAATAAGTACTCAGCATATAATTTCTCGGAATTTGCGAATTTTGTTTTGCAGGAAAAGATGACTGCATTGCTTTTAAAATTAAAAAGTTTTCTTGCTTATTAATAATAATATCAAGCTTTTCAATTAGTTAGTGAAATTTCAACATATTTTTTGCTAATTTTAACAGAACAGCTGAGCTAGAATAATATATATTCACCTAAATAATTTTATTTGTGAACATCTCGTATAACTTTTATCGGTTTTTTCCATTAATTCTCAATTGTCTATGGATTCTTTCCTGCGAATCTGGTTCGTGATTATGCCCTAACACTGATTCCACTAACGCGGTATTTTTATCACTAGCACTTTTTAACAATGTTTCACAGTGCCTTTTGGTACATTTCCACTTTTTACTATTTGCTAAACTCTTATCGAAATTAGATTTATAATTGTCTTGCCTTTTTCGCGTAATACTTCAAACATATCAATTTTAAAGACTTTAATAAGAGGCTTTTTCAAAGAAATGAGATGAGTTTAGAGAACTAGTAATATTTATACAGAAGTCTTTTTCGTAATTCATAATGAGGGCATCACGTAAAACTGCTGTTCTCCCTTTTGATAAAATAAATATAAATATATATATATATATATAATTTGATAATTAAATTCTTGAGTATTTGCATAATTCCCTTAATGATAATATTATATTTTAAATCATCACTAATTATTTTTGATCGGATTCTCTCTCTAGAAAATAGTTGGGTTACAAATTAATAAAATTAATCTCATTTATAATAGTAATTAAAATTTTTATTTTGTATGAATTTTTAAGTATTTTATTTGAATTTCAAACAATTAATTAAAATGTTGAGGTATTTGTGGGGAAAAATGTGAAAATTTTAGTGAAGCTGACAACGCTTTGTGTTATTTTATGTTATCTTCAGATATCTTATCTTCCGAGTCTTATCAGAACCTACTTCGTTCATTACTTTGCTAGCTTGTCTGCCTTTTTACTACCTTTGATTTGATAGTTATGCTTACATATGAATGCTTCTGTCATGAATGTGAAAACAAAACTGAAAATCTCAGAGAAAGTGAAAATATAAATTAACTTATTGTGCAACACTTTAATTAGGTATAAACGTTGCACCTTTCGATTGTTGAAGATCACTCTTCTAGAGTATGGGAGCTGGATTTATGGCTTGGGGTATTTCCGACTAATAACGACATGCATAATTATCGATTTTCTGCATAGTAATGAGTCCTTAAATAAAATACTACTTGTAAGTAGCATCGAAAACTCTTTTAACACATTTTCTTTAAATCGTTTATAAAATAAAAAACTGTGGATATGGTAATTTTTATCTCCCTACCTAAAACAATAAATATTTTTTCTTCTCTGTACCTTTTTACAAATAACAAACTGATATTGTTTCTATTTGACAGCTTTATTTTACGTCGCGTGCAACTATAAACACGTATTAATAAAGAGAATATATTATTTAGGAAACCCACCCCAAAGCAAAATGTAAAATATGCGTCTTTAAAGCAATTTTCAGCACTTAATGAATTACTATATAAAGAATCATGACAGGCTTTTAAAATAAATCCAAATTATGACCTTTTACAAAAGCGGTCAGGACAGCAGTAATATATTTTTCTATTGTAGGGCGTTCTCGCCCTGCAATGACAAATTATAATGCTGCAAGATGTAATCTTTCCTCCATAACTCAATGTCATATACTTTACTCAAAAAAATTCCGCAGCGAATTCAAGTTCCCCAAGTTTTCTTTTAGTTACAGAATATATCTGTCAAAAATGACCCATTGGGCTACGCAAACCTGTTTAAGCATTCTAGTGTTTCCTTTAATTTTTCCTGAAATATGACAGTATAAAAAAATAATACTTATTTATTAAACACTAATTTAATTATTTTTTATAAATTCTTTGTTTTAATAATTAATTAATCAATTAATTTTAAATATACAAGATTATATTTGCGCATGCACGAAACCTTGACTATTTATGTAAACGATGACTGCACCACCACATACTTACAATAGAGATTGTCAAAACTTTAACAAAAACGAAATCATTTCGTTTAATAATGTTCTACAAAGAAAATGCAATTTCACGGAACACAATTTACCTCTTGAAAAAGGGGATTTCATAATTTATCCACGTCAAAACATAAAGCAATGTACCCACAAAATTATTTATTTTTATATTATTAATGTTTCAATTTATGAAGCAAGTAAAATTTATTTTCATCGGCAACAATATTTTAAAATCGTTAAAAGCCAATTTAATTTACTAGGTAATAATGATAATGATAATAATAATATTAATAATAACCATAGAATAGTAATAATAATTACACACTAAAATAATTAGTATAAATACTGTTTAAAACAAAAATCAAAAATAGACGGTGAGAGAATTAGAATATACAACAAAATTATATAAAGAAAAATATATGTAGGTAAAATAAATTTATGCAAAACAAAACTTTATACAAATTTAGATTCAATTGATTTTTAAAAATTTTAATTTTTGGTAATCTTTGTAGGGTTTGTAGATAAGTCATCAAAGAAATTAGTAACATGTATGACAAATGAAATAAATATACAAAAATAAATAACATGTTAAAAAACGTCGGCAAGTGAAAAGCTTCAGGAAAATGAGAAAGGCTTGGTTTCTGAAATGACTAAAATATTGAAATTCAACAGAATTAAAATAGTATGCCGGTATGCAGGTATTAATCTAAAAAAAACATAATTTGTTCCCTATACTTATAGTTTACCATTATAATTTATTTATATATATATAATATATCATACTTGTGGCAAAATAAAACATTTAATAAGAACCACTTTTTATATTAGCCCCGTTACAGTTACACACAATTAGTTAAAATATGGAAAATATAATGAAACCACTGATTCAGCAAAAAAGTGATATGTTTGCTGAATTTTAAGAAATTTTGTGTTAAGGTCGTTATAACTCTCATGTATAATTTTTTATGTTAAAATATTTTTTCCATCTTTTTAATAGTGACTAACAAATAAAGTTCTTTACCATACGAGAGCGAAATCAAACTACAAACTGACCAATAAATTACTAAACTACTGCTAGTCAAACACCTGAGAAATACAATGGCACAGGCAGTCAAGGGCCATTGTCAACTATGCAAACATATTCAGGGTATAAGACTAAAGGGCACAGGATTTTAAAAGAAGAAAGGGACTGTCGAGCATATCCTATATCAATGTCTGGCACTCTTAACAACTAAACAAACAACGGAACAATGGAGAATATGGGCCTACACTTGCCTAGATAAGGATCACTTTTGGCAACGTTGTTAACTAAGTAGTGGAGCAAAGCGGGTTTTGCGGGACTTACAAAAACTGCCACTAGATGGCGTTGGTGGCGCTGCTATTATCTAGAAGTGTCGTAGATGTTAAATTTAAACAAAAACATGCGCAAAGGACGTTGCCGTAGGGGCATTAGCGTTTAACTTCGTTATTATTGGTCCAATTGAATTGCGGAAAAGACAGGTATGATCTAGATGTGGCGTAGATGAAAAAGACATATTTTTTATATGCTGTAGCGCTCGCGGACCCGCCAGCGCTTTGATTTTTTCATATTCATATGCAACATTGTAACTTAGTTTTATGAAGAATGCAAGTTTGTTATTTTGCGTTTCATTTAAACGACTAATTAAAATTCAATATATGTAATTTGCAAGTTAATTATTATAAAAAATGCAAGCAATTAATTTTATGCTTCATTTAAACGACTAATTAAAATTCAATATATGTAATTTTTGCGTTCCATGTAAACAACCAATTAAAATTAAATATATACAATTTGAAAGTTAATTATAATAAAAAATGCATATCCTTGATAAAACCACATTTGCATGAAACGAATTTAGCTATAAAAGTCGAAGCACATCAACCAACAATCGAGTCGTAAAAGTCGCTTCACCAGTGCAAGTTAGTATTCAGCGAGCAGTTTCCAGTTGTTTTTTTTATTGTGCTATCAGTTAGTGTTCAGTGGACAGTTTCCAGTTTTTTTTATTGTAAGTATCTTTAATGATAATTTTTTTAAAAACTTTTTTTGTCATTTTTCATGCTAGTATTTATTTTTTCATTATTATTTTAGATGAGTTTTCTCGAAAAATTAAACGAATTTACCTCATCTACAGATACTGAAAACAAACCGATAATTAAGCTAAAGGACCTGCAACCCGACGTTCCAAATAAAATTCATCGTGTTCAGCTTTGGAGGGGAATCCATTCTAGTGGAATTGGAGGAGAACGTCACCTTTCTGCCCAAAAGGTCTACTACAATTTACAAGAATCACATTGACGATCTAAACAAAGGGGGCTTCAGTTTTATTTTTATTGGCCTGCACGAGATATCCAAGAGTTTCGCTCCAAGGACCCTTTTTAAAATAGAGAAAAATTGAAGAAATTCTTAAAACTCAGCACAATATTTGTACATATTCAGATATAACACTTGAGGTTTAGTGCTTTAAGGCATGCGTCAAGACAAACATATTTGGGAAAAAGTCATTAAATTTGAAGAAAGACTTAAGCAACTTCGTAAAGATATTAAACTGTACGAAGACAAAGAAAACGTTATAAAACAGTTGGGAAATTTAAATTTGGACAATACACGAATACCGAAAAAAGTATGTTACCCCTTAAGACGAATACAACCAACATCAGTTCCGGCGACAAGGATGGACAATTAAATGGCCAAATTAACAATACATTTACAATATCGTGCATCTCATTATCTGCTATATGTATTTTATTACTAAAATTTCTTTCTAAATGTATTCAAAGAAGATTTCGATCCTCATGTCATGTTGCAATAAACAACTAAAAATATACAAAAGGTGTTTTATTAAAACTCAAAAAATTTCAATTTCATTTCATTTATTAACATCAAAAAAATAAAGAAATTATATTTTTAATTTAAACTTTTAACCACTTCACTTAGAGGACGGTACTCCATTAGACAGTCGTGAATTATGATGCAGTAGGCTTTGCTGTCTGCTGGAAATCCAATATCCGTTTCGAGCTCGAGTCTCACGTCCACAGTGGAGGACTTCATGGTTTCTTCCTGTTTCGAGCAATCTATGATAAATAGGGCTCTGTTCTTGAACTCCTTGTAGGTAAGTATAGGATGTTTTTCGGCTGAGCCATGCATATAGCTGGGGTAAAATTCAGCATAGTTATGGTAAGCATAGCGTAGTCGTTTTTGACAAAGTCCAACATGTTTCTTTCGTTAGGCCAATACTCTCCGTTCAGTGACAGTCTAATGCTGGTTACATTGACATTGTCGAAAGCCATTGGATCTTGTGCAGTATTGTTTCGTTTATTGGTTTGGAAGCATACAATAACAAATCTTGGGCGTTCAAGGGCCATAGTAGTTTTAACAGCCCAAATTTCTCTTCGTGAACCGCTCGTAACTGCAGGCAACTCATTAAGTTCCCATTTTCGGAACGGTATCAGTATAGGTGTATCGCTTCTAATGGCCTCCATCAATTTTATTTTAATTTCATCATTGGGATATATATGTTTGATTTTCAAATCAATGGTTTCGATCTTAATTGTTGCAGAAGTGTTTGTTGTACCAGTAGAAGTAGTTTTTTCTTTAATCATAAGACAATCACTATAATCGCGAGCGCGAACCAATCGAATTGTTTGCCTTCCACAAGTGATCATTGGATAATCGTTGAATATGTTGAAAATATGCTTGAGCGGCATCAAAAAACTAAACGATTTTGTGGAAGCGTCCATAGGAGGGTTGGAAGTACCATTCTAACCAGCGATAGCCATGTGATTTGTATCTAATGCGCTGTAGTTGAGAAGAGCTCGTACAGCGCTCACTACTCCGGGATCATGAACCGTTTCAATCTCTCTTGCGCTCTCGCTGTACGTGCATGAGTCAAAGAGAAAGGCACAAAAGTTGGGTACTAGGGAAACGTCTCCTCCTCCTGTTACCTCCTCTTGATTTCGAGCAATAACTCGTTCATGGCAAAAAATGAATCCACTTGATTGACAACAAATTCCACCACTTCATTGTTGTTGAACGGTGAGCACGTTCGATATTCCATCCTTCTAATAGACTCATCATAACGAGGTTGTTGGTAGAGGTTAAAACTCGGATCAATGCTTTCAGTACGTGAACGATTACCGTAGTCCCCCATTTGTACGTATTGACGATTTACCATATTTTTTTATGGTTAATCCAAGCCATTGAAGAAACAATTTATTTGCAGGCGTTAGCTCTCGTTGGCTATGAGGTCTAGCAGCGAATAGTGTTGTTGAACTGGCCGCGTTGTTCTTATAATCTATCACCAAACCCATTTATTATCGTCTTACTAACTCTAGATGAAGGACACTTTGTTCTCCTCGAAAATTTATGGGCTTAAAGTTTTGGTCTACAGCCAGCACTGTGATGTTGCTAATTTCCCCGGTATTCGTAACAGGTAGATATATTGGGTTATTAGGTCTTTCCACAATTGCGTAGCCGGCGTCAACTGTAATCGGAAATTCAAAGATGGTGTGGACAGGCCTGTTTCCGTAGAAGGCACCTTCGGTAATGTTGGACTCAAAGCGAAGGTTTGATACTTTTATAATGTTGACGGGGAGATCTGAAGAGTGTACAACACCGGGGGCCAGTACCTTGTTGGAAAATCCCAAAATCTATCCAAGACTATTGGGGTGATTCTCAAAAGTAATTGCGTGACGTTTGCTGTATATTTTACACTTGAGGGTGTTGTTGTTTGGCTTCAACGAAAATAGTGTATCACCCGTATTTGGAGCAATAGAATTTTGAATTAGCTTCTCAATGTCAGTTATTTCGTAGCAACCGGTAGGAATCGCGACTTCTCTCAACTTTCCTCTATCGTTTTCGTAGTAGAAAAATTTCTCACCGTCAATATTGGGTATCGAGTTATATGAGTGAAAGCCAAGTACTGCTAGGAAATATCTCTTTTCAGAATCGAGCACAATTGGGGTCTGAGACGTGAACGAAAACACGTGAGTGTGACTCGTTAGCGTCAAAAGCAAAGACATGACTAATGCATATCAATGGGAGGTAGTACTTAAATAAAAAACTGCTTCAAAAAAATAAATTTATTTATAAGTAACTCCACAAAATAAACATGTTGGTATTTCATTACGGCAAATATCACTCCATCGATGAAAATCATAATTTTGACATGGTAAAAATTGTGTCAGTTCTTTTTGGTATTTCTGGGGAATTTCTCGCCAAACCTCGTAGGTAATGTTCTTCATCAGGAGTTTAATGACGTCTCTCATTTCATTAAACTCCTGATGTTGCTTCATCATATAGGAATTGTAGACAGAGGTGTCCGCAGTTGATTTGTTGATAGTTTTGATATTGGTCGTTGTTGTAATAGATCCGAACATTCTTCCCCACATAGTTCACGAGTTCTTTCGGCGGCTTCAAGTCACAAAATGAATCAAAATATTCAACAACATTGTTTATCTTTCTATATGCTACCCAATGAGTCCCCGGCGCATTTGCCGGGGCTGCTGATGTGGTAGAGAGTCGCGCATGAAAACCCCTCTAAAATGAGGAATTTTTAAACGTTTGACATATCGCAAAAGGTCCACATCATATAACGGTCTATTGGGTAGCTTTATTGGTAGTTTTTTTTTTGTTTCTTCATGTACAATCCAAAGCCTCCGCGAGCGTTCTTTTTCATATACAGACCGGATCCTTTTGCCCCAATAACTTCCATAGCTTTATTGTGACGTTGATCTTCTTCCAATTTCTTTTGCGCATTCTTAGCATCGATTACGGTTTTAGCTATTCCTGCTGCCCCGCCACTGAGGGCTCCAAGTGCCGAAAGGCCCGCAAACAGAGGAATCAATGGTAGAAATCCTCCAGATTTTCCTTCAAAAGGTATCGTCCTGGGTAGTCGAATTCGCTTTTTACCACCAGCTTTCCTTACGGCGACTTTCGCGGCTCTCAAAGCTTGTGAGGCGGCCTTCTGTAGGGTTGTGGAAGGACTATTTTTCATAGCCTTTTTAACCTTGCTGATTACGTCATTTCTAAAGGAAATCTCCTTCTGTCCCACTCCCCATTCCAAGTTTACGTTTGATCTTCATGCCACCGGTCACCGTCAAAGCAGCTGCTCTTTCTCCCAACGTCGCGTCCTTTGATTTGACACGTGCCCAAGCTTTATTTTCGAGTATTTGATCTGCCTTATGTCGATCCTTCAAGGACTTGTGTTGAGCGTATGCAATGTCGTGCTCCTTACAGGCAGCGTCTAAGGGATTAATGCCTGAATCACCACGTGCTAAGCGTTTTTGTAGCTTTGTGGTCGGACCACAGTATTGATAGGTCGGAATGTGGAGTTCAAAGGGCAGATTGTTTATGAGTGAATTTAAGACACCTTTACCTAAGTAAAGACTCATTTGAACTGATGACATATCATCACGTTATATATATTTATACACAGCAACTTGCTCGAGCTTGTCATACACACACACACATACGCACACGCACGGACGCACGCACGAACACACGCACGAACGCACGCACGAACGCACGCAATGAAGAATATTCAACGGAAACAAACGCTTCCGATTAAAAAACTTGGACTTTACCTCCAAGTATGAGAAAGTAAACATGGCGGCAGTGGTGACGGTGACATATCATCACGTTATATATTTATACACAGCAACTTGACCAAAATTGTCACACAATGAAGGGCATTCAACAGAAACAAACGCTTCCGATTGAAAACTTGGACCTTACGTCCAAGCATGAGAAAAGTAAACACGGTGAGTTATTACCAAACTCGTTTTGTGCAATCATATGTGGGCCGAGTGGATGTGGTAAAACAAACGTAATGCTGTCATTACTGTTTTATCCGAACGGCGCGAAATTTAAAAACGTTTACGTTTACTCCAAATCTTTGTATCAACCAAAATACGAGTTGCTTCAAGAGGTACTAAGTAAGACGAAAGGAGTAGGCTATTTCCCGTTCAAAGATAATGAGGAAATAATAAGTCCCGCTGAAGCTAAATCAAATTCCATATTCAGATTTGACGATGTTGCTTGCGAAGGGCAACAGAAAATTCGGGAATATTACTCAATGGGTCGTCATAAGGACATTGATGCTGCTTATCTATGCCAAACGTACTCAAAAATACCCAAACAGCTGATTCGAGACAATTGTAATTTAATTGTACTCTTCAAGCAGGATGAAATAATCCTGAGACACGTATTCGATGAACATGTGTCACCTGACATGAGTTTTGACCGCTTTAAAAAACTCTGTTCTGAATGTTGGAGTGATCAATATGGTTCTATTGTTGTTGTAAAAGATTTTGCTCTTAACAACGGAAGGTATCGCAAAGGATTCGACTTGTATATAAAAATGTAATTCCATGTGATATATGATTAATGTGCAGCAAGATGTTAAACCAGCAGTATGTCCGTAAACGTAAAGTTCTACAACTCTCATATGATATACGTCGAAAATATCTGGCTCTCAAGTTGGGTAGATCTGAGCAGGATCGTTCATTAAATACATTATTTAAACCCTTGATAAAACCTCTAAAAGAAATTGTTACAACGTCCCATGAATCTGCGCAAAAAATATAAAGAAAGAAGAATCCAAAGAGGAAAAATCTGAAGTAGAAGAGCCATTAAAAACAGAATATACAAGCCATACTGATCCCACTGATTTTATACAAATGGAAGATGTAGCTCAGACTGGGGGTGATGATGATGAGGATGATGATGTATATTCCCACGCTTCAGAGTCAGCCCCAGAACATATTTCGGATGAGGTCTTCAGATAGTATCTGGAGCAATATCCTGAAATATCACATAAGTATATGCTTGATTACTGGAATTCGAGTCCAAATATAGACCTAGTTTACGGTCCAGTTTACGATTCGACTCACTCTAAATGGCTTCTCGGAGGGAAAAATATCGATTTTGATCGGAATACTGGAGCTATTATAACTGAGGAGGGTATGTTAAAGGGACACCTGGTCTCTACCTACTAATATTTTATGATGAGCCTGAAGATTATACCGATGATGATAAATTGACATACAAGACGATTTTAAATTTAACTAACGCTCACAGAAACACAGCTGGACGTCTAAAAGGTACATCGAGATCAAAATATCTATATATTATTAAACCTATGTTTCCTCCCCCACCTAGAAAGCCATCGAAATCGACTAGCAGTATATCGAGATCTGGAGTTGGAATTGCAATGGTCTACAATGAGAACCCTATTGATTACGTGTACTGGGACGATGTCAATGAACTTGTGGAACGACTTAAACTGCTAGTAGCTTCCAAACACGCTGGAAAAACATCACACAACAACGAAATAGTTGCAATCATCAACGAGCTGAGAGAAGCCAACGTTATATACTAATGTAACACATCGTTTTAATGTTATTTGCAAGATAAGTCTCGACAAATTCGGACGTCGGTCGACGACGATGTCAAATAGACCTCCTCAATCTCTGCTCCGTAATACGTTATTAAAGTTTCCGCAAACGGTTGAAGGTAACGTCGATATTGGTAATGTGAGGATAAGCAATGTGTTACCACCTTCAGCTAGTTCTGATGCTGCCAGTAAAGAATACGTTGACTCGCAGTTAAATATAAGAGTCGATAATTTGTTTAACCAATACAAAAATGCACTTGTAGCTTTACAAGCTAAAACTGGGGAAATTGATGCGTTCGTAACTAAGGATCCTCCTGTATATGCTGGGGATATTGCAACAAAAAAATATGTAGATAGCAGCATTGTAATTGCTAAACAGCATCTACGGGATGATATAAAAAACGCTCACACTAGCGTTGAAAATCAATTGGCGAATACTGTGAAAGTTTTAGAAAAAAAACTAATGGGAACTAATTTAAAAATAGATATACCCAAAGAAATTGCTAGTGTGATAGGCACCCAGTTTGCTGAAATCGAGCGAAAAATAACTGTTGATGAAGGTATTGTGAAAGATTTGGTTAAAGCTCACCAAGAAACCGCCCAGTTAACATATACTTTGAAAAAAGAATTTGGAAAGAGAACTAAACCAATTTCGTAATACTGCTACAGTATCATCACATATTTGAACTGGGGCTGGATATAAAAAATATGGAAGATGATGGAAAAAAAATTGAAGCGAAATACTCCTTAAATACTTCAACACACTTGCACTTGCAGAGATATTCAAGATGTCGAAAGAAAAAATTCAAGTTGTTAATGAACTCCATGCTCCAGCACGTAGGAATTATCAGCGACGTAGAACAATCATTAAAGGCCTCGATAATTTATGGCAAATGGACTTGGCTGAAATGCGACCCTATGCCCACCAAAATAAAGGTTACAAAATGATTATGGTTGTTATTGATTGTTTCTCAAAGTACGTGTGGACGATGCCTCTAAAGACAAAGACTGGAGTTGAAATTACCAAAGCTTTCTCCAATATATTAAAACACAGCCGACGGCATCCTAAAAATCTTCAAACCGATCAAGGTACAGAGTTTTTCAATACAAATTTCCAAAAATTAATGACGCAATGCAACATTAATCATTACAATACGTTTAGCGTTAAAAAGGCTGCGATAGCTGAGAGATGTATTAGAACTTTAAAGACAAAACTATACAAGTACTTTAGTTTGCAAGGCACCTACCGATGGATCGACATTTTACCGAAAATTGTGGAAGAGTACAATAACACGAAACATTCGAAAATACGCTGTAAACCTTCGGAGGTCAACAAGTCAAACGAGAAGGAAATTTCTCAAAAATTTTACTCACATTTGAAGATTGCTGGACCACGCAAACTTAACGTTGGCGACATTGTGCGCTTAAGTAAAGCCAAGCATATTTTTCAAAAGGGATACACCCCTAATTGGAGTACCGAGCTCTTTAAAATTACTAAAGTCAAAATAACCAATCCCGTGACTTATCTGCTTGAAGACATGTTGAGTACACCAATCAACGGGGCTTTCTACGAGGAGGAATTGCAAAAGACGAAAACACCCGCTGTCTACCTCGTAGAAAAGGCTCTTAGAAGAAAGGGGAAGAAGGTGTACGTGAAATGGTTGGGTCTTGATAACAAGCATAACAGTTGGATTGAAAACACTGATTTTGTATAGAATCTTATGGAAAATACGAACAAATTTAGCAATTCAAGAGGCCTTTTTTTTTAATAACCTACAAAGTTATCGTTTTCCCTCATAGTGGGGGTATATAAATACAAGTGTGTGAACCTGCAATTTAAACAATCGTGTCTGTGTGAACCTACAATTTAATCAACCAACATGAGTAGTCAAGATAGTGGTTATAGTTCTTGTGAAATTGTTTTTGAAAGTGAATCATCGTCACCAACACCTTCTTCACCTTCTCCAGTGTTCTCTTAATGATTGTGTTGAGGAAATCGACCAAGCTTTAATTTCATACGAGTATGCTGCTAAATTGGAGCGATACCATCTACTGGAAACGAACTTTTCCCTAAGAAGTTATGCACTTTTGTGTGGAATAAGTCCAACCAGAACCTTCAATCCTGTAATAACACTAACACCTTTACTTCCACCTGGAAGAATTTCGTTTGGTACATTTGAGTGGACTACTTTTATTGAATTGTTACGTCATAGATATTATAACTTTTTCCACAAGAATCTACCGTCACCTCCTGACGAATACGTATCCTGTAGATACACTCAAAGGTCCACGTTTAGCAAGATCTCTTATTATAAAATGGCTGTCGTATCCACTAAGATTATGGAAAACTATTGGTACTACAAAGAGTTGTTTAAAGTTCAAATTGCATGGTTGATGTGCGAACCCTCTAAATAATCTAGTAAAATGGTCGTGATCTTTAACGATGATGTCTTTTTCTTTAAACTTATTCTCACAAATGTGACAGCAGACACCGTTAGCAAGTAGAGGCATATGAATAGGAACAATATTCAATATTTTTGATTCAATAAATTTCGCGACATCTAACATTTGATTCGCAAACCAGTCCATGCAATCTTCCCCTCTATAACTATTGTAGTAGGAAATCTGATTATCGTAGCTGCATTTTAAGTAGAAACCTGCACTAAACGCTTTGTGATGCTGATACTTGGTAGTTGTATGAGATATTTTTTTATAGCACTTTTCTAAAATTGACTCAAAATCGGCATAAACGACAAAAGGACATTTCTGTTTGTATACATGATTTTTAAATTCAACGTTATCATATGATGGAAAAGAAACTTTACAATCATTGGTATTTATGCACAAAATTTCGTGGTCCGTTAGTTTTTTTTCGCTCCGAAAATAATTTAAACACCTATCGCAAATAAACTTTTTATATTTACTCTTGTTAAGTTGGCTTGAAACTAACCTAGATAAATTTTTAATCCAACAATAATGGTATTTAATGGTGGTGGTAGTAGTGTGCTCATTGTTGACGGGAGGAGCCTCGTAGTCGTTTAATTTTGGAAAATATTCATCTTGAATTAAAAGCAAATTTACATGACGTGGTAGTTTATTTTTAGTCAAACGTGCAGGTACCACTACGTAAAATGACCTTTTATTAGTTTGAATCAACAACGAAATTTGGGGATCCAAAGTATTTAATGTCAATTACTTCCCCACCATAGCTATCATTTTTCAAAAAATCACCACAAAATGTAACATTTACTTTTAGCGACGGTGTATCATTTAAAATTTTATAAATTTTTGATTTAAATAAATTAAAAGCTACCTTTAAAAAATCTTTTATTTCTTTATGCTTTAAATTTATAATTACCCCAGTTCTAATTCTATTGTTAAAAATCGCGTTTACATCTTCCCATTTAACGCCCCCTTTAGTACCGCGCCCCTCTCTAATACCTCCCCCTACTACATGGGGAGGTGTTAATTTTTTGATACATCGCAACCTTTTTAACTGTCCCATTTTGGTGTAAATTTTTCTTTTTTCCCCTACCGTGAAATTACATTTTTTTATCGCTAAAGAACATTTCCTAAGGTGATTATTAATTAGTGATAGCCATTTGTTTTTATCTGAATATGTAGAAATACTGTGCTGAGTTTTAAGAATTTCTTCAATTTTTTTAAAAGCGAGTGCGAAATTGATGATGGTTCTAACCTAATTTTTCACTATTTTAAAAAGGGTCCTTGGAGCGCAACTCTTGGATATCTCGTGCAGGCCAATAAAAATTAAACTGAAGCCCCCTTTGTTTAGATCGTCAATGTGATTCTTGTAAATTGTAGTAGACCTTTTGGGCAGAAAGGTGACGTTCTCCTCCAATTCCACTAGAATGGATTCCCCTCCAAAGCTGAACACGATGAATTTTATTTGGAACGTCGGGTTGCAGGTCCTTTAGCTTAATTATCGGTTTGTTTTCAGTATCTGTAGATGAGGTAAATTGGTTTAATTTTTCGAGAAAACTCATCTAAAGTTTTGAAAAAAATTAAAATTTTGAAAAAAAAAAATTTTTTGAAAAAGATTTTGAAAAAAAATTTTGAAAAATTTTTTTGGAAAACAAAAATTTTGTACAAAAAAAATTTTTGAATAAAAAATTTTTTTGAAAAAATTTTGAAAAAAAAAAACGAAAAAAGTTTTTTAAAAAATTATCGTTAAAGGTACTTACAATAAAAACAACTGGAAACTGTTCACTGAACACTAATTGGTAGCACAATAAAAAAACAACTGGAAACTGCTCGCTGAATACTAACTGACACTGGTGAAGCGACTTTTACGACTCGATTGTTGGTTGATGTGCTTCGACTTTTATAGCTAAATTCGTTTCATGCAAATGTGGTTTTATCAAGGATATGCATTTTTTATTATAATTAACTTGCAAATTGTATATATTTAATTTTAATTGGTTGTTTACATGGAACGCAAAAATTACATATATTGAATTTTAATTAGTCGTTTAAATGAAGCATAAAATTACTTGCTTGCATTTTTTATAATAATTAACTTGCAAATTACATATATTGAATTTTAATTAGTCGTTTAAATAAAGCATAAAATTACTTCCTTGCATTTTTTATAATAATTAACTTGCAAATTACATATATTGAATTTTAATTAGTCGTTTAAATGAAACGCAAAATAACAGACTTGCATTCTTCATAAAACTAAGTTACAATATTGCATATGAATATGAAAAAATCACAGCGCTGGCGGGTCCGCGAGCGCTACAGCACATAAAAAAATATGTCTCTTTCATCTACGCCACATCTAGATCATACCTGTCTTTCCCGCAATTCAATTGGACCAATAATAACAAAGTTAAGCGCTAATGCCCCTACGGCAACGTCCTTTGCGCATGTTTTTGTTTAAATTTAACATCTACGACACTTCTAGATAATACCGGTCTTTTTCGCAATTAAATTGAACCAATAATAACGAAGTTAAGCCCTAATGCCCTTACGGCAACGTTCATTGCGAATGTTTTTCTTTAAATATCACATCTACGTCATTTATAGATCATACCTGTCTTTTCCGCTATTCAATTGGACCAATAATAACGGCGGGTCCGTGAGCGTTACAGAAGCGCCACCAACGCCACCAACGCCATCTAGTGGCAGTTTTTGTAAGTCCCGCAGAACCCGCTTTGCTCCACTACTTAACTACTTTAAAATAATAGTATCGCTGATGAGCTGAGATGTAATCTCTCCTTCAGAGAGCCACAAATCACAATCACGAAAATTCTTTTCGTTTACATTCATCTTCCAGATCCTTTGTAGCCCTGATTGTATCTAATACTTGCGTCATCGATTTTCCTAAAAAAGGAGCAAACCCAATTTTATTATATTTTATTTTATCTAGAGGATTTTACATAAAGAATAATTTGTCAAATTGGTAAATATTTTTTTGTGAGTACTGAACAAAAACTCATTATTATAACTTTAGCAAGCACAGTAATGAAAAAGATAACTGTAAAAAATATCTATTTTTTGTTGTAAATTAACATTTATTTTATACCCAAATGACCTTTTATTATTTTTTACTCGAAATGCGACGCTGCATCAATATATATTTTTAATAACAACGTCCAATCCATCTAGCTTGATAAGTACTCATTCCAATCCTAGTTATTTGGTTTCTCCGTTTGTGTACCAGTTTTGGAAAAAATTCCCACTGAAACTATATTATCGGAATTAAAATTTTATGTAATTAATCAATTAGTGCTTATGTTATTCTCTTTATTTGTAATTTACGTTGGTTGGAACTTTGCAAGGAATTTTAATAGCAAAACTTGTTTTACTGAGAATTATTCAATGGATCGGAAAGAGTCAGCAGCCGAAAGTAATGCTACTTTATTGAAATTTGTTTTTTGGATATACTTAACTCAAATACAAGGTCTGATTAAACTTCTTCAAGATACTGGATATATTTAGCAACCTTACAGAACTTTGAAAACAAAATTTATTCCAATTGACAGAAGATACTTTAGACAGACAGATACTATTTGCCGGTTAATAACTTTAATAACTAGACCATCATGAGTTTTCTATTTTTTCTCTCTTTTTTGTCAGCTTCTTCTATCATTTATTTACTTGATATTATAAAGAAATCCAATTATTCCGACAGAAATTAGTAATAATATTAAAAATAATTTAAATGCCAAAAAATACCAGGTTTCTTCCTATTTATAAAGTTGAATGAGAATCACCTCATAGTACTATCACACGTGACCACTGCCACGCTCTAAAAAAGGATTAATACCTTTAACATCTCTACCTTGCCGCATGTCACGTGCCTTCTACCGCAAAAGGGCGCGTTTTCACTAATGGCTTAAGGACAAAAGAGGCGACAAATTCACTAACGACAATTCATTCTACTAACAAAAATAAAGTCATACGAAACAAGGCACACTACATTACGATAAATATTAATAAATAGTAAAGCTGCTCAGGCCGCTTGTCATACCTCCATGTAATCGTCATATATTAATATTAAATATTGTTTAGTTATTGAATAATAACCTCACAGAATAAAGATAAATGCCCTCCCAAGAACATTTACTGTACGAAACAATTATTAAAATATAAATAAATCATGAACTATTGAACGGGTTAATTTGGAAAAATATATCTAGTGCATTTTCGTGTGTGACAGTATCTAGTTCTCCGTATAAGACCTGGTTCATCTTATTCATGAAGAAGTCCCCTCAGTTATCCCGTAATATTTCAAAGTTGATAAAGTCGCCAAGAGATGCCTCTGATATGTTTGCAAGTATATAATCGCTAAGATTATCTAGATGTTGAGATTACAAGAGCTTTCACACAAAATTGACTCTCTCAATAGTGTCTTCTTTCTGTTGATATTCTTTTCACAGACATGTGGCCGTTCATTAATTTCAAGCAAATGTGTTTCTACAGTCGGAATAACGTAGCCAAAAACCCAATAATGCGTTTGTCTTTCGATGTGCCATGATCTTTCATTCAGGTTTGTGTAAAATATTGTTATTAGAGGCTTCAACCAAGGCTTGTTACCATTCAGGGCCTGATGTAATACGTAGTATATCCAGGGTTAATCAAGTAAAAAAATACATTCCATGGGGTTTGTTATGATAGAGTAAGGTTTACCCGAGAGGTGAGGTGGAGTACAATATCCAGCTAAAGAGAGTAGCATCACGGTTTCGAAGTATACCTATTCGCCTGTCTATTTTTATATAGGGTTATAAGGATCCGAAGTGTATGTTGCATTTCGAGCTTTCTTTAACTACAGAAGAAATTTTAGAATAGTTGTCAAAATGGGAAATTGTCAAACTGACATTTCTTTTTATTCGACAATAAGACTCAGCATTTGAGTAATGGCGAAAGGAGTAATGTTGCAGAAGCCGGAAAAACCGTCGAACAAAGACAACTCTCGAACCATCATTGCTGCCAATTATATCGAAATTGTTCGAAAAATTTTTATTATCAAATAATATGGCCAATAATAGAGAAAAAAATTGAATCCCTAGTCCTCAGTTTGGATGTACGTTGAAACATTCTACGATCGAATAGTTCAAATAACTATTGATATTAATAAGATGGCCTAAAAAGGAAAGCTATGATCAGCCGTTGCGGTGGTGTGTTGTAAATATTTGATAAAGTCTACCAAGGGTTTCTGTAAAAAATATTTTTCCCAGATAATACATTTATATAATAATAAGCTGAAGGGGAAGTGGAATATTTCTACTTCTAAAACACTCCATAATTTATAGATCTTCGATTTCAGCTATACCTCTGACTATAGATAGACATTGATCAACGCAGAGAGCTAATTTTTTATTTACTACATTGGAAAATAGAATTTAAAACATATTTTAAAAACATTTTCAACCTGAACAGATTATTTTTTCATAATTCTAATTCAACCTCGCGCACTCAACTATATGCAAATGCGAGAGAAAATTTCAATCAAATGGCTTTAGTCGTACATGATTCCCAATAACTTCGAAACATTGTGTCACAAAGAGGTGCAACGAAAATGACATTAATAAACTGTAATATCAATATTTTCAGAGAATGTTATATAATTTGTGATTTTATATTTGATTCTTGTTCTATACAAGGCTTTGTTACTTTAATACTTTTTTTGCGAATTTAATATCCCCATCTTACATATAAATATCTAAAAATTACAATATTTTTCTAAATTATCTCCTGTCATAAAAATATTGAAAAAATTTATTTTGTAAAATGGATAAATATTTAAAAATATATTATGCATACACTAGTTCTATTCCAAGATCTGTTTCTTTAGAATATTACGTGAATTAGTAGAATATGTTGTCTCGTGCAAAAAACATACTATGCATATATATTTCTCCAAATTTGTTTTAATGAGATATTAATTCAATAAAGTGCATTCTAGACTTCTAATGCCTTGAAATTTTAATATAATCTCTAATTTTAACTATTAAATACTAGATGTCTCAAAGAAATATTTATATTTTTAAATTTTAAACATATACCAACATATACAAATCATCTCCTATATACCAAATGATTCATAATTATTCAAAGGTTGAAAATTATCTTGACATTTTTAATTGCTCTGTTGCATCTATTAAGCGAATATATTTGTCCACTTGAAATATTACCGTATTTATTTAAAATATTTCTTTTTTCGTTCGACTCCAATGGGTGCAACCTTTTTTTTTTCTTTTTTGTAAAAGTGTTTTTTTCTCAGGATGCACCCATTACTGTCTATTTCTTCTTTATATTTGTATATATGTTATATATCTATGTATTTTTTATGTGGGGAATCTGTATCAGTATAAGTATTGTATTACCTTATCCTCTAATTGGGAGATATGTAACTAAATAAATAAAATAAATAAATAAATTCATTCTAATATCTGATAATAAAACTTAAACTTAAAATCTAGATAATTGGTGCATTGCATTATTTATTTATTTTCTGGTATAAAAAATTTAAAAAATCCTTTTTTAAATTATGCCATCATTTCAAAATAAGCTGAAATTGTTAATTGCCACCCTAAAGCAAAAATTATTTTAGTTAGACTACTTTTACTTTTAGACGCCACTGGTAAATACTAGCTCCAATCTTACTTGGTGAGAAAAATCAATATTTTGATAATATTCATATTAAATTAAACTTAACAAAAATAATAAAAACTTACTAAAATTGGTTACGTAGTATAACACCATTTTAGTAATCTATGTATCTCTAATTAATGAAAAGTTAATCCATTATTTTTTAGTGCTGTGTTCCAAGAATTTCAGTTTTTTAAGCTTCTTTCGTATTATAATAGCCAATCATCCCAACGGGATATTTCTTATATGTTTTCTGCTAAATAGTTTTTGTTCGAAACTAGTTTTATACGAATAAAAAAGTTCATTTTTTCAATGTAATGCAGATTTAAAAGGGCCACCACCGAATATATCTCGCGTATTTCAAATCTCCATTGACAAATATTCAGCTTTGGTTGGCAAAATAAACCGTTAAGATAGGGATAAAACTTTTGGGAGTTGGACATTAATACACTCGGAAAATAATCGCGAGCCACAATTCACTGTCATTCTTTTTGTTTCTTTTGTTCCCCAAAGAAAAAAATGTCTTGACTATAACAGCCTAACTTATCTTTCCACATAAAATACTTTTTCACTCTCTTTCGATAAACTCTTTGCCGTGTCAATTGAAACGTTATAATGAAACTTGTGGATTTCCCACTATTATTTGTTTTTCTAATCTAGAAAAATATCATTTCAGATCGTTGCGGCTTTTATATACTTCTGAGTTTCGAAAAATAGCTTTCAGCTTTATTTCATTATCGTTTTGTACATGGCCATATTGTGTTTGAAAGTAGGATCTTTAATACAAAAAAACACATTTATTTTGCCTTCTACACGGCTTATTAATTTTTTACTTCACTGAGAGTTATAAAAAAAATTTTTGTTTCAGATTCGAGGCAGGAAGCTAGATCGACTGTCAAGATCCATGAAATTGTCGAAACTTTATCCAGACACCAGATACCTTATCTGTGTCCTTGCACTAGGTAACTGGGCTTTCAACTTGAAAGAAGTCTCACCTCAAGGTCTTCGCAGACCAGAAAACGATTCCAACGACTTGGAAATCTTCACAGAGGCCATTCGGCCTTTTTTGGTAGACTCCCCAACTAGCAGGTGTGCTGAAGTCAATACTCTAGGTGCCCCAGATAGCATGCACGTGGGCATTGGCATACTACCAGATCATTCTATGAGCGCTCAGTCCTTCTTGACCAGGAGGCTTGGCCTCATCATCGGCTGCTGCATGGGGTTCGTAGTATTTGTGGGGCTGGTATCGGTTTTGGGTTATCTCAAAGTTAAGAAACAGAGGAGAGCTGTTAAGAGGGACCAACCTTTACCACCTGAGTACCTTTCTTATAGACATTTTTCGATACAAAGTGGGGAAGCTGGAGGACATCCTAATTTTATCACAAATATGAATACCACTGTGTTGAACTGAGTTAATGCACAGGCCTATAGATTGTTGATTATTTCTGATAGATAAGTAATTTTTTTTAGTAAGAAAAATTTATGTTAAAATACATTATTTTACATTTTGCCACATTTCTGCTATATATTTGTATCAGAATTACATGAACAAGTAAATAGTTGAATTACTGAAATAAACAGTAACAAACAGACACTGTTTTCTATTTTTAGGAATGAAATTTTATATTTACGGGACCTAATCAACACTAATAATTATTAAAGACGTTATCTATATGTCGTCCAAAATATATGGTTGAAATATAGGCATAACATCTCTATAAAAATCATGTGGCTTTTTTCTTATTGTACATGCCGTGTCAGCCCAAAAATGAAAGTTAACGATTTTTTTTTCCACAACAGATGCAGAGTCAGAATTTGATTAAGTCTTTTACCGTAGGTTTTCTACATCCAATTGTTTCCGTTAGCAACTTTTGTTTTGTATGGCAACAAAAACAGCCATAGATAATCATATCAGTGTTAATAAAAGAGACGAAACTCCTGTTCAAGGAAAAAGAAAACTTTTTTTATCACGGTAGGTCTTCGTCAATTAGGAAAGCATCCTAAAGTTCTCGTATAATAAAAATAATAATGTTGGAAAATTGATTTCGACCATTTGGAGTCTTTAGTAGAATGAAATCTATATTTTGCCGATGTTCATTATTTTGTATGCAAATAATATATTATTTCCAGAAAGTATAAATTCCAACAAACAATTATTGCTACTTTTTTTTTAATTATCCTTTCATCTGTTCTTTTGTTTTAGCTCTGGGCCTTATTTCTTTTAGAAATCTCATTTATCTTGAGATTTCTTATTGTCCTTTTTTATAGTATTTTAAATCTTTTGTCTTTTTAGTCTTCTTCTATATATTTTCCTTTTCTTATCTATTTATCTTCCAGTCATTTAATAATAAATCAATTTTTGCGCCTAGCTCTTGCGTCGCGTGTAAGTGCAATCTGGTTTTTATCTTCTTTGACTTCTTTTCTTATAAAATCTCCTCATGACCACTTTATTACCTAACTTTAATTGACAGAAATGATAAAAAACTTGTTTTTAATTACAAATCATCCTTTTTTATTGACTTCAATATGAGTAAACAAAATGAGGAATTTCTGCCTAAGTTAACTGAAAATTCTTCATCTTCATAGGATTTTCGATAGCTTTTAAACCATTTACGATAAATTACGTTTGGTACGTATCTGTATAGTATTTTGTATATGAATAATATTTTGTCATTCATGTGGTAATTCGATTATAAATGGCCATATTTGTTCATAATTCTGTCTCTATTTACAAAAATTAAATTATTTATTAGAAATACACATTGACCATCTCTCCTTCTGTTAAATGAGAAAGCCTAGTGGTCGAAAATAGATTTTATTTTTATTAGAAAAAACAATATGCGAACATTGCAAGTATAATCAATAATTATTGAAAATATTCATACTGATGATATTAATTCATAGCAAGTTTCAAATTTATGATTTTAGCTTTTTATTTCATAGAAAATGAAATGAAAAACAATTGATATGATTATTTAAAATTTGTTTAAACGATTTATTCAGTACTAATGGACATATATTCTCGAATTATCCCATGCAGTAAGCTGCATTGTTGTCGAACGTGCAAGTTCTTGAATATTCTGTTATAACAATCGCTCTATTTCAATTTATTTAGTTGTATTTTTTATAACTTTTATTTAGGTACTTATATTTTCCAAGTGTAATTTTATAAGTGAAATTTTACTTTATTTTATTTTGTCATAATGAATGAGAATTTTCTGTAATAATACTAAAAACGTTTTAACCAAATCTAAAAATTTTACGTTATAATATTGAATTTAACAGCAAAAACAAATGCACATTTTGAATTTCGAAACTGTCTAGTCAAATATCACTAAAGACATTGTTGGACATTTTTATAGGATGATGTTAAAAATATTGTGTTTTTAAATGTATATATTGTATGAATAAGTTGAAACTTAATAAATGTATAATACAATCGATTTATAAATATAGCGTTTAGTTTCATTTTCCTTCCATTTTAAAACAGTAGAAACCACTTAAAATTCCAGTAACATTGAAGGGACATCGGATATACATTCAGGAAAGATAAAAAATTGCTGTGGCGCAAAATCTTAACGACTTTTAAAAAACATTTTCTTAAGGTATTATAATTTTTTTATTTAGCTTGATTAGGCCGTTTTTAAAAAAATAATTTAATTGTGCGACAAAAAGAAATCGATATTATATCATGTTTTTTCATCAGTTTTTAAATTATATGGTATATAGTAGCCACATCCACTTTTTTATAACCCATATTTGATTATTTTATTTTTATTTTTGCGTTTTTATATTTAGCTACTTAATTATTATTGACCCTAACTGAATGTGCGTTTAATTAAATTTTAATATCTCACACACACTCCCTTGCAAATTATTTAAAAAAAAAATCAGTAAAATGTGTATTAATTAGGATACTATGATAAATATGAAAATTTAAAAAACCAAGCTTCTTCTATTTAAAAAAATAAAAGTACGAGTTTTTCGCATGATTAAATGTGTTGCCAATGTATTCAGTAAAAGAGAATGAAACTTTATATTACAAGCATAAGGCTTAGTAAAATGAATGTCTGAGTAAAACAAAACAATTATATACCGAAGTTATTACCATGTTTTAGCCGCAATCTCTAATTGCAAAAGTGGATCTGTATCTTGTACGATCGGTTTTTTCAATTTTAAAATAGTAATAAACAGCCCTGTATACATTTGACATTTAAAGACGATAAGTCAAATAAACATGAACTTCTATTTAATAACAAATTGAAGTGTTAAGGTGCGTATATATCTGCGCGCCGCATGTTCGTTACTCACCTAATGTTCGCTGGAATAATTCATTTTGAAGAACCTTCCGCGATCCAAGGAAACCACGAACATTTAATGGACATTTTCTTCTCGTGCCCCCGTCCAAATCTGTACTGCGAACACATACAGGGTTCGACGAAAAAACTGACACGAGGTGGATCGTGATGCGCCGTGTGTACGCGGTGGAAAAAGAGGGAGTACCTAAAATGGAAAAAGAAATTGCAAAAAACGTATACTCGGGGAATTATAAAAAACTAGACCTGTCTTCAAGGAAAAAGAAAAGAACTAAAAAAGTGCAAAATGTTACAATTCTGTCCTAACTGAACTATACATGCAAGAAAAAATAAAATAAAACAAACATTTGTATACCTCATCATTTTTATGAACTAGATATTATAGTGCTAAATGACATAAATTTTGGACAGGTATATTTTTACAGAGTTTATTATAATATATTTATCAAAGCCCTCTGTGCATAACGCTATATTTGGAGGTAATAGCATGCCACGGGGTAAACCTATTTATAAACTGGAAATATGCAGATATACATAAAACGTGACTTTTAATAAAATTTTCAACTCTCTGTGTACACCAAAGTATTTGGCTACGGATAGAGCGTTGCACCTGGTTTATTTTATTAAGTGTTTTCTCAATGGATGCTTATGCATTAATGTATAATTATAGAAGAATTTGCATCTCCAATTAGATGGTTAAGAAAACCACGCTGAATTAATAAGGATTTAGACATATCGAAATAAACACGCATTGCTTAGATACATTCCTAACAAGACCGTCAAAACTCTCGGTTTGACACAAGTGCAATTTAAAAAATATATAACATATCTGTCGGCTTGATTGTATAACTCTAAAAGACGCACACCGGAATTAAATATTAGAAGCAGATGCTCGGTTAAAAAATATTCAAATTTTCTTGAAGAGTTGAGCCCATTACAGACTAACATAACCTCATACAAACTAACTGAAGAGTTTATTATACTTATATATGAACTAAAACTAGAGTTATGATTATAAACTACTGCCGCCTATAAAAAACATCTCCATAATATTATTATTTTTAAAAACAGCCCTTATGCAAACTATTTAACAAGGCAGTCAACCTTCTCTCATTTGATAGTGTTATACAACCCCATTAAATATCTGCTCAGAAAAAACATTATGAAGAGTTAACAAATCTGTTCAAAAGTAGAAAAATACAAGAAGTGTATGTGGTACAACAGAATCCATTCTGCTTTATCTACTTTCCAATCAACCAAATATATATACATATTTAAAATATAACCTTCTGCTTTTTTAGTTTTCCAGAGAAAAAATTATCTTCTCAACTTTCGAGATGCAGTAGAAAACCAATATATTTTTAAATTATACTGATACAAATAAATGATTTGGAATATAGATTTTTCGAATGAAATCTTGAAGAAATTCCTTCCTCTTATTGGTGGCTTAATAGAACATAATCTGCCTTATCTGAAGGTCCTTAAGGCGACCTTCTTGAAAGAGGTTTCATTATGAAATGTTTAAAAACAGTTTTTATTATATTTGAAAACAGCAGTAGAAATTCTGATGATATTCTAGTGTCGAGTTAGATACAACGAAACTGTATTAGTAACCAACTAGGGTGCATCAGACACTGCTCGAAACATCTTCAACCATATTCATTGAATGAAATTTAGAATAAATAGATTGGTACATTATTTTAGCTCTATTTTCATCTATTTTTAAGATGATTTGACCATCACAAAAAATTTAAATAAAGCACGATTCGAACAGTGATTTTTATATTTATCCCCGAAGATGTTTTTTGTTGACCATGGCCATGATTTATATATTCTGCTGCTTGATTTTTCAATTTTAATTGATTTTTGTGTATTTTTATCAGTTCCAGTTCCAACAATGATGAAAAGTTAATCGAATTAGTGCGCAATTATCGACTATTGTATTTGTGTTCTTCATAAGCACTTCTAATTTCTGTAACAGTAAGTTAAATGAATTTTCTCCACGATCATTAGTGGAATGTGTTAATTCCAAGATCATTTTTATAATTAGAATGTAAACATTATCACTCTTGAGATAGATCATTTATTCTGAAATACTTGCTTCTTATGTGTTTTGCGTGTATTTTCATTCCATAATTAGTGATGGAATGAATATTCCATAATTGTTCTAAACAATATCGATAGCTATGGATGTCAAAACTGTCAATATAAGATGCAAATGGTGGCGTTGTAATCCATTTTCAGAGAATATCGATAGCCCAATTTTAGATTACCTATATTTAAAATATTGAGTGAAAATTCGAGTGAATTTGTGGTCGTGGAGAAAATATAGTCTGTTACTCGGTTAGAATAACATTTTTTTTTCATTCTAACCTTGTTATAGAATCAACTATTCTGACATTCAAAACTATTCGTAGAACTTTCTTCAACCAATTCCTTATAGAGAGTGGCATATTCACCTTCTGTTTCTCTGCATTTCTATGCTTGATGAACCCATATCTGTTGTTTCTTTAATAATAATAATAATAATAATAATAATAACAATGTTTATTCAAAAAAATTTACAATAAAAAGTATAAAAAATATACAAAGTTGAGTAAAACATATCAAATTTACGAAAACATTTTAACAAAATAGGTACTAAGTATATGAATAAACATGGACCACCGTACAACTCGCTTATGACCTTTTTTAATAAATGATTTGATAAGACCTATTGAATTAATTGATGATAAGTACATTTTATATGTCCCTGGTAAAAAATTGTAGATTACACTGCTTAAGAAAGTTAATGATCTTTGTCCAATGGTCTTGTTTTTTATGGCAATACCACTCGCTCTTTCTCTTCTTCATCAAAAACCAGAGCAATCATCATTCATTCTCCGAGAACATTGCCATGTTGGATACTGAAATGTTCTGGCAAGCAACTGAACGAACATTGTTATGTATGTCACTGTGAAATCACGGTTGGTACAAATACGGAACCGTCACGGCACTACCACGTCAATGTTATCTATGAATCGACCTTAAGGAGATTTTTCTTATCGACGCCATTTGTATCACTTTTACAAAACTACCAATGGCTATTGAAATAAATATCATTTTTTATAATGATTTAACTCTATCTAAAATCATTTCTTAGAATATTTCTCATTTTCCTATTCCTTGTTCCTAAACTATAGATCGAATTGTTTTTCAACTGAACATTTTGTACATTGCTACTTTCCGAGATAAATATTTTGAGTAACTTTAATATTTATGTATATTTACTTCATTTTATAATCAAAGAAATATAATATTTAAATTTCATGGCTTTCCTCAAATATTCTCCATAATTTTCATGCTTAATACCTAATTATATTTCTAGCTGTAACGCTGCTTCTCCGCACTCAGTGTTTACATATGTACATTAAAATTTTGTGAAGTAAATAAAATTATGGGGATAATCCACTTTGCGGCGGGTCCACGGCTGTTAAATACATGTCAAAAGGCAATTACCTAGCGTTTGTTTTTATTGGATTTCTTTCGGAAAAATCCATTGTCGGAAGCTGAGTTTCCATAAAAAGGAAATTATAAAGAAAACATGACAGCGACGCTGATCGTTATACCAACAAACATTCTATCGGGGTCTCACCAGAACCGGCTTCATTAAATCAATGTTGAAAGAAAATTAATAGGTATTTCAAATGTAAAATCACACCAAGGTGGTTAATAGTGGATATAATTACCAAAAGTTGTGGATAAGAAAAATGTATATTGTGAAAAGTGCATCCAAAATAACTACCAAAATACAGATTGAAGCATTCTTGAGTCTTGCTGTTAAAAGTTAAGGTCCCATATTCCAAACTTGTACTTTGAAGATGTATGATTATCTCTCGCACTAATTCTTTCCTTTTTGCTTACACCGATTTTTAAACGCATATTTCTTTACTAATATGTACAAGTCTAGTGGTTTGATACTATATATTTTTAGGATCCATCTATAGTATCAAAAATGTTATATGGTTTGCGATATTATGCCTTGCAATCTAAGAGAATCTGTGATCTGATTTGATTTCACTTTTGCTGAGCAAGCCCATGTTTTGCATGTACTTTTTTACCGATTCATGCCTCGTGTTAAATCCTGTTACATTGCCGAGTTGGTTCCTCTGAATTTTAAAAGGCTCTTTTCTTTCCTTACATGTATATTACCTATAAAAAATTTACCATACATCCAGTGTGTGTTTCCATGTTACTTGTAAAGATGTTTAATCAAATCGCTAACCTGTTGATATCCTCAGAGAGAACAGATTCTGTGCCATGATATTATGCAAGACCTGGAAAGCTACCTATTGAAGTAATATCGCTTCTGTCTGCCAAACATACATTTGGATGAAATTATCGAGCAGGTTCAAACATTAGTTAACCGTAACTATAAATCCTTTGAGGTAGAATGCTTTCATTCTAAAATTTATTAGTAGCGTTGAATACATTTTTTTTCAAAATTCTTAATTAATTCAAAACCAACTTTTCGACACTAATATTTAAATGTAATAAAAACAAACGGTAAAAAAACAGTTTTAGAAGCATGTAGGAAAAGAACAACTAAAACAAACAAAATCTCAGACGATGAACTAACAGTCAGGTTAACAAATGAAGATTATTCAATTCTAGCAGCTGCATTCATGAAATTATGTATAACTGTTTGATTATATATAGGTGTAATTACGGCATTGTTAAAGCTTCATGTATTTAAATGAAGTTGATTATATTTAAGCTTGCCATTATATTTGATTAAGTTTCATGGATATGGCTTTAGATCTGCTAGAAAAGTTTATGAGTTGTTTACTTATAACTAATTTAGTATTAAGAAGTTTAAAAAGCATTAAGGTCTGTATCAAATATCTGGATTTCGGCTCTGTGCCTCTTTAGCGCACTTTTTGTTTTACCCTCGGTCTAATGGTTTAACGTGACAGCCTTTTTTTCGCTTTTTGTTTCAATCACTTTTTGGGGCAGTGATAAGGAAAGAGATTTGCTTGCGGGTTTACGAAATTCTTACACTCAAAGGGTTGGATATGGAATTTTGATTACCAGTCTAAATCATTTGAGCTCTTATTTCTTCCAGTCGTTTTGTTTTTAGGGAAATCTAAACGTAACTGTAGAGGAATAAAAGTGTGACCGTTTATATTATATAAAAATGTAAGCCATTATCTTTGGATACATTTACGATTCCAACAAAACATATATAACTTTAATATTTTTTTAGTAAATCAATTTTCCTTTTCATCGTTAAACATCGGTTTTATTTCTTTCCAAATTATGTATTGCTTATAATTTTGTTACAACTCTAAGTACAGAATTCCAATTATGTTCTTTTCAGAGTAATTTCTCTTGAATTACAAATCCTTAATAGTAATTTTCTATAGAAAATGAATAGAATAATTTACGTAAATTTACAATCAAAACTGATTGATTCGACAATGTTTTGTAAGTTTCCTAATTTAATAGTTTTAAAGTTTAAATAAAGTTTGCAGATAATCAACAAATGTATTTAAAAAGACGAACAGAAATTAGAGTCAAAATTAACAAAGAAAATTATTTAAAACAATTTCATGATTGCCTTACTATCAGCTCTAAATTCAGTGACATAGAGTTTTGATGTTAACGACGTATGGTTAATTTGTATAAGTTTTTGTTGATGTACTAAATTTAGAAAGTTAAATATTATAAATAAAATATTTTACAATAAAATTATACATCTCATCAAAAAAAAGCATTAAAACATTTTCATAATCCATAAAACCAGTAACCAGTAACTCGCAAATTCTTTCTAAATGGTGAAATATAAGCTTATGAAACCCAATAAATTACTGAAATAACTGCTAAAAGAATTTAGATGGAATGTTAAAAATCATATGAATTTTCATTTGGAACATATAAATATAAATTAAGCATATTTTTTTGTTGGTAACTCTGTTGTCTGTATTATGATATTTTTATTTCTTTTTCAATTTATATGGGGTGATTTAAAATTAAATGTACATATGCTAATCATGGATAGTGAGCACCTTACTGACAATATCAAATAATCTATTATTAGTGTTATTAACATATAGAGAGATTTTTAATTTATCGCCTAATTACATATCTTAAACCACTCTACCTAAAACAACACCCTGATCATCAAAATCTTTCAAACTTGATAAAAAATTACGAAAGAGAATAAAATATTAAAATATTCGTTTCTTTCCACTATTTTTTAACAAACTTAATTATCTAAGGGAATGAATGGTTTTTGTATACAGGGTTGGGATAAAGTATGGAACCAAGTAAATATCTTTAAAACGAAACGGACGATATTTATAAAATTTTGTAATTAAGTGCAATGGGGCAAAATGCATCTAATGTACATTTTTTGTTAATAATGTACTTCCGGTTTAACCGGAAATACCCTCAACTTCTTTAATTTAAATGGGACATCCTGTATATTTTTGCAGATTTTGAAACAACTTGTTATTTCTCGAATTTGTATATACTGGGTTTAGTGAAAATAATTTGTAAAAACGAGAAATAACTCACTTTTAGTTGTAGAATAAGTAAATTTATTTACTTAAGACTAATGAGAATAATAATTTAAACAAAATTAATTCAAATGTTCAAAATGCTCTCCGTTCACCTCCTGACAATATTCCAGCCTATTAATAAATTCTTGAGTCACTCTTTGCAAGACTTCTCCACGTATTAGTTCACATTCATCAATAATTCTTTGTCTCAATTCCTGCAAGCATGTTGGTCGTTTTAGATAACCCCAAAGAAAAAAACTAATGGGCTTAGATCCGGAGAACGAGCAGAGCACTCTATGAATTGATCACCATAACCGATCATCATTAATATTTCAATAAGATCTTTTTTGACAGTGTGGCAACAATTAGCTACTAGTACTCATTTATTTCTTACTGTTAATACAAACAATATCAATTTGTTTATCTAAATGGTATTTTGCTCTAATGTATAAAAACTTAAAAGTGGTTTATTAAAGTGCTATATTCCTCGTTTTTAGAGATTTTTTAGAGTAAACCCAATATGTACGAATTCGAAATTAGATAAACAAATTGATATTGTTTGTATTAACAGTAAGAAATAAATGAGTACTAGTAGCTAATTGTTGCCACACTGTCAAAAAAGATCTTATTGAAATATTAATGATGATCGGTTATGGTGATCAATTCATAGAGTGCTCTGCTCGTTCTCCGGATCTAAGCCCATTAGTTTTTTTCTTTGGGGTTATCTAAAACGACCAACATGCTTGCAGGAATTGAGACAAAGAATTATTGATGAATGTGAACTAATACGTGGAGAACTCTTGCAAAGAGTGACTCAAGAATTTATTAATAGGCTGGAATATTGTCAGGAGGTGAACGGAGAGCATTTTGAACATTTGAATTAATTTTGTTTAAATTATTATTCTCATTAGTCTAAAGTAAATAAATTTACTTATTCTACAACTAAAAGTGAGTTATTTCTTGTTTTTACAAATTATTTTCACTAAACCCAGTATATACAAATTCGAGAAATAACAAGTTGTTTCAAAATGTGCAAAAATATACAGGGTGTCCCATTTAAATGAAAAAAGTTGAAGGTATTTTCGGTAAACCGGAAGTATATTATTAACAAAAAAATTTACATCAGCTGCATTTTGCACCATTGCACTTACTTGTAAAATTTCTTAAATATCGTCCGTTTCTTTTTAAAGATTTGTACTTGGTTCCATACTTTATCCCAACCATGTATAACTGGATATAAAGGTTTACTAGATACATACTTAGTACAAATAATATGATCCAAATACTATAAACACAAATCAAAATTTATGTCGCGATTTATATTTCTTTAATATTTTTAATAATCCTAAAAACTATAACTTAGTGAATTAGTATTTTCCAATCTAATCAGATTTAGGAAGAGCATAAAAATGCATCATAGATTATTTCCCAAATTAATTTTAGAAGGGCTATTGTGCAAGTTTATTTGAAAAAATATTGGTGAGTTCCCAAAGAAACTTGCAGAAGTCGATGTCCAATCTAATGCGCAAAGGGTAATCTATGAAATTGGATATGACAGGATGGATAATCTAGTGGAAAAAATTCCAAACGATAAAAGAAGACGTTGTGCCGGAGAATCTTGTAAGTGTTCAACTAGAATACAATGCAGAAAATGTGACGTAGGTCTATGCATTTTGTTACCTACTACATAAAGAATATATAACCAGTATGCTTGAATCACTTTTACTTTGTTATATCTCAATAATGAAATAAATTGAATCTTATTTTTATTGCACCCAATAACTTTTAGCGTTACATACAGGGTGCTGCATTAGTGCGTCGAAGTACGATATATCCGTTACTATTGAAGTTACGAAAAAAAAATTTTTACAAAAAGTCTAGACAGTCTTAAGATTCACATTTTAAAATTAGTTCTAAATATAGCGTGTTCAAGAACGCAGCGCCTGTCAAAAATTTTGTTTTTTTTAAATGGAACACCCCGTATATTTTTACATTTTTATAAACCTCTTGCCGATCTAACTTCAACGATGTATCACATTTTATGTCTATTATGTTTAATAAATAACAAGTTTTTTGTCTGGCAATGCGTTTCTGAACACACTGTATATTTGGCACTAATTGTAAAAAGTGAATCTCAAGAATGCCTACACTATTTTTACAAAAAAAACTTCAATAGTAGCGGGCTAATCGAGCTTTGCCACACTAATATCTCACCCTGTATATGTAACATCATATACTGAATGATCCAAAAATTAGGCTGGATAATTATGTAATTTTTTATGTTTTTTTATGATATTTTAGTCAAAAAGTAAAAAAATAAAAAAAAACATAATCTAATGGGTTAATAACCAATCTGTATCTTTGTAACGAAAAAGAGATAGGACAATATAATTTAAGATCGCACTATTACCCCTTAACCATCGTTTAGATATGTACATTTAACTTGGATTCACTATTTCGCCGCTACTGATTTTAGGCTAGCATATGTTGGCAGTCGAGAAGCATTTTCTCGAGCATTTTGCTTATTTGTTTGAATTGCATCAGTTATAAAAAATAAGATTAAATAACAGTACAAAGTGTTGCCGAGGGAACTACAAATAACTTATCACCGCCATCTACTGGCGTTTTTATTCGGGGGTTTTTATTTGGGTCTTGTTGCGGACCAGCTTTTCCGGATTTATCAAAACGACGAACAATGCTTCCGGATCCCGACAGCCGAGGATGGAAATAGATTCGAGAACGTTGGTCGTTCGATGTGGGAAATGAACCAGGATATCATGAAATACAGTGCTCGCCGTTTCGACATTTTTCTAACGTCTAATGGCCGTAAATTTATCCGAGGTGACTGTTGGAAATGAACGCTGTTTATTGAGTAAAAATTGGAAAATAACGTTTTGGGGAAAACTTACTTTGTCACTTTGCAAATGGCTTATTTTCACGTCGTGGCTCGCTTCCATAATCATTTTATGTATTTTTTTATACTGTTGTCATAAACAAACACAAATAGTACTAACAAATAACATTTTCTTTTACTTTTATCATAACATGAAGAGGATTAAGTATATCGTTGTAATACAATACAAAAATGAACATAAACAAATGTGCTGAAAATAGCGGAAATCACATTGAGGCCAGACGTATTTTGGTAAAACTTGCCCTGAACACCAATATGGTATAACTAATGGAAGTACAATTATTAGGTAAAGAGCATAAGAGAAACCCTTTTAATATCGTGAAGATAAGTAAATCAAAAGACAATTACACTCAATTAATATTCAAAGGCTTGCCTGTGCGGATATAGAAGGGTGCATGTGAAAAACACCAACAGGATCACCCTTTGCAGAGAGTAAAAGAAAAAAGTTGCCGGAAATGCCACATTAAAAACCAAAATTGCATAAATATGCTCTTTTAGATAAACATGTCACAGAAGAAATCCTGGGAAAACTATGCCAAAATCGTCTCCCTTTGAGGAAATATGCCACGTTAGACCGTGAGACTTAGCATCTCAGAAAAGAACGAATATTCTTGCATTCAAAAATGCTCTTGAGGATCTATCCTGTCTTGTAAAAGTCAGTAGAGTACTGAAGGAAGTCGAAATGCGAATATACAATATTATGACAAAATTGAGTCATTATAGCTCAAGTTTTGCTTTAACCCTAAGTTACATTTTTATGAAAAAGTACATTATATAAGGAAAATAAAGTTAATGTTGTTTTTTATTTCATTTGTTTTTACAGCATTGTAGTTCATTTTAACATTTAAAAATATTTTCATATCCGTTTAATTACGAGAAAGTCAAAAACAATTGGAAAAAGAATCAGGACGCAGCTTGCAAGTCGAGTTTAGAAATTCATTGTAAGATAAGTTAGTTTTAATATTCGCAATAATTCACTTTTATTAAACTTTCATTTTGTATTGCTAACGAGGAGCTGAACGCAATATTTATGTTCCCATTAAGTTTAGAACGTACTTCGTTCGCTTGCAGGAAAGAGGAAGAAGAGGCCTGAATGTAAATCTCCGAAGTTATGAAGTAAAACAAGTGCACAAGCTGCTATTAATATGTATTTATTAGTTTGCACTTTGCCCGGGGCTTCGCTGAATAAAAGAAAAGAAAGGGTTGAGGTTTTGAGTTATGCAGCATAATTTGCGAGTATATGTCGAGACGTTAAAGTTAGTCAAGCCTGAATATAAAAGCATAATTTAGGACACTCGGAGATAGGAATCTTTGGCTTAAAGAAAAGCCTATAAATTTTCGATATTGCTGTATTTTTAATTTCGAATTAAACAAAAATACTACGAAGCTAGTGTGAGAGCTCGTTTTCCCAAGGTATTTCTCTAACACATCTTTACACGTAGCTTTTGTTGGTCCTTCTTATCTTATTATCTCATGTAATCGCACACTCTGTGTCTTTATTTTCCACTCTTTGATGATGATTTCATCAGTTAAGATTTTGGCCTTTGTATTCGTCTATTGTTCGGCTCTTGTCTCTCTTGCCAACCCCCTTAACTCTTTTCAAGCACCAGTTTTTACAGTGTAATGTATCCTATGTTACTAATATATTTTAGATTTTACTTTCGCAAGCCAGAATACACCCTAAAATAAACTTAATGATTTTATGTAGTGTCTGTCGATACTACTTTATAATTAAAAACAATTTCTCTTTACAAGTAATATGTTCTTGTATTTTCTATATTCTGGTATTAATTTCTAATGACTGTTTCGGATAGCTTTGTCAGCTGCGTATTTCTGCACCCAATTTTTCCAGTTTATTTGTGCTTTTCTATTATGAATTTTGAAAGAATTAATAGAGATGGATTGACTAACGATCAACAGTAACAGTAATTAAAATAGACAACAAGTATCTTTCTCTGAAGAAGATCAGAAAATATTTGGCCTGGTATGTGAAGATAGATACAGCAACGCCGAGATTCAATGTACCCTTTCTAAATATTGGTCTCATGAAAAATGCACCAGTGCAAATCTATTCTATATGTGTCACAACTATGATTATTTTTTTAATTAAATTTTAAATTTTTATTGTTGGGCGTTACAAACATTCACAAAATATTTATTTTCAAAAGGTGTACTTATTATTTCACCAACGAATATTTTTTTATGATTCATATTATTGGTATCATTACCAAAATAATTAAATTCAAAACAAAAAGTTGTCACATGAAAAAATGTTCTGTTTTTATGCCTCTGATACCCCTATATAACAACTGCATAGTACTCTTAAAATGTTTTTAGAAATAACATAATTTGATCATTGTTACGTCATTTGCCACGTTATTTTAAACTTCCATATTTATTTTATCCCTTTTGAAACAAGAAAAATTTTTTTTTCACGAAATAGCTTCTTTTATAGTATACTATAACCTAATTAACTAATTAACTATTCCTGACGGATGATTGAATAATATAAATTTACACCTAAAGATCCAACACCACTTCCTCAAATTTCTCCCTAAATTGGGCGTTTTAGCTATATTTAAAAAAACATAAAATAAAATTGTTCAACCAACGAGATGCATATATACCTACACTGTGTTCATTTAAAAACAATCCACCCACAGTATCTTAAAAACGCATATATAGTAAAAAATAACAAAGATATACTTATAATGAAATAATATAGTTGATTAAAAGTTGAGTCAACACTTTTGATTGTCTTGACATCCGCTACATTTAGAATCACATCTTGTTCAGTAAAACTTCTCAGGGAAGAGAAATCAAGGGCAAACAGCTGCACAGAGAATTTTTTCTTCAGATTAATTTAATAAAAAACAAACAACTGAACAAATAATAAAAACAAATCTTATCCTTAATAGATCTATATAGATCAATACAGACAAAGCAATAAGCATATATTACGTATTTGATAAGCATGCAGCATGACATTATTATACAAATAATAGAAAAAAATGTAATTTATAAGACTGTAAGGAATATTGCACTCATGGAGGTACAATCTTTAGTAGTTTCTTTAAAAAGTAAAGAAGGTCCAACCACTCCAAATCCTGTGAGTGTCACACCCTTTTAATGATTTCCTTGGGCTTTCGGCATATGCCAGACATTTCACCTTCATAAAATATTCCGTCTGAGTTTGGTGCTGCGGTCTTGGATATATCCTATTTAGATATATCTAAAAAGCCTCTACCGTTTCGGAACTTTTGATAACCTAATCAAAGAAACGGAGAACGCTTTCCGTCTTGATCCCTGTTTCAATAAAACGAAACTGTTCGGCATAGGCGACACGTCTGGAGAATTTGAAAGAGATTTTTTCTTGTGAAACAAATTATAAATACATTGCCTAGATTTCAAAACCAGAAAATATTTATTTCAAGAATATTTTTATCTAACAAAGTTTTACTTCAGAATTCAAAATAAGTATGAGAGCACAACTAAGACGAGTTTGCTAAAAAGGTTTGTTATAACACATGTCTCAATCTTTTTTAATGTCATTCGATCGCAGAAGGGTATGAATACCGTAATAGCATATTGGTTGAGTAAAACGCAGAGTTCAGGGTAAATACCCTGAACTTTGGAAGATTACTATTTAAGCAAACATTAAACCAGAACTATCACCTTTAGATACAGAAGCTACATGAATAGAACAAAATATATTTTGTCCTAGAAATCTGTGTATTTAAAGTGAAATTTAATGTACAGTTGAAAGAGTTGAAAGAGTAAAGCTCAATATGTGCGTATTTACATTATTGTTGTCAAATGTGTTCAACGGAGCTCCGGTATATCTTACTAGATTAATTCGTAATCATCTTAATACCAATTTTCCGGAGCAAGGGCTAGGAAGAGGATTACCACTTGCTTGGCCAACTCACTTACTAGATTTAACAAAACTTTTTTAAACATGAGGTTATGTAATAGAACGCGAATATAAAGTACCACTAACAAGAGATGATTGGGTAAGAGAAACACTTCTGTGTATGTAGAAAAATTAAGGTGTGTAAGTTGATCATTTGAACACCGTCCGCAACATTGTATTGATGTAATGGGTGGAGACTTTCTTATAATTTATAATAATATAATTTATTAATTTATTAATTTGTGATTAATTTTAAAATGTGAATCTTAAGACTGCTTTTGGTAAATAGTTTTTTTTAGGTAACCTATAATAGCGAACATATCGAGATTTGTCATATGAATGCTTCACTCTGTATATATGTATATTCGTATGACAAAAAGCGTAAGCAGTAAATTAGCGAACAAGATTTCTTTCAAAAAATTTATGACATTATATGTTCCAGAGGATAGCATACATTTTATTCTCATCACCCTAAAATTTATTTTGTAAAATCAAAATGTTTAAAATTTAAATTTAAAAAATTTATAATAGAATGAATACATAATATTCTTGCTTCAAACCCACTGTCTTGTATCAATATTTTATCAATATTATAAAAATATATCTTCACTAAATTGAAAGATGGTTCTACAAAATATTGGTATTGAGTATTGTCCTTTTTCCCTTGTTCGGAGTTACCTCTGTTGTTTACCATTTTTGACCGACCGTGAATTTTATGTAGTCTCAGTTTAACAGAGTTCAAGCCCCAGCATTGGATTTCGTTTATTTCTTGGAAAATACTTTTCCAGCCCTAAGAATATGAAGGAATTCAATGAAACAACATCTAGAAAAGCTTTACGGATTCAGACTTATTACTTTTCGAAGAGCGTAAACTTAAGTTTGCAATAAAGACAATCTATAACATTCGTTTATACAAAACTAATAAAACCCAAAGACTAATAAACAACTGCGCTGGTGAGAAATATCCAGCATTATAAAATTTTATTAGACAAAACGAGAAAATACAGAAATGTTCTGTTATTCTTTAGGAAGCTGTTTTGTTCAGAACGTTACAAATTCATAAACAGCAACTTCACAAAATATAGGGATCATATTTAATAATTAATATACTACTGTTCTGGTTTGGTTCCGTTTAAAATCCGCAGATAGTATTTTATTATGTATACTTTAAAGCTACGAGCTAACGTCATAATTTTGAGAATTAAAATGATCCTATTGTTATGACCTGACTAATTGGATCTGAATAATTAACATAACCGTATCATCTGGTTCTGTAATATTTAAATCGAAGTATGAAATATCCTCCGTTTGCTTGAACTAAATATTAATTTTTGGACAACGAATATTACTAATGATTGCGAGCTTCGAAATAAAATCAGTTTATATAATTGGCTAAATAAGACGTTCTGATATTTCAAGTAGATTTCAAACAGAATGGGTGGCTCAGGGATATAAACCTTGAAATATAAGTTAAAAAAAGTTCGTTGAATTGTAGCGTTCTAAAAGAAGAAATCAAATAATTTAATTACGAATTAAACAAAGATTGCTATATACAAACAAATTATAAATAGTTAATTCTTTAGAAACAATCGAAAATAAATAAAAATGTATATTGTAATATTTTGTAATCAATAATTTATTTGAAGTTAAATTATTAAGTGTCAAAACTAAATAAAAATTTTAAAAAAGCTATAATTTCGGAAAACTATTTAAGTTCCGTCGGAATTTGATGGAGCTCTCTTCTGTTTATGACCTGAAAGAGAAAACAACCTTGTTAGTAAGAAATTCAAAATTATTACATAACCTAAAATTTAAATTTTCTTAAAAAAATAATCACATTGAATCTTTTTATTGTTTATGAATAAATTTAGATATTTATATTGTTTAAACTACACTTTTATTTGAACTCACCCTGAGATTAAGTAGTGAATTGCTTCTCATATTAAATATGTACCGGGCGTTACTAAATTGGGGCGCTTCACAAATATAACTGTAATTTAAAACAACCAGATAAGTCACATTACACAAAACACTTTATTGACACTAAACACAAACCAACACTTAATAACACAATTGAAACAACAGTGGAAGTGCTTCATATAAGTGGCAAGAAAGAAGAACTTTTTTTGGAAGAATGTGAAATAAAGAAATACCTAAAATGTCCTCAATATACAATATTGAATGTACAATTTAACCTGGTAAGTTTAAATATCTTAGATTATCTTTTGGACTAAATATCTATATAATAACAATCAATATTATTTTTAGGAAAAGAAGAATATTGTTATACATAATGATTAGTTAAAAAAATTATGATATGAAGTTATTTACGCTTATAAAAAAATCTGTCAATCTTCTCTCAAATGTCGAAAATGCTATATGTTAAAATAGCGAAACCTTGGTCGATTCAATAATAATTTAAGAAACTTTATAATACTGTGGAAATTCAAATAAGTATAATTTATCTTTTCATATTTATTATGGATAGTTTCCACAAATGATGGAAATGTTAAATAACAATGTGATCCAATTAGAACAGTTGCTGATATCATCAAAATTGTGGCTACTGGTCTAAAGAAAATCCTTACTAGATAAAAGAAGAACATACGCAATAACTGAGGAGTAAATATTTGGGCAAGGATAGTTGGAAACCATGTCAATGGCACAGTGACAATTTGAATGGAGATAATTATTTAGCTCTGCTCCAAAATAATATCGCACCAACTTTGGCAAACTCATATCCTGATCTAGCAAACCCACAAGTTTATATGATATATTTCCAGAACGATGGAATACCACCACATTACCGAATCAATATTCGGTTGTACCTCGACTTAATATTTCCAAATCGGTGGATATGGAGGCGAAGATCGATATAATGGTCAACAACTTCATGTGATTTTACGCCATTAGACTTCTTATAAGGATATGTGAAAAGTAGAGAATACAAAACTAAACCACTTGATTTAGATGACTTAAGAAATAAAATAACGCTTGCGATTAAGTTGGTCACGCCTCAGATGTTGAATAACGTTAAACATTTTAGTTTACGGCATTGCCAAAACGTTCAAAGCGAGCATTACATCTATTACATTAACACTTACATTTTTTGTTTTGTACATTATCAAGAACTGAACGGTTTTACTAAAGCTTTTACTATGTGCTAGTGAATTTCGTCAATCAGATGATTTTATTTGTTTTAATATTATATTTTGCATAAATTGGAATACAATTACATTTATGAATAGAGAATCATCATGTATCACTAGTCCCTACTTCACATTTTTAGCAACGTACTTGGAACAAGCAAGGGGACCTAAAAGTAAAGAAACTTTAAGTAACATATATCTATAGAAACCGGAAGATTATGTTCTCTTGAAAGTAGCCGCTTCTTTCACATGCCACCATATAGTGAATTATAGTATATACTATATACCCTATGGTATCATTATACTATTTAGTAACATCAAATTCAACAAAATAACTTCCAAATTAATTGGTCTTACAGATATTCATCTACTTTTTATAAAAAATTTAAAAAATAGCAAACGACCAAGCGAAACTTGATTTACCTGTTAATTACACATAACAATAAGCCATCTAACAATTCTACTTTAACCGACACCTACATGTCAATTGTCAATAGATAAAATCGATTTTTCAAATATCAGTTTTGATTATGGAACGGTCTAAAATATTGGTTGCTGGTGAATCCGTAATTTTTCACAAGCCATTGTTAAGTTACATGACTATATTTTCTTTCATAATAGTTTGTAATTTTTTACATAAGTCATAGAGCAAACTGAATAACACTGACAATGTAATATCGATACCTAGAATATCGATCTTTTTAAGAACAATTTAAAGATATTTTCACCATCAAAAGATTTATGTGTATAGTTCAATATGGAACAGGATTTAGAAAAATTGTATTTTATTCTTGAAAACGTATGAATATGTTAAATTTTTAACCAGCATTTGGTTTAAATTTACATTTTTGTAAATGTACTTAAAAAGTGGCAAATGGGATATTGTTGGCGAGAAAAAGTCGCACTGAACTTTATCAGGATCTTTGTAGTAGGAAGATAAAAACTGCTACTATACAGATACATTAGGATGATTCCGATTGTTATTTTATCGTATTGAATACCTTAAAAGACATAACAGTTGGAATTTACCATTTCCGCTATTTAAAAAATTAAAATATGGAATCACACCATTATTTCAAAAAGTGTTAATACAAATACTATTCCCGATAAACTAACAAAAGAATATTTAAATGTTTTCTCCAATTATACATTTATACATTTATACTAATATAGAAAAGATATATAAAAATAAAGAAAATATTTTAAATATTTTTTATTAAATACGTGTGTATATTGAGGGCGATTTTATTTTTTCAACCTAATTTCCAAAAATTTACGATAAATTTTCATTCGTTTGTAAATTTTGTATCAGATGTAAGCAATACATGAATTATCTAGATATTATCAATTCTGGTTATACCTCCATATCAAATATAAGTATTAAAAGAATGATATTATGGAAAACTAAGTGAATGGAATAACAAGTTAAGTTGAGATAAGTAATATTCAGAAATATGAGAAATAAAGACAACAAACATGGAAAATATCGGAATTCAACGCTACTACACGGGAACTACTTTGGAATGTTCCTAGAACGTAACCATGAGGTTCCATGAAGTTGTAGGGACTGTAGCCAAATACAACTTGGCTACGTGATATTTGTTTTGGTACCAAGAACGGATTTAATCACTTCCTATGACTTAGCGGCAATTAAGGCAAACTACTATGGAGTAACATATTTAGTCGCTAGCACGTAGAAGGTAACTGTCACCCGAAGAGGTTTCAATGTAGGGATAAAATTTTTTCGTTGCAGGATGTTATTACCTAATCTAAAATTGACATGTGTCGGTTTTGTTATATAAATATACACAATAATTGAAATAATGAATTTATTCCATTTGACTGTTCCACACGGTAGTATGTATCTCGGAAAGTTGTTTAATGACAATTAGAAGTTACACTTTCAGCCTAGTTTATAATCTCTGTAACGTTATTTAAAAAAATTTAACGTAGGAATAGAAAATATGAATTTGTAAATGTATTATTCATATTATGTTTAATTAATTATCCGTAAAATTCTTAAGTAATGTAGAGCTTAATGGAACTTATAAAATGTACGAGATTTTCTCTAGGGATGTGGTCAATGCAGCTTGCCTATAAGTCCATACCTAGAGCAGGTAAAAACATCATATTCAAAGATATGTGATAAAAAGAAATGGTTGATTTATTAACAAAAATATATTAATTTTTTCCAACTTCAACACCCTGTACTCAGAAAGGAAATATCTAAGACCCCTTATGATACTAGATAATAGAGTAATAAAGTTATATAACAAATCATCAATGAAAATAAACTGAACAATAATTGTTTAACTACTACTAAAATCTACAAACTTCATTTTTTCACATGTAGCGGTATTTTTGTCACGCCCAATGAGTAACATCACTATTATAAATTTTCAGATAGTAGAACGTGTGCGTGTTTAGCCGTAATTTAAAACAGTGTCACGTTTTACGTTCTCTACATAATTTTAACAGAAGAGAGAAGAAATAATAACGGCTTGTTTAACAATGCATTAAGTCCTCTGGGATACTGTAACACAATATCTATTCATTTGCAAGCCCGAAAATTTGATGTGCTACTGATATATATATATATATATATATATATATATACATACATACGAATATGAACTAGAGAAAGAGACAGAAAATGTTAAATAGTAGCAGAGAAAATTAAAGTGAAAAGATTTTTTATATTATGAAATATTGACTAATAGATTCTCATGACGTTGCTTCATTAATGTGAATAACAGGAATTTTTGAAATAATAACATAGACACTTATACATGGTATTTCACAAAGCATGGAAATATTTTGTTTGTAATAGTTAAGAAACAAAACAGGAACATAATCCAATAATTTACAGGAAGACGACTTCATTTTTACCCAACAGGCGTAGAAAAATACTGATATACTGAGCTAGAACCAGCTACAGGGTGATCAACTTATACTCCGAAGTTTGATATCTCCGTTATCTTGAGAAAGAAACGAAAAGTTATAGTCTTTAATTAATTTAAATATCTGTAGCAGCTAAACCGTTGAAAAACAATAAAAATAAAATATGACATTAAAAAAATATTTTATAGAGAATGATATTAAATTCCATCAGATTTTGAATTACTCTATAAAATAATTTTTATACCATAGTATAGAACTTGAAAAATCAGGATAAGGAGATGTAAACCGTTTTTATTGATTCTCAACGGTTTGGCTGCTACAGACTTGGTGGCTATAGATCCTTTATTAAACATAATAGACATGAAGTGTCATACATCTTTGAAATTAGCTCGGCAATTTAGGTTTATAAAAATGTCAAAATATATGGAGTATTCCATTAAAACAAAAGATAACTTTGATATGCTGCGAACTTATGACCTGTACGAAATAATTTTAAAATGTGAAGCTTGACTCTGCCTATAACTTTTACTTAAAACATTCTCTCCTATTTCTCAAGATAACGGGGATATCAAACTTCGGAGTATAAGTTGATCACCCTGTATAATGAGTCAATAATAAAAGAGGAACTGAAGAATATTTATTCTTGGCCTATTCTCTTTCGTAATAATTCTATCTATGTAGTAGTTAAACAGGCAATTTGTGTAGTTGTTAGAGATGACTGTTCGTACAATTGCCGTATATATTTCTTCTGAACGCATTGAAATAGTGATCTCCCTTGTATGTACATCCTAATATTTAATGATTGCTATTAAAGCGGATAGTATTCCTTCATTCGTTATTAAAGATTGTGCAGCTAGTTTCGTCAAACCACTTGTACTAAGATTTTTAGCTTAGTTTTAACATCTTGTTACTTTTCCAAATTATGGAACGAGGTAAAAATATATCCTGTTTTTAAAAAGGGTGATAAGTTAATGTCGAGAACTACAGACCCATTGTCATTTTTTAAAATTTCAGTAAGGTGTTTGAGATGGTTATTACCGAATACTTCAAACAGATAATTTAAGCCAGGTAGATTTCATTTATGCGGATATTTTAAAAGCTCTTAATCAACTAGATCATGGTATTCAACTGTGGTTTAACGCAATATTTTATTTTTTTCTTTGACTCATAATTAACTAATAAAATCCTAAGAGTTGAAAATACTATGTAATAACTGTCACTTCAGGAATACCAAAGGGATCTCTTTAGGGACCTCTGCTATTTATAATGTTTATAAATGACATCTGCCTTGGCTTGGACTGTAATATTTTGTTATATGTAGATGACAGCAAACTTTATGACGAAATCACCAACATAAATTATGCCCAACAACTTCAGTTTAAATTAATAAAATTAAACAAATGACGTGAACTTAATTTACTCTCTTTAAATATTACAAAATGTAACTACTTATCGTCGGTGATATTTGACTACAATATTAATGGTATTAACTTGCCAAGAGTTAAAGATTTAGGAGTTATTTTTGATAGAAAATTAATAGAATATATAAATGGCATTGTTTCTTCAGCTTACAAACTCTTGGTTTTCTTATTAGAAACTCAAAATCTTTCACTGATAATAATACTCTTATACTTCTCTTTGATGGATTTTTTATATTTAAACTTAAATATACCTCTCTTATTTGAAACCCTGGTTACATAACATTGAATCTGTTTATAAACGTTTTATTATCTTTGGCATAGAATTGATAATATAATATATCCAAGACGCAGTATATTCCTCAAGACATATTACTGCAGCGATTTAATGTCAAATTTCTTCACACTCGTCTAACATATTTTGGCATTGTGTTTCTATCTATTTAAAATTCTAAGTTATAGAATTTACTTTCCACCTCTTATTATTATTATATATGTTATTTTTATTTTTATTACCAATTATCTGTTTCTTACCATATTTTATTTTCCCACCCTGTCTAAGGCATTAGCTGTAAGGGTGGTGGTGCCAATTAAATCAAATTAAATTAAATGAAGAAATATTTTGGCACAAGCTCCTGGACTATTCCAGCTGAAAAGCACGAATAAAATTATATAGAACTAATGTTCTACTTCAATTTGTGCTAAAGCCTTGAAGTACATTTCAGTTATGCTTTCTAATTAATTTTATTATTATCCTAGTTCAATAAAAATTGACCAATGTAAAATTTGTAAATTAAATGATTGCAACTTTACAGTCCAATTTAATATGTATAATGTAATTCGTTTTGAAATTGTAATTTTGACAAACTTTGTGACACCCTTGACCTGTAACAATTATTTCTAATTATTTATAAATTATCAAGTAAATATGTTAACGGAAGTACTCAATGAGTAAAATATTATTAATAACACTACTATTTATTTATTGTGAGTCAAAGTACATGGTTGTAGATACAGAAAGTTAAAAATATTTTTTTATTTAGAATTAAGAGCATTTGCGCTTGCTAGTTCACCATCTTTTGTCTATTTTATGTTCTTTGTGGTAACTTCGTCTTGTAGTTGATGATTTCTATATCATATAAAAATAATATCATACATAATAATTATTATGTAACTCGAGTTTCGCACTTTTATGCATCATTTGACATTTGTCTAAAATGGACATATTTTTGATGTACATGCCATCCCATTATAAACATTCCAACCAATCAGTATCAGGCAATACATAAATCACTACGTTTTTAGTGTTCACATACATCCTTAAATTTTGTGTTGTGTGCTTGTAAATTGTTATTATTAAAAATCTGTATGTAAATTTTTGTCTCTGCCAATGTTTTGTAATTGGGTATCAAACCTTATAAAACAGTAAATAAATAAATAAATAAATAAATAAATAAGTAAATACATACATACATATATTCAGTATAATTTTTTATTATAAATTTTCTAAGCAATATTATTCTTCATTTTCTAAAAATAATGGTTAATATTATATACATATATATTAGTCTAAACGGTAATCTAAAATAATTGAACTTTCCAAATTTAATTGGAGAAATCTTAAGGAACGGGCAATGATGTGTCCCCTATCGACCGAACTGGAGGTACGATCACCACTGCCGGTACGTTACTATTGAATTAACTGGAACAATGTTCTCACCTCGATGTATCCCTACTTCAAGATATTAGTAATACGTTCTCTCTCTTTCATAACGGGTTCTTTTTCGCTCGCATGGATTTGTGTACCTATGACCTCAAATATTCAGGCCAAATTGGTATATTAAAGACATTGTAGATATTTCTTGGTTGCAAACTCCTCCAAAAAGTCAAATATTACCTGCTACTGATTGGTGCGAATGTTTATTATTGGGAAATCAAGCACCAAGTGCGAAACTCGAGTCACATAATAATTTTTCAAAAGCTTTGGAAAACTGTGAAAATTGAAGATAAGTGTAAAATATATTTTATATTTTAAAATGGATATATTTCACAAAGTAATGTAATGTAATGTAATGCCATTTTTTTCTTTATCTTCTTTGTCTAGGTAATCTTTCCTCGTCTAGCAATTTTTATAATCTAAAAAACCAGCACGCCATTGTTAAAGAAATTTTACCAAACTCCTAAACACAGGGAAGCAATCCATTGTTACGCAATATTGTTAAATACCAACAAACTGATCCGACTAACATTCGGAATATATTGCGCTAAATGGCAACAAAGCATTCACTAAGTTGAATTATTTTGATATTTTAGTTAACGGTATAAACAAATAATAATGAGTTGCTCTTTTATGCAGTGATATTGAATTACAAAGGATTGGTAAGTATTGGTAAGTATTTCTATGTAATTTTAACAAATAAACTAGTTTTTGTTTATAAATATCTATTTTCTGTAAAATAAAGACATCGATTTTAATTTGAAAAAAATCTTCAAATCGGAAAGAATTGTTAGTTAACTGAATCTCTTAAAATATGCTAACCAGCAAACAGTTCAAACAGCTCTCCATAGTTTAAAGTAATTCTCAAGGTGGCAGAACAAAGCAAGTTAACTGTGCATGTATCTCCAATCAGAACCGAACTAACCCAACAAGTAAGAAGAAAATTACCTAACACTCTCTAATCCTTTGTATTTTATAAAGAATTTATCAAATAATGAAATTAGCAGTTTAAAGTTTGATGAATGGACATCCTAACAAACAATAAAAAAATTCAATGAATATTTGAAAAAAGTGGATAGCAAAATAGTAAATTTCAAACAATGGTGATTTAAAGTTCTTTTTAATTATTAAAATAAAGATGTATTGTATCCCTAACTATTTAGAAAACAGCATTAGTGAATGATTAAATGTTCTTCAGCATGTACATTTTATTCTATATATCTAAATAATAAAATTAAATAAATTAAACAGTTATCTCTACACGCTATGGTTTTATCTGTGTTCACATATTTGCTTTATCACACACACACATACCTTCCAGCGGATAATAAACAAATGATTTATATCATGAAGAATTTTGTAGAAAATTTCAAAGGAAACATTGTTTGTAGTATATTATGATTTAATCTACAGTAAAATTATTATTTTAAATTAAATTAAAACACCATAGAGTTAAAATGGAAGAAAAAGAAACACATATTCAAAATGGTAGAATCAAAGTAGAAGAGAACATATTTAAAGGAGTGAAATATATCCAAGAAAAAAATTACTACCATAAAACAATCCGACACCTAACGGTAGATGAATTAGAAAAATTGAATTTAGATAAAACATAATACGAATTCCGAGTTACATATACCAATTCCAGGAATAGTGCATACTATGAGATGATATGTCCTATATAAATGTTCTCTTGTTACATTTTAATAATTTTTCAACATCGTGTTGACAGTAATGACTTATTTCTTACTTAACCTCCATAATGGACAAAGAAATATTGTGTAATATAGAAATAAAATAATTTATTATTACATTTTAATAATTTTTCAACATCTTGTTAACAGTATTGACTTATTTCTTACTTACCTCCATAATAGATAAAGAAATATTGTATAATTTGAAAATAAAATAATTTATAAAGTCTTTTTCGGGTTATGGATTTATTTCTTTCATTCCTTCATTCAATAGTATTGCAGTGAAAAACAGTCTGCATAAAAAAAATCAAATTCTTAATTATTTATTTATTTTTTCATTATTTTATCACAGATAATATATTAGTATCTAAAAGAACTTTGGTTCAAGTTCTTCACCAAGAACAATCATTTAAGATAATGTTGTTAGTTGTATACAAAAAAATACAAATATTTCCATACATAGGCAATTTCATGTTTATAATTTCTCAATTGCTATAAATTTTAAACTAAATATAGGATATAAAAAACAAACTAAAACAAATTACAGTAAAATATATCTGAAAAAGTAAAATTTTAGAAAAATGCATTTTTAAATATAGAATAACATAAGTATATTCTGTAACAAGATTGCAATCAAACCCATGAACAACGAATTTTCATTTACTAGAACCACAAACTGTAAATTTTATTCAGTCAACTTTTCTTAGTGCTGATGATTAAAACGTACATACCTAATACCTTTTACACATAATATATTTTCAATTAAAAAATAATTTTTTCACGTGAAATAATGTTTGGATGATTTCGTCAGTTAGATAAAATTTAACAAAATAAAATTAACAATGGTTAATTTTTCTGTGTTAATAAATTTTGTGAATAATGACCATCATTATACAAGGTGTCCCACGACGATTAAGACAAGTAATATATCAGAATTGGGCAGTAGTAGAGAATTATAATTTTGGGGGTGTAAATTAGAGCAAATGTTGCATCTTTTCTTGTTATTGTGTTACCCAATGAGGTATTTGTTTTTGGTCACGTGACGTCGCATTCAAAATTATTAATGGGACAACCTGTATATTTGTGCCTTTCTGTATTCCTCCCGATAAAACAATTCCAACAAACTAGCACACTTGGGGTCTAAAGTGATTAATAAAGAAATACAATGTGGTGGCAGCAAGATGGTGCACCTCCACATTTTGATGGTAGAGTGAGAAATTATCTGGACATGATATTTCCAGAACGCTGGATTGGACGCAACGGTACTATTTACTGGCCTCCAAGGTCGCCAGACCTGACACCGTTAGATTTCTTCCTTTGGGGATATCTTAAAGGTATCGTATATGAAACTCCGTCTAGAGATTTAGACGATTTGAAAAGAAAAATACGCGATGCTTGTAGAACTGTGACACCGGAAATGATTAGGGCAGCATGTAACCGAAATCTATTATCAAGATTTGAGAAATGCATTTACGAAGATGGCCATCAATTTGAACATCTCCTTTAATATTGTAAGTTTTTTTTGTGACAGTTAATTTGAATTTTTATTAAAAATTATAATATTGGTTTGTCTTAATCATTACGTACGAATGTAAGATTGCCGAAAATTACAAGGGATTCAATTATGAATTTTTTAACTTACAATCGTTTAAGTACCTGTAGCTCTTGAATTAATCACTTTAGACCCCAAGTGTGCTAGTTTGTTGGAATTGTTTTATCGGGAGGAATACAGAAAGGCACAAATATACAGGTTGTCCCATTAATAATTTTGAATGCGACGTCACGTGACCAAAAACAAATACCTCATTGGGTAACACAATAACAAGAAAAGATGCAACATTTGCTCTAATTTACACCCCCAAAATTATAATTCTCTACTACTGCCCAATTCTGATATATTACTTGTCTTAATCGTCGTGGGACACCCTGTATGTTTGTTAAAGTACATTGCTGATATATAACGTAGGTATATTTTACACGTAATACCTCATGTTTTATTATAATTTATAAAACAATTTTAATTTTTAAAAGTACAATTATAATCTACAGCTTTACTAAAAAAAAATAAGTGTTTGATATTGAGATTTAAATACTATGAGATAACAAAAATATCTTAAAATCAAATAATGTCTGAATGTTTAAATATAAAAGTTATCATATCATTGTAATAAGTAGTGTATTTTCCAGTGGTCGTGTTAAATAGTCATTGAATTCATAATAAAAGTAAGTACCTTGTACATATTTTTTGGTTACCTATTTGAAACTACTATATTTAACGTTAGCAGACAACAACATAAGTTACATTAAACTAATCGACGCTTTTGCCTATAAATTTGGTCGTGCTCTTTTACATAAATACATATAATTTATATATGATCTATAGCATAAATAGGATTTGAACTTTGATAGAATTAAACTGTGAAACTGTAAAATAAGGCAATAAAACAAAAACAGTACTGAAATTTGTACATTTGAGGAATATAAATCCATAAATACAGCGCTTCCAATCTTTTTAAAACTACATCGCTAATGCTATTTGAAAATTGCAATATATTAGGCTTATGGCAACAGGTAAAAATTTGCATTTTTGAATTTTTTTTCTTTTAAGGATTATATTCTTTTCAAAATTTTATTATTCAAATTGGTGGTGATACAACAACAACTTCTTACAATTCAATTTCTTTCGCTCTCTGCAAATCTAAAAAATCTAAAATTGTGATATATATATTTGATATTTTAAATATTTTCCAATTTTTTCTTAAGACAGAAGCTAGATGTTCATATCTCTTAATCATTCTCAACATTCTTGGTCAGAAGTGTTAAAGTTCTATGCGAAAAATGGAAAAAATATGATTCAAAATTTATGGCCGAATGAAAAATATTTTCCTTTACCTATTAAACATGCTGTATATAAAAAGTATAGAAAAAAAAATTTCAATTGTTACTTTTGAATAAAGAATGTAATCAAAAGATAATCTATATGATAATCATAATGTAATTAAACATATATCAAAATAACATGCAATAACTAGAAATTCCATAGGTAGATAATTTATCATTCTGTTATCCAAAAGATAGTAATTATGAAATAAATTGTAATATTAATTATTATATTAACAATATTAAGATATCAACAATTTGATCAATAAATCTAAATACATAGACGTAGAATTTCTATTAAAAATTAGACACATTTTATTAACGCTAATAAAATATTTATCAGAGCATTGCGTAATAAAATGTAATATTGACTATTCTCTTAACAATAGTATTATATCAACAAATGATCATTAAATTCAAATACTCAGATGTAGAATTTCTATTAAAAATTGAACGCATTTTATTAACGATAATAAAATATTCAACAAAGCATTTTCCTTAGGATATTAAATTTTGAACTGTTTGAATAAACAATGCATAATCACGTTGTAAACAGAAAATAATACCCGAGGATATTTTCGATAAAAGATTTTTTTTGAAAAAATAGTATTTCTTTGTGTAATATAAAGTAGTATTTCTAATTGCTGGGTTAGCCTTGAATATATTAAACAAATTTACAAATTATGTAACAAGAATTAAAGCACTATATTTTTATAAAATAGGACAATCCTATTGTTATTTTTTGTAAGGTCATTTGGTAATTCCACATAAGTTTTATGAAAATTAAAATGAGATATTTTGTTTGCTTTTCACTATTAAAAAAATGCATTTATTACTTTCTTTCACAGAGTCAAGGAAAATATAATAATAAAATAAATGGGCCGTATTTTGGTAATCTTTCTCTTTGTATTTTTAAAATCATAAAAAACATACTGTTGTCTGCTAGCTATTGTTTCAATTATTGGTTCATTTAGGGCTAAAGCACTACACTTAGGACACTACGCTTAAAGGATAATAGAATCAAAAACTGTTTATTGTATGTTTCAGGATTTCTAAGGAAACAAATAGTAAATTAACAAGAAACAATTTCAATAACTCATACTTTTGATTTTTTTTAATTGTTTAAAATTTTTGAATATGTTTTTATTTGTAAAATATATTTATTATACCTTTATCGTAGGGATTTTGAAATTTCATAATTTTCTATAACTTTCTAATTTAACTATTATTAAGTAACCAAAGTCAATATCTTTTTTATTTTTACAGATTTCAACAAAGCTGTGTTCAACCTAAAATGTAGAATAGCACTACTACATTAAGAACAATTTTGAAATATTTTTCTTTTGTAAATTGCGCGCTTTTAGTCTTTTGCCAAGAATATGGATTCAACGAAAGTTAAGGATAACCCTAATCCCCGTGAAAATGCAAATATATTTTCTATATTATTTTTCGGGTAAGTTTCATGCTCTACAAAAGAAATAAAGGGTTATTATCTGAAGTATATCAAAATCCGTCGAATATCTCAACATAATGCTTGTTAATCAAGCATGTCATTATTAGGAATACTGAAAATAAACTTCTGGTAAATTTCCCGGGAATATTCACTGCAGATTTGATTTTGTTTCTTTGTCAAATATCAGAGAGTTGTCAAATATAATTTTCATTCAAAATGTGGGAAACAAATTAATTTTGCACCATTACGGGTTCAAATAAACGAACTGGTAATTAAATATGTTTGAATTTAATTAGTTTGTCAAAAATAATCTAGTTATATATAATTCGAGTATTCAGTCTCTCGTTATTTTTGCTTGGCAACAGGTTATCGGAAAACATTATTGACATCATTAAATGACTACTTATAATTTAACACACAAAATTATTCCAGGTATACTATCCCAACATTTAGAACAGGCCTTAAAAAAGAAATAGGTGTAGAGGATGTGTATAATACTCTTAGAAGTGACTATAGCGATTTGTTATGTAATAGATTAGAAGCGTAAGTATTTTATCAAAAATATCTTCCTGATAAAATAATTATTTTTATCTCCCTCGTAGTAAATAATATCACTCTATATAGATTCCAAAACTAGATAACACTTCTTCATTAATGTTTTGATCATATGTTACTTGTCCCAAAGACATGATGACGTTTGTCTCTAATCTTGTGGTGTTTTAAATGATCTACTTTAAAATAAAAATACGATAGGTCTGGTTGTTAATAGGCGACGTGGACGCTTGCAACACATAGGTCGTAGGACTTTTGTATTTTCCTCTGACTGGGCATAATAAGCCAACGCTACTAGCAAAAACAAACACTGACCATACAGAGCCTCCTAATATTTCTGAGGTTCCAAAATAGGTTCAATCATGTGACTCTTCATCATAAAACAATGAACATGAATTGAGTTATTGTCATTTATATCTGAACTTAAGCTTGCGTTTGCCTCGAACTTGGAAGATCCTAGGTTCAATTCATAACGATCGATTAACCTTCTATGAATTTTTGAAAGGTTTTCTAATAGGCAATTGCTGGATCACACTTAGTGGCAACTGATGGTGGCAGTAGAGAAGATATGAGAGAGACAACTTCCAGGAGATGGAAAGTATGCGCATCGATAGGTTAACCATCTGGTATCTAATGTGAATGATCATAATACCTGCATATCAGCAACGAAACAGAGGTCTTGACACTCTAGAGTGGCTCCCATGACCACTTGTCGAACAGTTTCATCTGAAAGTGGTGTATAGTGACAGATGGAAGTGTACCACAGTACTTTTTTGGATTCATTGGAGACAAGATTAAAAATGCATTTCTATACTCACAAATTTCTTTTTACAAACATATTGGTATTTTACTACATTTAATACCATTGATCATATTTGAACATGATACTTATATTTATAAGAATCTTTATTTAGTTTCATGCCCTTCTTATATAAATCCATATTTATTTATAATATTATCTATTTTTGAAGAAATTGGAATAAACAAGTAGAAAAGGCAAAAAGCAGTGTGAAAAAGAAGGCAAGTCTACTAAAAGCTATAGTAAAAACGTTTTGGGTCGAATACGCCCTACTGGGTATTTTTATAGGTATAGGTGACTTAGGTTTAAGAACGTTTCAACCTTACATGTTGGGAGGTATTCTTGACTATTACAGTCCCGGATCCAAAATGACCAAGTTTGAAGCTTACATGTATGGACTAGGGCTCGTAAGTTTTACCCTATCCAATTCTTTGATTATGAACCAGTACATGGCTAATGCTGCTCATGCAGGCATGAAAGTTAGAGCGTCAGTATGTGCCTTAATATACAGAAAGGTAGTAATAAAATCAAAGAACTGAAATGAATCAACTATTTTTAATCTACCCAAATTATAGGCAACAAGGTTAAGTCGAACTGCTCTAGGCGACACTCCAGCTGGTAAAGTGGTCAATCTATTATCCAATGACGTATCAAGGTTCGACTTCGCTTCTATGCTGATCCACCAGATGTGGATTGGACCAATCTCTGGATTGATTGTAATGAACATGTTGTACCGGAGATCAGGTTTACCTGGAGTTGCTGGAATATTAGTTGTTGTGTGCATGGCACCTCTTCAAGGTAAATATCAAATAAACCTAAAATACTTGCTTACAAATACTATCATTTGAAATTATTTTCTTCCACGAACTGATTGATCTCAATCATTAATTTTCTTCCAGCTTATTCTGGAAGATTGTCAGCACGATTCAGGAAACAAACTGCACTGAAAACAGATGAAAGGATAAGACTTATGGACGAAGTAATTCTTGGAATCCAGGTGATAAAAATGTATGCTTGGGAAATTCCTTTTCAAAAAGTGATCGGTTTAGCCAGAAGTGCAGAAATTAAAATTATCAAAAGAGCTGCTTATGTTCGTGCATTATTCATGACTTTGGGGATGGTAACAACTAGATTAGCTCTTTTTGCCACCCTTATAACGATTGCTCTATCACAAGAACAAATTACTGCTGCTAAGGTAAAAAATTGTACTCATTAAATAAAAATTCAATAACTAACACGTTTTTTCTTTTATAGGTTTTCGTACTTATGTCTTACTTCAACTTATTATCTATGACATTAACAGGGATTTTTATCAGAGGTATTACAGAAATTGCTGAATTGTTTACTTCAATCTCGAGGTTACAAAATTTCTTGGTAAATGAAGAATATAACTACGAACAATTGGATAATATCGCTGCCAAATTAGACAACACGTCGAAAGCAATAATAAGCGTTAAAAATTTATCAGCAAAATGGAATGCAAAAATGTCCGAATCTGTTCTTAAAAACATAAATTTAGAAGTAGTTAATGAAGGAAAATTAATCGGCGTGATTGGACCAGTGGGATGCGGAAAAAGTTCTTTCCTGCAAACACTTTTAGGTAACACACTGTTGATTTTAAAGTTTCTTAAATGTGTACATATTCTTAACCTGTCTGTTTTATATTTTCTAAATTTATTCACATATTAGTAATTTTATCTGTAAAATATTACACCTTTTTAGGTGAATTGGATATTGTTGATGGTACAATAAACACCAATGGTAGTTATTCTTACGCTTCCCAAGAATCCTGGATATTTGCATCAACTATTCGCCAAAATATCCTCTTCGGTGCTGATTACGACAAAAAACGTTTTAAGGAGGTAATAAGAGTGTGTGCTTTAGAAAAAGACTTGGAACAATTCGAAAATGGAGATCTTACTATTGTTGGTGATAAAGGTGCTTCTCTTAGTGGTGGACAAAAAGCAAGAATCAATTTGGCGAGAGCTGTTTATAGAGACACAGATATTTATTTACTCGACGATCCATTGTCAGCTGTAGACATCCACGTTTCCAAAATACTTTATGAAGAATGCATCAATGGATTTTTGGCGAAAAAAACTCGGATTTTGGTCACTCATCAAGTACATTATTTAAAAAATGCCGATCATATTGTTATTTTAAATAATGTAAGTACAAAGCTTTTAATTTTCTGGAATGGATATAGGACAAAAAAATACATTTGTTTTAGGGCCGTATTGAAAATGAGGGTACCTTCAATGAGTTAGCCAGCAGCGATAATTTATATGCTAAATTATTGACAACTGAACCAGAGATCAATGAAGAGGAAAAGAAAAAACATATTGAGCAAGTTAAATACTCTAGACAAGTTTCAAAGAGAGTAAGTAATATATTTGCTAGTTTACGTCTTTGGACTATATCTATCTATAATTTTCTCAACAGAGCAGAAAATCCTCAACAGCCAGTATAATAAGTACTAAGAGTATAGTAGAGAGTTTAATTGAATGTGTCGATGACGATTCTGACGAAGAAGATAAAAAGAAACAACCAAAGATGATAGACATGCAAGAAGAATCCTCAAAGGGTAAAGTGCTGGGTTCACTTCTTCTACAATATTTCCGAAACGGTGCCAACTGTTGCAATGTAACTTTAATTTTAATACTCTACTTTTCCGTACAAGTGGCAGGAAGTTGTGTTGATTTCTGGATCAGTATTTGGACAAACATTGAAGAATCAAGAATAAATCCAGAGTTTGCAGAAACAGTAAATTCCTTAATAACTGCCGCACCTGAAAACGTAACTGATTTTTTCAACTCCTCATCTACTACCTCTTTGCCTATAAAAGCTAGGGCTATCATAAATACATATCCTAATTGGACTACGCAAACATGCCTTTATATTTATGGAGGATTACTTGGTATTGTCATTTTGTTAACTTTAGGAAGATCATTCTCTTTTTATTCATTAGCAATGTCTTGTTCGAGAAAACTGCACCAGCATCTTTTCAATGGTATCATTTTCGCTAAAATGCGTTTCTTTGATACCAATCCTAGTGGAAGAGTGTTAAACAGATTTGCTAAGGATATTGGCAGTATTGATGAAATTATTCCAAGAGTACTGCTTGATGGTGGTCAGGTGAGATTTAATTATTTACATAAAAATGAATTGTTAATTTAATTTTGTGATTATTTTTAGATGATTTTGCAAATGTTTGGATCTTTGATACTTATAGGGGTAGCCAATCCTTATGCTATCGTTTTAGCTGTCGCACTTGCTATTATGACAGGAGTAATAAGATCTATATATTTGAAAACGTCCAAAAACCTTAAGAGAACTGAAGGAATGTGTAAGTTGTCATAGAGTTTTAAAAGAGCATATTTTATTTTTTTATTTTTAATTCTAGTAAGAAGTCCTATTTTCACTCATCTAAATGCCACTTTGCAAGGCTTGCCAACTATTAGAGCACTCAGAAGTGAGAAAATTTTACAAGCAGAATTTGATAAAATCCAAAACTACCATATTAGTGCTTGGTTCATGAACATCACATGTAGTTGCGCATTCGGATTTAGCTTGGACTTGTTTTCGTGTGCATTTATCAGTGCACTTGTCTTCAGTATATTATCATTTGATGAAGGTATAACGGTGTATTTGTATTTAAAAAAAAGTACCATTTATTTATTTATTTATTTTTAGCTATGGGGTTGACTGGCGGTACTATTGGTCTGGCTATTTCTCAAGCTAATTCTTTGACTGGTTTGATTCAGTTTTCAATGAGGATAACAGCTGATATATCTAATCAATTGATGTCAGTTGAAAGAGTTCTCGAATACAAGCAACTTCCTCCTGAACCACAGCCACTTGTACCAAAAGTATTGTCTAAATCTTGGCCAAATGGTGGTAAAATTGATTTTGACGGCATGAAACTCAAATACTTTGAAGATGGTCCGTTAATTATTAAAGATTTGACTTTACAAATCAAACCAAATGAAAAGGTATCTACCTTACACTACCAAATGAATTAAAAGCATACTACATTTTTTATTCTTCCTGTTTTAGGTTGGAATTGTTGGAAGAACAGGCGCTGGAAAATCGTCTTTAATTACTGCCTTATTTAGATTAGCTCAAGTAGAGGGAAAAATTGCAATTGATGGTATAGACACCAAAGATATTAATTTAAAAGATCTCAGATCTAAGATATCAATTATCCCTCAAGACCCTGTCTTATTCTCTGGTACACTGCGTTACAATTTAGATCCTTTTGACGAATATCCAGATGAGAAATTATACAACGCCCTTCAAGAAGTAGAGTTGAAAGATCCAGCAAATATTATCAATAGACTGGAAAACAGAGTACTTGATAGAGGTTCCAACTACAGTGTGGGACAAAGACAACTTATCTGTTTAGCTAGAGCTATAATTAGGAACAACAAAATTCTTATGCTTGATGAGGCCACAGCTAACGTAGATCCACAGTAAGAAGTGATTTTTGTAATAAAAAACTTCCCCCCAGAAAAAAATATTTTAGGAAATAAAACATTTTCATTGTCCTTCTTTTCTTTAAAAGAACGGTTTTTATCCATTTGACTTACTTAAAATGTCATTCTTTTTTTCAGAACTGATGCCCTTATTCAAAAAACCATAAGAACTAAATTCTCGGACTGTACAGTCTTAACTGTAGCTCACAGGCTAAACACAATTATGGATTCAGATAAAGTGTTGGTGATGGATCAGGGAATAGTAGCGGAATTCGACCATCCTCATTTGCTACTCCAAAATAAAAATGGAATATTTAGCAAAATGGTAGATGACACTGGACCAGCAGTTAGTGAACAACTGAAGAAAATTGCTAAGGATACTTACCAAAAAATTGTAACTTTAACAGAGTGAATGTGCTAGTTTAATCTGTATTTAGTTTTAGGTTTATATATTTTTTACTTGTAAATTTTACTTAATAAAGATACCTTTCCTATATCTTTTATTTTTTTAAATTATGTTAATAAACAACTTTAAGACTAATAATAACCTATTTTTAGTCCCAAAAATATAATCAAGTGCCAGGCGTTTAAATAATAATAAATTATCAAAAATGAGAAATTGACTACTGTCCAGAAAGAGTAGAAATAGCTCTGATCTCAAGATGCACGTGGCCAAATCAAGCGACAACAGTCCGAAGCTCATTTCCTGTCTGTGTGTTGTATATTTCGTAAAGTACACTCTGCAATTATTCGTATGAAGCTTTCGCTTGTTATCTTGTTGTGTTTTTTAGATTAGTGACCACATCTTGTTTATTATTGAAATACAGTATGTATCCAGAAACTTACTTAAATATATTTGTATGAGTTACTTAAAAAACACCGTTGTAGTATTTTTGATATATTTTTTTTATTTGTACATAATCAGCAATCAGAATCAAAAGTATTCTATAAGCTAATTGGCTGGCGTAGAACTCAGTATCTCCATGTTCATCAGTGGCACAATAAGGGCTCTTCCAATGAAGGGACCTCTATATTTAATTTAAGATCTATAGGGAGTCGTCTTTTTAGTCGTCTTTCTCTTTAGTAATCTTTCTCTTTAGTCGTCTTTCTCTTTAGTCGTCTTTCTCTTTAGTCGTCTTTCTCTTTAGTCGTCTTTCTCTTTGTGGTTCTAGTAATGGTTGTATGAGAGGATTCTCATGTCCCTCTAGTCGTTCATGATATTTGCTGCTGTGCTTCTTGATTTCTTCTGTGATGTACGATATGCCGAGATCTTTGTGAAGAGTATCATTCGATACATACCAAGGTGCATTCACCATTGCACGAAGTATTTTGGATTTTTGATATTTGAGGCTACTCTTTTTATCTTGACTCATTTCATTAAAACGAAACTTAACCTAACCTATCCTAACCTAAATTAGATTATACTCTCTCTTTTCGGTTTTGTATTGGATAGAAAATATTCCTCTCATATCTCGTGTCAGGGTATCTCTATAGGCCCTGAACAAAGACAATTATAATCTCACCATATGATCACATCACTTTTTACACATTGTGTTAATATTTTCTTTTCTTCGTTCATTAATAATAATTCAAAGTTTCCAAATTATGGGAAAATTTAGTGTATATTATTCTTAAGAATGTCCAAAATGTGTTATCGTGATCTTAGTTTTAGAAGAAAAAATATATAAAGTAAATATTTTTTTGCCTGTACTCGGGATACTTTAAGACATACATCATAAGAAAACCTAACTGTCTTTATTTTTATATAGAAAGTTTTCATTTTAAAACCAACCAGTCGAAATAACTTTTGATTTTACGTAAGTGTAAGAAAAACAAAAAACAAATCAAATTTTACATGAAGGGGGAAATCTAAAAATATTATTCACCTTTTTACGAGTCTCACCCCTTCAGCAGCCCCTAACCCTTATTAAAAAAATTAAATGGTAATCCCTACCTTATGATACATCAAATTAAAACCTAAAAAAAAATGTAACCCAACCATATAAAAAAAATATATTCTGTCGATTTACTTTTGAGGTAACATTAAGACCCTAAAATAAAGCATCTACGCTACTGTGAGATAGGGAGATCCTGGGATCAAATTTATTTACTTCTAAATACATATAACATTTTGGTAATTTTACTATTAATTTTATTTCATTTTAATATTAATGCCTACCTAGTTATTTGTGTCGTTTTAATAGCCATTTATTGCTGCAGTGAGGAACGAAGAACAGCTCAAGATTTTAACATGCTTACTAAAATCCAAAATGTCGAAATTAACAAACGTTTCTGTTGGTTCCATACACAGTGTTAAAAATGAATAAGTCTTTCCCTTACAAAATACAAATATTTCAACAACTGCATGGATACAACTATGACCACAGAATTCAATTTTGTCAAATAATAACCCAAAAGATACAAGATGAGGCAAATTTAGTCAAAAATATTTGTTTCAGTAATGAATGATTTTATTTAAATGACAACATTGGGACAACAAAAACCCTCACAGGATAACGCTCAGTTTCCATTTTTTTTTGGAGGAAAATCTGACAGAAGAATTGTATCTCCAATTATGAAACTGAATCACTCCTTACTCAACCAATAGAAATACAAGTTGATGAACAGGGAAATATGGTACTAAGTGAACAGAATACCCTCAACAGGATGGAGCTACAGCATTTTATATAATACCAATAAGACAATGGTCGGCAAGATCTCCAGATCTAAAGCCACTTGACTTTTTTCTGTGGGTCTATTTAAAAACGTTTTTTGATAAAATTACCAGGGAAAATTTGAGAAGAATTTTAAAATAAATTATATTTTTGTTTACATAATAACGGAGCCCACTTTGAATAGTTTTTATAAATACATTTTCGGCCTTTTTGATAAATAATTTTGTCTCAGGTAACTTTATTATATTTCATGTTACCTACAAATAAATCGACAGAATATATGATTAAGTTGCATATTTCTTAGGCTTTAATTTTGATTTGTCACAAGGTAGGTGTTGTCGTTTCAAATTTTCATTATGGTTAAGGGTGAAACTTGGAAATAATTGAATAACATTTTTAAACTTCCTCCTTGATATAAAATTTGATGTTTTCTTATTTTTTTAAATTTACGTAAAACGATAAGTTATTTCGACTGATTAGTTTTGAAATGAAAATACTATATAAAGGGAACCACACTATCCAAATTTGAGTGAAACTTCCTTGCATGTTTTTCAAATTAGACTTTTTACTGATATTTTTTGCTAAAATTTCTACACTTTATATTACATATAAAAAATAGTAAAGGGTAAAGCAAAGTCAAAAATAAAACGAAGAAACTCACACTCACACAGAATGAATTAAGGGTTTGCGGACGACATCGCCATATTAGCAGAATCTGAAGAGAACCTACAATAAAACAGATATATTAGATAATAAATTAAGGAAAATTAATATAAAAATAAATAGTGAAAAAACTAAATACACAATTGACGCACAATATAAAGTTGCAAGGACAGTAAATTGAACAAGTGAAAAGGTACAAATACCTAGAATCAGTCTTTGAAGAAAACGGCAGGCTAGATAAAGAAATAAATGAAAGAATAGGAAAAACAGGAAAATGTTTAACATGATGAAATCAAACTTTTCTTAGAAGAAAGGAAATACCAAAGAACATGTAAACACAAGTCGTCGAAAAAATTGTAAGACCAACAATTATGCATAACAGTGAAACATAAGCGGATACTAATAGAAAATCAAAAGCACAAATGCTATAGAAATGAGATTTCTGAGGAAAATACAAGGAAATATATGAAGAGATAAAATTATAAATTAAACATTTACTCAAAATCTGAAAATAGATCCCAGAAAAGACAAAATAGCAAAAAGTCAAATTAGCTGGTTTGGACATGTAAGCAGAATGACAAATGAAAGATTACCCAAAAGAGTGTTCGAAACAATAGTATCGGGAAAAAATAAAAGGAAAGGAAAGGAAAAGGCCAAAAAAAACATGGACAATGGGAAAATACTAAAACAGAAACGAGAGACCGAGAAACCGAAAGAAATGGAGAGAAGAGATAAAAAAGAAAGAACACAACTTCACACAACAATAATAGAAACAATTAGAACTAAAAAGATGAACAACAGTAGCGAATAAATCTTTTAAAAATACATCATTTCTTTTGATCCTGATACTTTCATGCTCTTTAATTTTATTAGTCCATTCAGGCATCACATTTGAAGAAGCCTCAATTATATTACATGAATTAAATATACGATTCTGATAATATAACTTTTTATTTTTAACTGATAATCTGCAATGAGATTTTTTAAAATCGTTATAAATTTCATTAAAATTTGAATTAATTGATCTCAGATAAAATAAGTCTTTTAATTTTCGACTGGATTCGATAACTTTCGTATATCAATCCAATCCTTATCACTATGTTTAATGCGGACTTCTCTCTTAGGAAAATGTATTTCAAGAAGAAACTTAAAATATTCGAAGAACTAGATATTAGATCGTTCTTCCTTGTCCTCACCAAGTTTCTATCTCTATACTGTGATCCTTAGAATTCACCTTGAAATGAACTGTAAATCAATAACTTGTTTTCTAAACTACAATTGGAGAAAGAGTTTAGTGGAGTATCGTGTCATTAGTAAAAGAACAGGCCACTTCGAAACGATTAAAATATAGAATATACGAGAAAATTACATGGAAATAACATATTTTTGACACTTTTTATTATACTAATGATTTGAATTAGACCATTAAAATGGGTTGTAATATGTAAATAAGTACAGATAAGGCAAGAGATATTAACAGTGACTTACACTTGGGGTTTAAGGGTTTGTTTGGTAATTCCAAAACTAAATATTGACTTTAATAAGAACATTGTGTAGATATAATTTAAGAGATTAAATTATGATTAATTTCATCCGAAATATTTGTAGCTGAGTGTTGTATATATATATATATATTGGAAATTATATCATCCACATCTATAAATATACCTTAGACATTTTCAATTTTTAAACATGCAGTAATTTAAAAAATATTCTAAATAGTAAATGCTTAAATTTTGGATTATTTTAATTTTATAAGAGGTAAATAGTTCACTAGACTTTCGGAGAAAATTCCAGCATCAAAAGTAAGTAGTAAAGTAGTATTGTTAAATAATTTTATGGATTATCTGGGTAATTCTTAAAAAGATAAGTGTCTAGTTTATTTTGTCTACTTATTTCTTATTACTTTTTCTGGAAAGGATGAAACTTAACATATTATTAATAATTGAGTCAAAAAAAGCAAAAGACTATCATGAAGCTATGAACTGTACAATTTAAAAATATTACCGAAAATGTTATGTACATTGCACCCTATGGTAGACTTGAAGTGCTCTATTGTATACAAAATGAACTAAACAATAATTGTTTGTTTAGCTAAATTAAAAAATGCTAAGTTTTACCCGACATTGTTGCCTGATTAGTTTTAGCAAGAAACCACAAACATTTGTATAAAAAATATATTGAGATGGCTCAGGCCAAAAGTATTGAATTCCTTCATTTATCTCCATACCATGCGAAATTAAACCCCATAAAATTAGTTTGGGCCCAATTTAAAAGATATGTTGCTCCGTATAACACAACTTTTAAATATTCCAATGTACAAAAGTTGCCTCTGGATGCAGTATCCAATGTTCATATTGAAAATTGGAAAAAATATATGAGACATCTTATAACGATAAAAAAATAATTATGAAGTGCAGAAGCAGCAACAGAAAGATTAATTGAACCTGGGATAATGCATCTTGGCTTTAAGGATAGTGACATGCATTTTGATGAGGGTGGCATGGATTAATACGATGGCATATAAGTTTTGTTTCAACTGCAACGATTGTATAGTAACTGGTATATGTATTTCCAGTCAGAACAAGAAGTACAATATAATTTTTTTATACTTTCTGTTCTATTATTAATTTTTACTTAAAATCATATTTGTCAATGTGGTTCCTAAATTTGTAAGCTACTGATATTTGCCATAGTATCACCACTTTAGCAGTACCCTTATCCAAATTTAATTTTAAACTTTTATAAAACCTTGAATGCAAATATTTCCCATTTTGAACTACCATGTTTTATAAATTAAATAAATATACATGTTAAGAAATAAAATATTTGTTTATTTTTTTAGTTATAAACATTAGAGTTACCAAAAATACAAATCGAATAGCTTTACAATGGTGAAAAAACAGACATTTATTCATAAAAGATGCAAAAAAATAATTTTTGTGCGTGCGTTTGGCTCGCATGCCGTATATCGCAGATTCGATTCATCGACACACAGTTGTTGGATTTTTAATTTCTCCTTGCTTCTTCCGTGCTGGGTATAATCGCACGTTAAAACATTAGACCCCGTCTTGCATTATTCAAAAAAACCTCTTAGGAAAATTTCAGAGGGAGGTTAGAAAAAGGACAACCAGGTTGACGGTTAAAAAGTTAGTACTAACTTATGCATGTGAATCTTGAGTATTAACAAACAGAATGGACAGTCAAATACAAACAACGGAAATGAAGCTCCTTGAAAGAATTAAAAGAGTGACGCGAAGAGATAGAATAAGAAGCACTCAAATAAGAGAAGAGTTACAAGTTGAATTCATACTAGATTTCATAAAGAACGGGCATTTAAGCTTGTTAGGCCACATTCGAAAGATAGATAGTTAATAACAAACAAATAAAAAAAAATAGGCAAGAATATAGACGAAACGAAAAAGAGGAAGTCCACGTCAATCTTGGGATAAAGTAATCGGAGATATTATGCAAGACAGAGGCAAGGCATGGAAGGAGAAATGTAAAAGATAAAAAATGAAAAGAATTTGTACACGAAGAATAAATTAATTACTGTTAGATTGAAAACAATAAGATTGTAATTTTTTTAAAAACTCGATACCAATTTGGTAAAAGATCGTCCATTATAAACTTTTTATCCCACCCATTAAAACAATAAATACAATAGTAACAGTAACTTACGAATTATTGTTATTTTAAGTGATATTCATTTATTAGAGTATTATTTGAAATTCAGAAAAATGTGTGAAATGTTCTTTTAATATTTTATTTATTCTCTTTTTGAAAATTATATATACAGTGCGTTCATAAAATGTGGAAACGGTCCATTATCTTACGAGTTAACTATTTTTAGTTAAAGCTAGGACAGGTCGATTTTATTTTTATTTTTTATTTTTTTTCCAAGAAAAATCATTTTTACCCCCACTACCTTATCAGATGTAACGTCATCGAGAAACGGTATATTTTATCAAAAATTAAAAGCTCATATTTTTCTGAGTTCAACCATACTAAATTCGTTAAATAAAATACTTCAAGCTACTACAGTGTATTGAGTATAATTGAAATTAGCGCTTGCATTTCTTAATATTTTATTCACTATTTATTTTAAAAAGAAAATTAGTAAACTAGTCATTTCTTAATAAAGATAAACAAATAATTTAATTGCAACAAATGCTTGAATTGAGCTCCTTGGGTTAATAGACAGTACCCAAGACGTTCAATGAATTTTTGAGTTATGTTTGACAACATCACTGGTGTAATTTGTTGCGTTTCAGTGCGAATTCTCTCTTTGAGGTCTTCCAAATTGAAAGGTCGGTTTGAATATATTATACCCCAGATAGAAAAGTCAATAGGATTCAAATCTGGCGATTCAATGTGACAGAGTCGTCCAATCCAGTGATTGAGAAAAGTTTGATTCAAAAAATTTCTAACCAAATGGTGAGATCTATTTGACCAGGATTATTAATATCTGGAAAAGTTTCAGTTAAAAATGGAACTACATAGGTTTGCAACATCTCTAAATACCTTCCACCCGTCACAGTTTCGTCAAAAAAATATGGTCCGACAATGGTATTCCTAACAATCCCAGCCCACCAGTTACTTTTTGGGGATATTGGGTATAAGCTTGTCCAATTGGGATTTTCTGTTGCCCAATTACGACAATTTTGTTGTTGAACAAAAAGTGGCTTCATCGGAAAACTAGATATTATATTCAAATCCATTATTTCGATTACACAATTCTCGCATATTTTCGTAAAACTCCATACGTCTATCAAAATCGTCTTCATTAAGTTCATGTGTAGGTTTAATTTTGTAAGAATATAATTTGGCCTTTTTTAAAATTTTATGAACAGCACCACGACAAATGCCATTGTTAATAGATAAAATTATAATTGAACAATGAGGATTTTCTTCAACTTCAAGCAATACATTTAATTGATTATCTTCGGAACGGTGGGTCTGCCACTCTTGGTTATATCCCTAACATTGCCAGTGTCACTAAATTTATGCAATATTTTGCTTACAGTCGCTTTAGTTATTGGTACACGATCAGGATATTTTTCATTAAAGATGTTGCATACTTCCGCCATACTTTTACGATCGCCGTAACCTAAGATCATTAAAACTTCTATTCGCTGTTTTTCTGAGAACACCATCGTAATTTCAAATAATTTCTATCTGGGTAATACTTCTTAATGAGACACTGTTAATTTGAATTGAGTATTAAATAAATGAAAATAAATTAAAGGGTATTTTAGATGCATAAATGAAATACAAGTTACAAGAACACAAAATTTACATATATTTAAGCATAACTTTTATATAATTGTGAAGTATTCAAACATTATCAGGGAAAGGATTTGAAATATGTAGAAAACAAATGATTTTAATCTAAAGTCTATAGCATAAAATAATTAACTTAAGATTTATTCAAACGTGCATGAGATAACAAAAATATCTCAAAATCAAACAATTATTACGTATTTATAAATATTCGTAGAAAGGTGTGTTAATCATAGCGAGGTTCATAGTGGTGGGTAATTTATTTTCTGCTATTTTCGTGTATGTATCTCTTTACAAACTAATATTTTTACCATAGATCATTTTTAAAATAAATTGAATGAAACTGCATAGGTATCTGAGGAAACACTTTTATATTTTGTTTGTAAAAAAAAGCAATTAATATTAAAATCCTTATTTTATTAAGATTATTGCAATAGCTTTAGTTTCTGAAATTTAAATGGAGATTTTTATGTATTTTATTTACTTAGAGACATTTTGGATAATTTCTCACTAGATGTAGAAGAACAGTGTGTCTTTTACAAAAAGACCTCCACCCGATTTCTCATCAGTAGTTAGAAATAATCTTAGTAACATATTTTCCCAACACCTAGTGATAAATTATCCAAAATGTCACTACGAATATTTTCTAAAAAAAAATTAATTAGAATCTTCAATTAAATTAACGTAAAAGTATAACACTTACTTAAAAATGTTTATGTCACGTTATTTAATCAAAATTACTAAAAAGTTTCATCAAAAAAGGCTACATATGTATCAAAAAATTAAATAATAAAAAAATAATATTTCTTGTTTATACTTATGCTTCTGTACCAATTTATAAATATATCGTGAAAAATATTTCCACTTTAACACCCTGTATCTTTTACCACAGCAAAATTTTGTTAAGACATATTTGGTCCAATTTTTATATTCTGGTCCAAATAATCTAGGCTACTCTATTTCCCAATAGTTACGACTCACCCTATATACACACAACACTTAGGAGGTCTTATTGAGGGCCGTTAATTTTTCATTAAATGTTTCCAATATTTTAACGTCACCAGTAGTTTCAGTAGTTTTATATGTATGAGAAATTTTTTCTAAATTATGTAATGTTCTAGTATATCAAAAGATATATGTATATACTCTAAAAAACTATTAATGCTATAGGAAGATAACGTTTTTACTATTTTACCGAAAATGAGTTTAAAAAGGAATTTTTAAAATAATTTTCTTTGTCGGTTAAGACTTAATGTTTATTTTTTATTTTGTATTGTTTTATCTGTAGTATTGGTATTAATTAGTTTTATTTTAGTTCTTCCAAATTTAGTAGGTTTGTTGTATTTACTTGTCGTTATTTTCTAACTTTAAGAATAAATTCTTTTATTTAGGAACCTGTTAAACATTTCTAATAATAACAGTAATTTTTTGAACGACTTAACGTAAAATAAATGAAAACATATAGCGATTCACTTATCTACCGTATTAAATAAAAACTAGTTAAATATGTATGGCATAAGACATACGAATAGCTACTACCCCTACTAATTTTTAATTATTTATTTGTAAGAGCGCAAATTTTATTTTAACACGCGGACTGCAAAATAGCCCAGCCCTGAGTTTATAGTCTAACATTTAAATGAATTTCGTTCTGTGTTTTGTACATTGTCAAATATGAAAACATAGTATAAGGTGCGCAAGTGGAGAACGTGAGACTTTTCTCACAAGTATGAGCCCTTACAGTCACAAGAATGAGAATAGTATTTTCCCCATGTATTGCGTACTAATTGAATGCCAATTAATATTATTTAGCTTTAGATTTTTTACTCGACACTATAAACTTCTCATAAGTTATTTCGTATTTTTTCCGGAAAATTTTTGGTAATAAGTTTACGGTGTTGGTAGCAGCTTTTTCCGTAATTTCTGGTAGTGTACTCTATCTGTTTCGATTTTAAGATTTTTTACAGAAATTTTTACGAGTATAATCCACTCTATCAAAAATTAATCGTTTCACGTTTATGATAGAAGCCCAAAGCCAAATTTTTAAATCTTAAATTTTTGTTAATTTTCCGTTTAAATATACATACCCTGGGAAATATTTTACCCATGTAAATAATAAATTATTAATATTATTAGTCTTCTTTATTATTACTATTATTAATTAGGAATTTAATGCAGAAATGTCTTGAAGAACCCCCCAATATGATACTAATTACATACTATAGCATTAAAATCGCAGATAATCTCACTAACGGCTTGACGTTATCATTCCTGAAAGTGCTGGAATGAAAACTTTCATTAAGTAACTGCGAGGACTGTTATTTCTTAGACCTAATCATTTTTAATATGATTACACTTAGAGTCTTGACTCATGATATAGGAGCTCATAAGATGGTATATTTTTTGAAAGTTTTTTGTACAGACATTTAATATTTCAATGAACAGGCCACTATGTATATAAAACTAATTTTTACTATGGATTAAAATGCCTAAAGCTGGTATTTTTTTATACGGGAGGTATTTGTAGTTATAAATCGCTTTTAAAGGGAAATGCGGAGACAAAAACATGCTACACTTTTGTCATACAAAATTTAAACAACATAAAAAAAATAACACAATATACCTTTTCGTATATATATGGGCTGTTTAGAATTTATTTCTGCTAAATTAGTATCAGAGATTTGTTTGTCAAAAATAAACCCTAAAAATAGCTGCATTCATATTAAATTATAAACTGTAAATCATATAAAGTCCTAATTTAAAATAGTATATATATTGTGTAACAAATGCCTGAAGCTGAAGTAAATGCACGATTGAGGAATTTATAACAAATGCCGGTGACAAAAACGAACGAATGCTTAAAAAGTTTCAGTTACATCTTATAACAAAAAATTAACAAAGTAATATTCATGTAAGATGAGACTCTCGAACACTAGTAGCAAAGTATTCGAAAATTATTAGAGACAGGAATAGTAGTAGTAAAGTATTCGAAAACGATTCGATTTCCGTAAAAAAAATCGAGTCTCGACTCGTGTTAAGAGTCCTGTTTGTTCTGAAATTCATAATCAAGACAAAGCAAGTGTAGACCCATCTATTATTTTTAACCAGTACTTGAAATTGCGTAACCTCTTATTGAATAAAAGAGGGAAATAACTCCATTAAGAAAAACAATGATTTATTTCCCAGATATAGATGTATCAAATTGTATTTATATTTAAAATAACTTTTTAAAAACAATTTTATTTTCTACAAATTAAAAAAATGCAAAATGGAAGTTTAAAAGTACAACTTAACTATCTCGTAGTTAGAGCAAGAATACATAAAAAACGATAAGCTAATAAAGCTAATGGGTTCATACCTCATTTATAAAGGTTATAATCATTTTCTTTTTAATTTATTTATTTTATAAAATATTATTTTTCAATACAATAATTATTGGAACATTGATTACAATTTCCGCTTATTCCTGATTTAGGATATGATTAGGTTTAGAAATTAATTTAATAAGAACTATCCCACTTTTTAAATCGAGACAAGTACCTTCCGCGACACAAAACTAATCCATTTTTTATTAAACAGTTGGCATTTTACCTTTACATAACTCGTACTTTTAAAAGGAAATTTATCTAATTCTTAAATCACTGTCTTTACCAACTGGCGCCTTTAAAAAAATACAATATGATATCATTATTTATATAGAAATAGGTATGATATCAGTATCCAAATTTTAATTTAATAAAGATTATATTTTGATTGAATTGTACACAAAATATAGATTTAAATCAAAAAATTCCCTATAGAAGTATCAAATTAAGAATCAAATATATATATATATATATGTATGTATTTAGAACATGTAAAAAATGTAAATAATTAATAATTTATTCAGATGCATTTTTAAGATAACTGAAAATTTAAAATTAATTAAAAATTTTAAAATAGAAATAATTTTATGTTTAGCAGGTTACTACATATAATTTATTAACAACGCTAAATGATAAATGATTATTTTAGTTAAAAGTCTAAAAAAGTTATAGAACTGAAATATACATATTAGATGTTCAAATATTCATTAAAAAAAAACAATTACAAATAGTAACAAGAACATTATAATAATACCAGAGTTTCAATAAACTAAAACTAACACATCATAATTAACTTGTTAGGACTTCTTGAAAAGTTTTCTCATAGTGATATGTAAATGCTGAACCATTAACTGAGAAAAGAAGAACATGTAGAATGGAATATTACACTATCAAATTGTCGCAATAAAGCATTATCAAGAAAGAAGGAAAACCATTTTTCAAACTTAAAAATCGAATAAATATAATTTGATGGTTTCTTCTGTTGAAAAAAAACTATGAAACTGTAATGATTATTTTTTGCAGCTTTCTACAAACACGGATTTAAACATAAAAGGTAAATGGTCCTACTTTGATGATCGATACATCTTTGTTATTTAAATAAGTGGATAGATACTGTCTGCAAGAAGAAAATATGGATTCAACAGAAGTCAAGGATAATCCGAATCCGCGTCAAAATGCGAATATTTTGTCAATATTATTTTTTTGGTAAGTAAGCACATTAAATGATCCTATTCAAATAACCATGCGAGCCTTTTTATATTATTGCCTTCTAACTTTTTTTGTGCACTATATCCTGCAAAATCCTATAAAGACTGGAATTATTTCATTTCATAATAGTTATTCTTTAGATATTAGTGTTAATGAGAGTCTTGTTCTGGTCTGTTTTATAAATGTTCGTGGATGTTGTGATATTTTGTCCCTAAAGTAACTAAATATTGCCGTCCCAAGTCGGTTTCTTTGTTATATTGTATCTGCCTATTTATTTAAATATTCTTGAACGGTTTTCAGAAATTCTATAAGATATATATCTTTTAGGTATACCATCCCAACATTTAAAAAAGGTCTTAAAAAAGATTTAGGCATAGAAGATGTGTATAATCCACTTACAACTGACCATAGTGACATGTTGTGTAATAGATTAGAAGTGTAAGTATTACATATACAAAAAGTCTTACACACATAATGATCTCCAATTGAACTTAGAAAAGTAAATAATAGAAAACTAAAATAAAGTGTGATATAACTTTACTTTGAATTTTACTCCTTAGAGAATGGAACAAAGAAGTAGAAAAAGTAAAGAACAGCGTCAAAAAGAAGCCGAGTCTTTTTAAAGCAGTAGTAAAGACATTTTGGGTTGAATACGCTCTCCTTGGTATACTAGTTGGTTTAGCGGACTTGGTAATAAAAACAACCCAGCCGTACATGTTAGGAGGTATCCTTGATTACTATACTCCAGGATCAAAGACAACAAAACTTGAAGCTTACATGTATGCCACTGGATTGGTCTCTTTCACTTTAAGTAATTCTTTGATCATGAATCAGTACGTAGCTAATGCTGCACATGCTGGTATGAAAGTTAGAGCGTCAATTTGTGCCCTAATATATAGAAAGGTAAGTTATTATTGCTTATTCATTTCGAACACATAAAAATTATAATACGTTGTGAATATAAAAATAAATTAAGGCCATAAAAGTTACGCTTCTCAAATTCACCCTGGTAATTTGATATTTACATGTAAATAAACATCACCATACATAACTACCTAATATGAACGCTCAATTAATCTAATTTAATCAATAGTGTTACCTATTTCCTAAACTATCGAAATTCAATATTAATTAGACGATTATTGTTCGAAAGGGGAACTGATTAAAAATTATTATATCTGAATTACTGATTTGCTCAACAAACCTGATTACTATGAATAATTAGTAATAATATCCTCAAATAAATAAATTAATTTTGAATACTTAAAATAGGATAAAGATAATTTTATAGGTATCTTCTTCTTCATAAGAAATTATATTCTAAAAAATGATTGTGTTAGTAAAATAATGATTCCTAATATAGGTGTGAGAAGTACCGTTTTCTAATTCAAGTTTACTAATAAAAGTATAACTAAATGATTAATTTTGATTATAGGCAACGAGACTAAGTAGAACTGCTCTGGGTGATACACCAGCTGGGAAAGTGGTCAACTTATTATCGAATGACGTTTCAAGATTTGATTTTGCTTCGATGCTGATTCATGAGATATGGATTGGGCCTATTTCTGGAATAATCGTTATATTTATGTTGTACCAAAGATCAGGATTCCCTGGTTTGGCTGGAATAATGGTTGTTATATTCATGACACCACTTCAAGGTAAATATGGTATCAAGAAGTTAACTACTTCGATGGCAAACTAGAACATTTAATTCATAAACACTTAATTAAATTACAGCTTATTTCTCCTAAATAAAACCCGTAGTAGTTTTTTTCTTACTTAATTTTCAATATAGTTTAAAAAAAGGCAAACAAGAACAATATTTTAGAAATATCAATAAATATATCAAATATGTCTAAAAGTAGGTATATTTTTCAGTCTACTCTGGAAGGCTTTCGTCACGATTCAGAAAACAGACAGCAATGAAAACGGACGAAAGAATAAGACTTATGGACGAAGTAATTCTAGGAATTCAAGTAATTAAAATGTACGCCTGGGAAATACCATTCCAGAAAATTATTGGCCTAGCCAGAAAAGCAGAAATCAAAATTATTAAAAGAGCAGCTTATGTCAGAGCACTATTTATGACCTTAGGTATGATTACGACTAGATTAGCTCTATTCGCCACTCTGATAACGATCGTGTTATCAGGAGATGACATCACTGCTGCCAAGGTATATAATTGAATATCATTCCAATATTTTGATTATATTTTTTTTTATTATTAAACAGTAGTTTTTTACTGACAAACGAGTCTATTTAAATCGCTGTAAATAATCTGTCTCATATGTAGTTAGGTTCAGTTCATATGATTATGGCTATTCTTTTTCTGCAGATGTTTGTATGTGCTACCTTCGTTATTTATTAATCCTGATTCCGTCTATTCCTGTACCACTTTTCCTTTCTATATACCTCATTGTATGAACATGGGTTTCTATTTCCTTTCACTAACTTTTCCTTCGTCTTTCTCTATTGGTTATTAACCTTCCTTTTTTTCTAGTGTTATTTATGGTCTTAGAATAGCTGTTATCTTTCTCTAAAGTCATAATGATTGTTTCTACCCTTACTTTTGCGTTATCTATCTATTATAATAGTAAGATAAAATATACTTATCTTAAAACTCCGGAATATTGTAAAATTCTTTAAATATTCTTATGACAATTGTTTAATATTGGTTTCGCATTGGAAAAACAAGATAAGTATATTTTATCATTTACATTAATTTTCTCTCAAGCGTCTTGAGTTCTCCCTCTTTCTCGACTCATTCTAACACTGCTGATGAATGAGATAAAGGTTTAACAATGTATGAATAACCGCACATTGAACATCGGTCATATGAGTCTCAAAGATTTTTTCTTGTTCTGTTCACCTTTCCTAGGATTTAATGCAAAATCAACTCTGATATTTCTCCTTTTCGTGTATAACTCTTTCCGAAAACTTGCAGGAGTATAAAGTGCTTTGTTTGTTTATCGTATGTATTTATCTTTGTTTGAGAGTCTTTGGAGAGTAATATTTATAATATGTTATATTCAGTCTGTTCAAACTTCTCGTAGTTCCTACTCTCTCTGTTTGCTCTCTTCAGAGTTTTGCTATATTTAGCCAGAACTTCACTCGCCTGAATTCCGTATTACTCATAAACAGAAGAGCGATTACAAAAAAAATCTATGATATATTTATATTTTTTTATCTTTACTCTCCTATTGGTTTATCTTTTTTTTTTCGATTTTTTTGCTAGAATCAAGATTTGGTAAACATAATAAAATCTTATTTTCTTTTAGCGCTTTACATAATTTCAACAAATGTACCAATAATAATCTGTTCTAGGTTTTCGTACTTATGTCTTACTTCAACTTACTATCTATGACTTTAAGTGGAATTTTCATCAGTGGTATTACAGAAATCGCCGAGTTATTCACTTCTATCAACAGATTGCAAAGTTTCTTAGTAAACGATGAATACAAATACGAACAATTAGCCAATATTACTTCCAAGTCCAAAATAGATAATATAGATAAAACAATATTAAAAGTAGAGCATTTAACTGCCAAATGGAATTGTAACACAAACGAAAGTGTGCTTAATAATATTAGTATGGATGTCAAGAGAGGAAAATTGGTCGGTATAATAGGACCTGTAGGTTGTGGAAAAAGTTCTCTCCTTCAGACATTATTAGGTATATTTTTAAATAAAATACTATGTTTCTTCATTTTTGTTTATTGTTTAAAAGTATGGAAATAGACATAATTATCATGAAAATATCATCAAATTTGTCAAAAGTAATTATAGGAATATTTCTTCTGAATAATTGTTTTTTTAATAAAAAAATTATTATTAGAATACTATTCATACACCTAATTACACTTTAGGTGAATTGGACATCGTCAGTGGTACAATAAACACCAATGGTAATTACTCTTATGCTTCTCAAGAGCCATGGATCTTCGCAGCAACTATCCGTCAAAATATCCTCTTCGGCGCTGAGTATGACAAAAAAAAGTTCAAAGAAGTAATTAAAGTGTGTGCGTTAGAAAAAGATTTAGAGCAATTCGAAAATGGAGATCTTACTGTTGTTGGTGATAAAGGTGCTTCTCTTAGTGGAGGACAAAAAGCAAGAATCAATTTGGCTAGAGCTGTTTATAGAGACAAAGATATTTATTTACTCGACGATCCATTGTCTGCTGTAGATATTCATGTTTCGAAAGTTCTTTACGAAAACTGTTTCAATGGATTTTTAGCTAATAAGACTAGGATTTTGGTTACCCATCAAGTACATTACCTGAAAAATGCAGATCACATTATAATATTAAATAACGTAAGTATAACCTTAGTACATAAATTAATAAGTCGTTTTCCCTCTATTAGGACAATAATAAATATTTTCCAAATGAAATAAATATCCTTGTTTATCTTCCAAATAACATGGCATGTTTATTAATTTCTTTATAAGGCCATGTATTATCCCTTTATTTTTTGATTTAGGGTCGCGTTGAAAACGAGGGAAGTTTCAATGAACTGGCCAGCAGCGACAATTTATATGCTAAATTATTGACAACCGAACCAGAAATTAATGAAGAGGAAAAACAAAAACAAATTGAGCATGTTAAATACTCTAGACAGGTTTCAAAGAGGGTAAGTAATAGATTTTATAATATTATTAATTGCTTATTACAAAACCAGTGCCTAAAATTTCATTTAAGTATTAAAATATTGCTTCTCAAATTTTACATCAGAAATATAAGAATTAAGAAAAATATAAATAAAATGTTATTTATTTTTTTACTAAAACAAAATTTGAGGATCTTTTTTTGTCAACAGAGCAAAAAAAGTTCAATCGCGAGCATAATAAGTTCCAAAAGTATAGTTGAAAGCTTACTTGAAGACGATGACGATGATTCTGACGAGGAAGATGAGAAGAAACAACCAAAGATGATAGACATGCAAGAAGAATCCTCAAAGGGCAAAGTATTGGGTTCTCTTCTACTTAAATATTTAAGAACCGGTGCCAATTGCTTTAACATCACCCTCATCTTAATTCTTTACTTTTCTGTACAAATAGCAGGAAGTTGCGTAGATTTGTGGATTAGTATTTGGACATCCATTGAAGAAGGAAGAGTAGATCATGAAATTGAAACAACTCTTTCGAATCAATCATCTTCTATAACCGCAAATACTGGTCTTTGGAATACCACCGAATCTTCTTCTACTTTATCGAATATTGTTCAATCTAAAAGAGATGTATTATTTACTTACCCAGATTGGGCTACAGACACTTGTCTCTATATTTATGGAGGTCTGATTACCAGTGTAATTCTTTTAACATTAGGGAGATCATTTTCGTTTTATTCTTTGACAATGTCTTGTTCAAAGAGACTTCACCAACAACTGTTTAATGGTATTATCCACGCTACTATGAGATTCTTCGATACTAATCCCAGTGGCAGAATATTAAACAGATTTGCTAAGGATATTGGAAGCATCGACGAAATTATTCCAACGGTGTTATTGAATGGAGGTCAGGTAAGAATTTTGTAGCAACAAAACTTTTTTGAATATAAATTAAACTTACAAACTAAATTATATATTTAATTCATGTCAGCTTAATTTATAATTTTTTTTTAGATGATTTTGCAAATGTGTGGTGCATTGATATTGATAGGAATAGCAAATCCCTACGCAATTGTTCCAGCTATAGCTCTTGCTGTTATGACTGGAGTACTAAGAAATTTATATCTAAAAACATCCAAAAATCTTAAGCGAATTGAGGGAATGTGTAAGTAGTATACATTTTATTTTAACCATCTGGTTACATAAACTTTACTTATTTTTAGTGAGAAGTCCTATATTCACTCATCTAAATGCCACATTACAAGGTTTACCTACGATACGGGCTCTAAGAAGCGAAGAAATTCTGCAGGCAGAATTTGATAAGATACAGAATTATCATATCAGCTCCTGGTTTATGAACATATCAAGTAGCTCAGCATTTGGGTTTAGTTTGGATTTGTTTTCGTGTATTTTCACGTCCTTGCTTGTTTTCAGTATATTAACATTTGATAAATGTAAGTAACCCACAAAAAAAATGATTTAATTTTTCATCTCACCGGTTCATTCATATAATTTAAAGTTCTATTAATTTATTTATATAAACTAAAATAATTGTTTTAGATATGGGTTTGACTGGTGGTACTGTAGGTTTAGCAATTTCTCAAGCAACTGCTTTAACTCAGATGATTCACATGACGATGAGAATGACGGCAGATATTTCTAATCATTTCATGTCAGTTGAAAGAGTGGTCGAATACAAACAACTTCCTACAGAGCCCCAACCACTTGTTCCCAAAGCACTGCCTAAATCGTGGCCTAGTAAAGGCAGAATTGAATTTGAAAACCTTAAACTTAAGTACTTCGAAGGCGGCCCATTAATTATTAAAGATTTGACGTTAGAAATTAAACAAAAGGAAAAGGTATTTAAATTGTATAATTATTGTATATATTAAAATATTTACTTTTTATGTTTAAGGTTGGTATTGTTGGAAGAACGGGTGCTGGAAAATCCTCTCTAATCGGTGCTCTATTAAGATTAGCTCAAGTAGAAGGCAGCATAACAATTGATGGAGTAGACACCAAAGATATTCAGTTAAGAGACCTCCGTTCCAAAATTTCCATTATTCCTCAGGACCCTGTTTTATTCTCCGGTACTCTTCGTTATAATTTAGATCCTTTTGATGAATATTCAGATGAAACTTTATACAGAGCTTTACAAGAAGTAGAACTGAAAGATCCAGCAAATATTATCAACAGACTAGAAAATAGAGTTCTTGATAGAGGATCCAACTACAGCGTAGGACAAAGGCAGCTTATTTGCCTGGCAAGAGCTGTCATTAGAAATAACAAAATTCTCATGCTTGATGAAGCTACTGCTAATGTAGATCCACAGTAAGTATTTAACTTATTTTTATTTTTATATATTATTTTTTTATATATTTACTAGATGGTTAAGTCTAAATAATAAATGGACAAATGTTAAATCAACAATTAATTTTAGAACTGATGCACTTATTCAAAAAACCATAAGAACTAAATTCGCTAACTGTACAGTACTAACTGTAGCACACAGACTAAACACAATCATGGATTCAGACAAAGTGTTGGTGATGGATCAAGGAATAGTAGCAGAATTCGACCATCCTTATATTCTACTTCAAAATCCAAATGGAATATTCACTAAAATGGTAGAAGATACTGTAAATGCAGTAAACAACCAACTCAAAAAGATTGCTAAGAATACATATCTAGGATAAATATTTTTCCGTTGCGCGAATGAATATTAAATTATTATTTAGATTTTAGTTTTTTTACTTTATATATTATCTACTAATAAACTCTATCTACAATGTGAAATAATTACTTGTTTTTTCATTTAACTATACTTTTTTTAATTGTTCAATTCAGTTAATTTTTATTTAACCTTTATCGGTATTATTTCTATATAATAGTAATCTTATTAATAACCGTTATTTTGTTTTTAGCATATACAAGGTATCCCAATAGTGTGTAAAAGTCCAACAGTTCCTTTATTAGATTGGAACCAAAATTCTACATAGCAAAATCGTCGGGGACATTAAGCTTTACAACCTAAAATTATTTTCATTTATAAAGAGTGTTCTGTAGCTGCAGGCTACATTTTTTTAGATACAATGGTACATTTTTTATTACTTATTTGAATTAATTTTTTAAATATCCGAATATAGGATTTATTAGATATATACTGGACTTTTCAAAAGTTATGACCACTTTAATATCAAAATCGTTGTAGGTATATTGCATAATAACCTGTATCTAATTAGGAACATTTGTTATTCCATTTTTTGTATAGTTAGTAGTTTAGGTATGCGCTCTACTTTTATCTGTTTTATAATTTTTTGATAAAACCTTTAAATTACATACAGGGTAAGTCAAAACTCGGAACATAAATTTTTTCAAATTATTTAAACGGAACACCCTATATTTTGTACACCAAATAAATACAGAACCAGGAGCACAGATCGCTTCACTTTTAGATGATACGTCGCGAAGAGTACTTCCTCCATGCCAATGAAGAAGACTGCCGCAGGTGCAGTTGAAACGTTTGGAAGAAAAATCCGTAGACCACTTCAAAGCAGCCCAGAAGAAATCTACCGCACAAACACCAGCCGTGAAAGCCAACACAAATTAAGTTTTTAATGTTTTTCTCAAATCCGAGAAATTTTTAGGAAATACATACATTCATAAAGAGAAATATTTGTGGGATATTTTTAGTATTACCATTATCTCTTTAAGGGTTGTGCTGAGAATTTTTTTATAGTTAATACCACTCATAACTTTTAACGAGAAACCTTCTACTGAATTTTTTCACGAGAATTTATACTAAGTTACATATTTTTTTGGTCATATATCATAATATTTCAAAAAGCTACCAATCCCTGGAGATACATGTACTATGTGCGATGTATTTAAAAAAATGTATATAATAAAAATCTTACCCTCGAAACTATGGTATTAATTATCCAAATTCAAAAAACAAAACATGGATGAAAGAGGTTGAAAAGACCTTTAAAATAAGTGTTACTTGACGCTATATGCCATTTGAAATTTATTACTTAGTAGATGTGGCGACGTCATCGTGAAGACGTTGGAGTTAACTCTTATGCCAAAATGTAATATTTTTGATATAGTTTCAAGCTATCTTGGTCGCATTTCGATAACTCACCTCGCTCAAAAAATAAAAAGGTTGGGTGACTTTATAAACGAAATCTATAATTATACAATCTAGGGTAAATGTCATATGTTTTTCATAAAAACTATAACTTCATTCTTTTATTATTATTATACTCCTATGGATTTTTCAACATATGTAGATTTACCAGCGTCAGCTCTATTCTATTGACAATCTTTGTTTTGGAGGCAATGTTAATTTAAATGTTTCTATTGCGGAGGTTATTACAAAACCTGTAGACATTTTTTACAATTTCGTTCGCTTCAGACTGGACCCATATAGCTGTTTTCAATTGCTGAGAATAAATTAAAATTATCAAACAATAAATTGTCGTCCTGAAATACCCTTTGAAGAAATCGAATAATATTATGCAGGTATAAATTGCTCCCTGTAACAAAAGATTGGACTATGATCGATTTTTGTATAGTATATTATACAATGTTATCTATTTTAAAAAACGTTTATTTGATTTTTTTGCCTTAACTAGACATGATGAACCGGCCACTAAAATTAGAATATTGAAAGAAAACATACCATATTCTATCTTTTTGAAATCGTAATATAGATGAAACAATTAAAAGTATGATATAAAATTTAGAAAGGTAAAAGATAAAATATATGTGCCATAAAATTACACAATTTTTCAAAAACTTTTTAATAATTCTTATGACAATTGTTTTATTTTGTAGCAGCGTCAGATAAGATATAAAAAATTGACAAGCATTTCATATACAGACTTGATTTTTTATTATGAATATTCCAACAAATAATTTTCTTCATTTTCTAAAACATATGGCCAACATTATATATTTAGTCAAGAAGATAATCTATAAAAGTTTAACTCCCCAAATTTATTTGTTCGTTTATATTGTAAGATTTGTTTTTTGCTACTAATTACAGATAAAAATTAATACTACAAAAGACTTATTATTTTTCGTTTACTTATGAATAAATAAAGAATTAATTGTTTAAAGCTACAAATGAAATTAAACACTGATATGAAAAGAGCGAAATCAGTCAGATACCTGAACTGATGGTGATCATTTTCTGTAGATGTAAGTAATTAATTCTAAGTTACATGTAATTTTATATTTCAAAAATAAGAATTTGCCTACATAAACTAGCAAAGATAAAATAATTATTAATTGTAAAATAATCATACGCCACACAAAAACATTTTTTTTAAATACTGTATTAAAACGAAAAATTGATAGATATGTATTAACAAAATAATTGTTAACTTTTTAAAACCAAGCAAGAAACCTGATTTTATATAATTGAAACATATATAAAATAACAAACATTAAAAATAAAAAAAGTTTTATATAAAAGGTATTTTAAAATATTAATACAAGAGTGATATAGAGGACCCAAAAAACTTGTGATAACTTAATCACATTTTTAACTCACTCCAAAGTAAACCATTCTAAATTTGAAGATAGGGATACGTAAATGTTTTTTTTATCTTCAAAAGTTTCGCACAACAAACGTTTTCAAAGATTTGCGCTAAGCTAAATTTATTTTAGACCCCAAATCTTTTTTGAACTCAACTGTTTAAGAACAATTTGAAAATATAAAAATATTCAGGGTATGATAGTCCAAAAAAAATTATTAAGCTAAGTTTTTGAAACACTGTATTATTTTTGTATAAACAACAAACTAGGGGCTTTAATAAAAAATATTTATGGCCGGTGACCACCCAAAACAAAAAATATATAAACATATAAATAAAGGTATATACAAACAGAGCGGATATCGATGTAAAACGCTTTTCAATAATTTAAATAATGTAGTCCATACGTTAGTGGTTATTTAATTCGTTGCAAATATTTTTTTACATGCAGAATGTTAAAAAAATAATTCTCCTCGTAGATGATGGGTATTCATTTAAAAAAAACGAGCTGAATTTTGTCACATAATAATTTAAAAAATTCAATTTGCTAATAATGATGAACAAATTGGCAAAATTATTATGATATTTTTTATGTTTCGTTAATATTTGTGAATATTTATTATTATAATTATCTCTCACTGCGAATATTTATTTACAACAAAACACACAATGTATTACGTGAGTTTCTTAATATTTAAATTATGTAGTGTGTCGCATCTATTTTTTTAAGATATTCTCTCTCGAAAACTAAGAATGGTATTTTTGATAACAGTAAATCTTTAAAATAAGCGTAGTTAATAATGTTCACACACTTAATATATAACGCCTTGACCCATTTTAGCATAAAAATATCACAATAAAAAAAATTACTAGATTTATCCGATTTGAATCCACTGATATTTTCTTATTACGTCATTTTAAAATGAGAATATTTAAAGCAATGAACGAATAATGAATATTTGGAATGATTATTATAATAAAAAAAAGTTCTAGTTGGCAATTTCACCATTCTTTTGGCATAAACTCTTTTATTTAGATTTTTTTTGTACTGCTTCTTCTTTTTAATAGTAAATATTAATTATTTAATACATGTAACTAAATTTGTTTCGGAAGCTTAGTTTATTAAAAACTTTATAAAAAAATATGAAATCAAATATTAAATAAAAACTAAATATTAAATAAAAAACAAGAAAATGTTATGCAAAATATCGTAAATTTAGTAAATTTGATATTCGACTATGTTTAAGGAATTAATATAAATTTATAAATATAAAGCCAAAAACTTTAGTCACTAATTTAATAGTATAAAAATAGATTTTTCTGGAAAATTTTCACAAGATAAACTTGAAAGTATAAAAATGAATTAAGTAATATGTAAATATGTTTAATACAAATTTAATGAGATCATTATATTTTTTTTACCTGTCTTAACAAATAATCTAATTTTAACTTCAAGGCGATAATACATAATGCATTAATAGAATTTGTCAAGTAATTGTTTATATACAGATTGAGTTACAAAGAATGGAAACCAGAGGATGTGAATAATTCTAGTTCCCAAAATATGAAGATTTAATCCAACACACTTAATTCAATTGTTCTTAATTAAACTTAATTAAACAAATTTAGGGTATTTTTATTCTATTAAGTCTAAACTTCGTACAGAAAGTGTCAAACGCAAATTGTTTTAATAATTTAGATAACAGAGGTACATAATATTCCAAAACGTTACATTAAAGGAGAAAATACTTATATATTCTTTGGATCATTTGTATGGGTACTTTGATTCGAAAATATGATATAGTCAATCTTCTTAATAAGAAACAAATACTTATCAGAAATCTTTATCAGAAATCAGAAAGCATTAATTCTTTTGTAAAAGAGTGGCCTCTTGATACTTAATATTAAAACATTTAATTATATATATATATATATATATATTTAGTAGGGGTCTCAATAAAGCCATGCTAAATAATGAAACAAGAGTTACAACGACTCCCAAATACAGGGAGATGTAGGACAGTCAGTATTATTTAATATCCCTAAAACTCCACTTATAAAAATTATAATAATTTGAACTACATAATCCGGATAATTCAGTGTAACAGAAAAACCTTTATTTGCAAAATTTTTGTTAAATAATAATCGTAAATTTAGTATAAAAGATTTAGTATTACAAATGATTATTAAAAGTGCAATAAAATCTAAAGACTAAAAACAAACCCAAATAACTATTTTTCAAGGAATATAGATGAGCCTCCGAATTAACAAAAATCGTACTTAATCAAGTAAGTTTACAAAGTACTTTTACTCTTTTCTAAAATAAATCTGGGGGCTACTGAATACCGGCTAAGCGCAATAGATTCATGCACGATCTATGTACGTTCTTTATTAGTAAATAAGAACCGATGAGATAAAGTTGCAAATACGCAATAGCAAGGTTGTTTAATTATATGTGCTAGTTTTAGAGCAGTGGCCTACAGGCAATGCAACGCTCGAAAAGTAAAGAACACTCTTAAAAACTAATTTTCGATATATACATACATATACATATACATACAAATGTACTTTTCTTTTAGACTCGGCCTATATTTATAAAATTTCTTTTATAAATTTACTATTATCAAGAAAAGGGCATTTCAAAATAGTGTGTCTTTTGCATAAATAATGGACTCAACAGAAGTTAATGATAATCCCAACCCAAGGGAAAATGCCAATATTTTTTCAATTTTATTTTTCGGGTATGTTAATATCTTATTTATAAAAACAGATTTAGGAAATAATAATTTTTTAGATATACCATACCGATATTTAGAAAAGGACTTAAAAAAGAGTTAGATGTAGAAGACGTATACAATACACTTTCAACTGATCAAAGTGACTTGTTATACAATAGACTGGAAGTGTAAGTATACCAATGCATTCATTATACAGGAAAATTAAAAATAAAACTCCACCACAGAGACCCCTAAAATACTTAATGGATTTAACAAACTTATAAAGCACCTTACATCTTATATTCTCAATATAAAAGATGATAAATAGTTTTTTATTGTCATGTATCAAACTCATTCTCATATTTTATGTTTGTAGCAACTGGAACAAGGAAATTGAAAACTCAAAAAGCAGTATAAAAAATAAACCAAGTTTACTGAAAGCAATAGCAAAAACTTTTTGGCCAGAGTACCTCTGGTTAGGTATACTTAACGGTTTTGCTGATTTGGTACTAAAAACCAATATACCTTTTATGTTGGGAGGTATCCTGGATTATTATGCTCCTGGATCAACTAAAACCAAATTCGAAGCTAATTTGTATGGTTTGGGACTTGTTTCATTTACATTACTCAATTCTATATGTATTAATCAATATTTAAATAACTCTGCTCACGCTGGTATGAAAGTTAGGTCAGCAGTATGTGCTTTAATTTATAAAAAGGTACATTTTCTCTCTAGATCATTGAATATCTGGTACAATTTTTAATTAAAACCTCAAAATATAAACAAGTGGTGATTGTTTTAGGCAACCAGATTAAGTCGAACTGCTTTAGGTGACACACCAGCAGGTAAAGTAGTCAACTTGCTATCCAATGATGTAGCAAGATTCGACTTTGCTTCTTCAATACTCCACCAGATGTGGATTGGACCAATTTCTGGAATAATCGTGATGTTCATGTTGTACCAAAGAATCGGTTTTTCTGCATTAGCCGGAATATTAGTTATAGTATTTATGATACCATTACAAGGTAATTACATCTATCATTTTCACCAACCTATTTACAAAGAATAAAAGCAAATTATATTTTTTCTAGTTTATTCTGGAAGACTTGCAGGTAATTTCAGAGACCAAACTGCATTAAAAACTGATGAAAGAATAAGATTGATGGATGAGGTAATTCTTGGAATTCAAGTGATTAAGATGTACGCTTGGGAAATTCCGTTCCAGAGGATCATTAGTTTAGCCAGAAAAGCTGAAATTAAAATTATACAAAAATCTTCTTTTGTTCGAGCATTTTTTACAACTTTGGGCTTAGCTACAACCAGAATAGCTCTTTTTGCAACTCTAGTGACTGTTGTATTATCACAGGAAGAAATTAATGCTTCCAAGGTACAATATTTACTCTATCTATAGTAGAAAATATATATTTATTTTATTTTACTTCAGGTTTTTGTGTTAATGTCTTACTTCAATTTGTTATCTATAACATTAGTTGGTTTTTTCATCAGAGGTGTTACAGAAATTGCTGAACTATTTATATCCATATCCAGGCTTCAACATTTTATGGAAAATGAAGAATACAAATATGTACAATTAAACAACACAATTGCCAAACGACAAAATACATATAATGATATTTTAACCGTAAAGAACTTAACAGCAAAATGGAATGCCAGCGTTGTTGAACCCGTTTTAAAAAACATCAATTTAAACGTTAAAAGAGGAAAATTAATTGGAGTAATTGGTACAGTAGGTTCTGGAAAGAGTTCTCTTCTTCAGTGTCTTTTAGGTAACTGACGAAATTTTTAGTAATCAACGGATTAACGGTTACAACTCTCTTAACAACTGTTTTGGTACTTAGGATGAAAATTCTCCTCCGTTCATTTTCACACTATTAAACAATCACTTTTGTTGAGTATGCTGTTATTTTGTATTGTTAAATCTAATGCCCCACATTTTTACTTTAATTTTGGAGGTCTATATAGCTTTTATTTTTAGGTGAATTACATATTACTATGGGTTCTATAGAAGCCAATGGTAGTTATTCTTACACTTCTCAAGAACCTTGGATTTTCGCAGCAACTATTCGACAAAATATCCTCTTTGGTGCCGAGTATGACAAAAATCGATTCAAAGAAGTAATTAAAGTATGTGCATTAGAAAAAGATTTAGAACAATTCGAAAATGGAGATCTTACCATTGTTGGAGATAAAGGAGCTTCTCTCAGTGGTGGGCAAAAAGCAAGAATTAACTTAGCAAGAGCTGTGTATAGAAATAAAGATATTTATCTATTGGATGATCCATTGTCGGCAGTTGATATTCATGTATCTAAAACTATATATGAACAATGTATTAATGGATTTTTAGAAACTAAAACTAAGATTTTAGTGACACATCAAGTACATTATCTGAAAAATGCAGATCACATTATTATTTTAAATAACGTAAGTAAATATTTCATAGTCAAATAATTACGACTTTTTAGTATTTATTTTAGGGTTGTATTGAAAATGAAGGAACTTTCAACGATTTAGCCAATAGTGACAATTTATATGCTAAATTGTTAACAACAGAACAAGATATGAGTGAAGAACCGAAAATTAAACAAATTGACCGCGTAAAATCATCCAGAAGTTCTATAAGGGTATGTAAAATTAAATATTTTAGGTAGCTCGAAAAATATGTTAACAAAAAAAATTTGTCATGTTCAATTACATGGGCTTTCCCGAACGATTTGAAAGTTCTCTCTTAAAAATATTTGTAAATATATTACACTTTTTTAAATAAAATATTTATTATCAAATGAACTACTTCCATTGTTATATTGAATTTGTGGTATTTTCTGTATTAATTCTATTCAACTAATACATATCTTTACCATTTTACAGAGTAGAGCTTCAATAGTAAGTTTAATAAGTGAATTGAGTGACTTGAGTTTAGAAAATAGCCATCATATCTCTCTTAATTTTGATGAAGATCAAAAAGCTCCAAAAATGATAGATATGCTAGAAGAGACTTCAAAAGGCAAGGTCACAGGATCGCTTCTTCTGCAATACTTCCAAACTGGTGCAAATTGCTTTAATGTAGCCGGGGTTTTAGTGCTCTATTTTCTTGCTCAAATAGCTGCAAATTGTGTAGATTACTGGATTAGCGTCTGGACAACAATCGAAGAATTCAGGGTGCTATCACAAGTACAATCATTGTCATCACGTCCATTTGAAAACGTAACTGAAATACCATCTTCTACTCCACAAAATACTAAACTTTTATTAAGTACTTACCCCAACTGGTCCACAGAAACATGTCTGTATATTTACGGAACTTTAACTGGTGTTGTATTGATTTCAATATTAGGAAGATCATTCTCCTTTTATTCACTAGCAATGTCTTGTTCGAAGAAACTTCATCAGCATCTTTTCGAAGGGATCATTTACGCTAGAATGCGATTTTTCGACACCAATCCTAGTGGCAGAGTATTAAATAGATTTGCCAGAGACATCGGTAGCATTGATGAAGTTATACCAAGGATTCTTCTTGACGGTGGGCAGGTAAGATTTAGTTTTCTTTTTATTATCCAAATATAAAAGAAAGGAAGAGCCTTGTAGTTTTTTTGTACTAAGCCAGAGAAATTTAAAAGAGATATTTAGCAAGGGTGACTTGAAATGAATTTAAAATTATGTGGTTGATGAAATGACAGTTTTACCTCATGTAGATGACTATCATCAAAAGAGACGTGTAATAATTAATGAAGAAATCCAAGCTTGTTGACTTATCATGCCAAGTGAAACATTACTTTTATCTTACATATGCTCTACAATTCCATATGGAATTATATAAAATGAACTAGAAACTCAGAGTCCCAAATTATTATTAACTCCCTCTCTCAATAAATACCATAACCTCTATAAATACCATCACTCCCTCAAAAAATACTTGAGTTCTACTCTTACAACACCAACCATGCCAGGCATCCCACTCCAATTTTCGTAAATAATAAATAAATATGCACAAACCATTTTTTTCTGATAACAGAAACCAGCCAAATGAGTAAACAACTCCATTGCTAAACATAAACAAGACTAACCCAAATATTATAAGAGGTCCTCTAAACAAAATGTTACAAAGATTAGAAGACCGCTAAGAGATACACCAACCTTATTTACTGAATTTCTGATCCACGAAGAGAAAACTAAAAAAACTAAATCCGTTCCCAAAGAGAGAACTCTGAATGAACAATACGTGCAAAACCTTAAAAATACAAAAGGATGTAGGTAATTTCTTTTGAACAACTGATTGAATTCCTAGAAATGTAAAAGACTCATCTGATGCTCAATTAATAAAATTGATACTCCAAATTCTTTAATCAAATAAAGTTTCGCCACCAAATTTGAGAATTACATACAGTTCTGCCACACAGGTACACACAGATACATCTAAAACCAGTAATGGGATAGTATCTGAAGTCATTACGTCGGATCTTAAGTTGCGATTTAAACAATCAGCAATATCTAGTATTTCTAATGATAAAATATGTCCTATTATGCGACAAATTATCCATATAAAATTTAACACTATTCCTTGATCTCTCACAATTACAGACTCGCACGATTTCATCCACAAAATCAGTCAACTTTACATTACTAATTAAACATATGAATTACCTGCTCGTCAAGAAATAAACAACATCGTAGAATTGTTGTGCGTTTCTTCAAATATAGACCTTCAAGAAAACGAAAAAGTTGATCGGCTTCGGTGCTCAGCATCCAATAATGATGGACGTAGTGACCAAAATAGGCGATTCTGTGCTAAATAACTAAGTTTTTCCTCAAATTACAAGTGCTAAAACTGTGGCAAAATCTGTGCAATTATTACCCGGGAAATTAAAGTAATAGTGACTTCATCATCGAAAAAATTTTAAAGGCAACTCATCTCAAGTCACACTAACTAAATTAGGACTCACACAAAACATACACTCCAACTATCTGTTACCTAGAATGGAGCGTCTTCAATATGAACTGTGCATTAGACAACTAAAAATATTATGTAATACATATGTTGCATATGTCGCTAATTAGTTTTGTATCTCCTAAAATCTTAAATTACATAATATTTCATTGTTTTGCTTTATATCATTAAACTTATAGACTGTATGTAGTTTCCAGAATAATAAATAAATCATTGACTGTGATCATAAAATATTCAGATCAGTAAGCTAGTCTTAATATGATAATTGTTTCATCTTTTTTTTAATAATTTTTAGAGGGTGTTACAAATTATTGGTTCTTTGGTACTAATAGGAATAGCGAATCCATACGCCATTGTATTAGCTGTAGCTCTTGCTGTTATGACAGCAGTGCTTAGAAATATATATTTAAGAACTTCTCAGAACCTTAAGAGGATTGAAGGAAGACGTAAGTTTAAGAAAAGTGTCTTTTCCAAATTCCTATATAATTACATTTTTTTAGTGAGAAGTCCTATTTTTACACATTTAAATGCCACGTTACAAGGTTTGCCAACGATAAGAGCTCTCAAAACTGAGGAAATATTACAAGCAGAATTTAACAAGATTCAAAACTACCACATCAGTTCGTGGTTTATGAACATATCTTGTGAAGTAGCTTTTGGATTTAGTTTGGATCTTTTGTCGTGTATTTTTATTACTGTTCTCGTCTTCAGCATTTTGACATTTGATGAGAGTAAGATAAAACTCATTTTAATGTAATTTGTCACTTATTGTACTCATATTTTACATTCTCTTTTTTCATTATTTATTTCTCAGGTATGGGTTTAACTGGTGGTACTATAGGCTTAGCAATCAATCAAGCCAGTGCTCTGACTGGTATGATACAAATATCAATGAAAATGACAGCAGACATAGCCAATCAATTAATGTCAGTCGAAAGAGTACTACAATACAAACAACTTCCTAAAGAACCTCAACCACTTGTTCCAAAAACACTACCAAAATCTTGGCCAAAGTCCGGCAAAATTGATTTTGAACGCGTTAAACTTAGATACTTCGAAGATGGTCCATTAATTATAAATGATATAACTCTCCAAATTAAACCAAAAGAAAAGGTTGCTTTATTTAAGTGCGCTTACTTTTATACTATAAAACCATTTTTTTTAGGTTGGTGTAGTGGGAAGAACAGGGGCTGGAAAATCGTCTTTGATTGCTGCCCTATTTAGATTAGCTGATATCGAAGGAAAAATCGCAATAGATGATATAGAAACAAAAGATATTTCTCTAAAAGATCTAAGATCCCAGATTTCAATCATTCCTCAGGACCCTGTCTTATTCTCTGGTACTCTGCGTTACAATTTAGATCCTTTTAATGAATATTCGGATGAAATATTATACAAAGCTTTACAAGAAGTCGAATTAAAAGATCCAGCGAACATTACCAACCAGTTGGGAAACCGAGTTCTAGATAGAGGGTCCAATTATAGTGTAGGGCAGAGGCAATTGATCTGTTTAGCAAGAGCTATCGTTAGAAATAACAAAATTCTTATGCTCGATGAAGCCACTGCAAATGTAGATCCACAGTGAGTCCCTCATAAAAAATACCAAAATTTCTAAGTCAATCTAAACAATCTAAACAAATATTAAAATTAATATTTAACGGCCAATTCTAAACTTATTCTAAAAAAAGTTAATTTTAGGACAGACGGGCTCATCCAAAAAACCATTAGAACTAAATTTGCAGATTGCACAGTACTGACTGTAGCTCATAGATTAAACACAATCATGGATTCAAATAAAGTGTTGGTGATGGAGCACGGAAAAGTAGCCGAATTCGATCATCCTCATTTGCTACTCCAAAATCCAAACGGAATCTTCAGCCGAATGGTAGAAGATACTGGATTTACAACAAGAGAACAACTGAGGCGGATAGCAAAGGATAGTTATAAGAATATAGCGACTTTGCAGGAGTAAATGTGATAGATATTGGAATTATATGTTTTATGTATATTTATTGAGATATTTTTTTTTACCTTAAACGTTTTAATTGATTAATCCTGAAATTCGGAAAACCAACAGTTAAAAGTAGATATTTTATTGTACTCAACATTCGTATGTGGCCCTAAATTTTATGAAAAAAAATTAATAAAAAAAGGTAATAAATATTAAAAACTTGTTTATCATAAATATACGAAAATTACAATAGAATAATAAACAATAAAAGAGATATAGAAAAAATCACACATAGGCTTGTATTACAGTTTTTTTAACAACAATAGCCTTTTATCTAAATTTTTTGAGAATATTAAATAAAAGAGGGATTGGAATAGTAATTGTTTTGTTATAGATTATTTCCCTTCCTAGTATTGACTATATAAGTGAATAATATATACTTTTAAAGCTATTTAAGGTAAGATAATATTTTAACAGTTTAAACCTTGATCAACAGTTTTTATTTATTTCGTTTATTTATGCTTCCCATCTCAAAAGGAGTTCGATAATAAAACCTAAATATTTAACTGGCGTGACTCGCGGATTTTACAATATAACATAACTGAGTGATATAGGTATAAATTAGTCACAATGAAACTCAAAATCGTTACGATAAAAAATGTAATTCCATAAAATTATTTGACTTTGACAACTAGTTTCCAAAAAGAAGCCATCTTCAGGTCTGTAATTAACAATAATCTACATTAATAATAATATTACATGACAATAAAAAGAGACTTACCAGCATAAGATCCTAGTTCAATTAAAAATTAACCATTATGAAAAAATAAACATGAAAAAATGGTAAAAATTTAACATTAGAAACGAACAATAATTGGCAAACATTTTCAACGTTCAAGAAATTACGTATCAAATTTAAATTAAAATTACACCAGAAGATCGAGTCTTATCTATGATAAGGAAAATCAAACTCGGTGACTTAAACCATAAAATGGGGAGGTGAAGAACGCAATAACGTTTGAGATTGAATCCAAGGATAAAAAAGGTAAGGAAGGAAGAACCAAATATGGAAAAATGAAAGAAATAAATATCCTTAAATTCAGAAACAGAATCACGAACCATTTCAACAAGTCTTAGAACGTGGTTAAAAGAAAATTCATGGTAACCACTACCAAATAAAGGTGTGGGTAGGTACATGGCAAAACCGATACGTACAAGAAAATAATTAGGAACCAAATTAGACCCCAATAAGGGAAACGAAACCAACTGCATTAGTAAACCGCACCAAGTCCATATAAAAATTAAAAGGATTAGGAAAAGGAATTTTAAAAAAACGAAGCACAATTTAAATTCTAACGTCTATAGTTTTTGTGGGGAGACGTCATAGTCAATTTTTTTCAATGCCAACCCCCAATTTTTTATCTGGTCTTACCACTTGAATGACGATATAAAAAAATGACTACCTTGTATAACAGTTTTGTTGAGAAAAAGTCATTTGTTTCCAGAAAAACTCTTTTTTTATTGTTGAAGAATGCAACCCATAAAAATCAAGAAAAAAACAAAAATTCTATGATATTTGGACGCTATTTTTCTGGAACGATGGATAGGACGAAGAGGATTAGTGGAATGGCCAACCGTAGATTTTTTCATTCCTTTTTGAGGAAATGCACTTGAGTTTTAACTAGCTCAAATAATTGCCTTTTTAAATTAGTGCATTGCTTAATTTGTGTGTGTTGGTAAAGTTCGAGTAACCCTTACTATTAATAAATTGAGTGTCGAAGGTAAGATCAAGTAAAATACAAAGGATAATTATCAAGAAAAACAAATTTAGAGATACAATATTAGAGAAATAGCTAATCCGGATCAAAGGAACATAAAATGGAACAGTTAATTACTGGGTTGGGTGTAGCAGTGAACTGTAAGTGATTTTAATAATCAGCATTCAAAACACAGTTTACTAAATTCGTTTTCATTTAAATTTCGTCTCAGTGTATGAGGTTGAACTAGAATCATAAGCAAATAATATCTTTAGGGTGAAAATTCTGTCAAGGTCCAATCGGACCAAGCAAATCTATTGAACAAAACAAATTATTTTCTCAATAAATTCTTCAACATTTTTTAACGTTGAGGGGTCAGTTTGTCACACACAAAGTAGTTTACCGCGTCATATTTTGGTATAGTTTAGGGACTACACAAGTAAGTAATCAGTAATAAGCATATGTTGTATTATTGTGTTATCAGTTTTGCTTCATCTTATAATATTTATATCAAATAAATACACTACATCTCATAATAAAATTAATTTTATGGACGACCAACGTTTTAAAACATCCCGTATGCTATTTTTAACTTACATACCCGTATTCTAGTTTTAAGTTACGTAGCGGTATGAAAACACGTTTTTAATTATTTAAACGTTTTTTTTTATAAATTTGTTTTAATTAGGAGGATATAAAACTTTATGTTCACAAGGGCACGCGACCGTGCAGTTAATTAATTACTTTCATATATCTCGAAAACGGTTAATATTTTGAAGATCACTAAAGTACAAAAAGGAGAAGGCTTTCCAAATTAAATATTAAAGTTGTAAATTATTGAGTGATAAAAAAATAGTGGCTGATTTCTTCTGATGAATATGATGTATCTGGCGATATTCACGAGTTAACTCACATCTAATACCATATTCTTGTTCTTTAATTTTAAAATATTTATCTAGAAAGCTGGCTAATTTATTAACAAGAGTATATTTTATTTTTCTTTCTTTCAACACCCTGTATTTTACAAAGAAGAGATATTAGATCCAATATTTTTAAGTCAAGTATTATTATTTTTGCCTTCTGAACATACAGTTATAATTTGACCCATTACTTATGACCCTGTATATGGAAACCTGAGCCAGGTCCGTAAAGGACATAACGTGAAATAATAAAAGGAAGGGATTGTATAGTAGATCATATGAATATGAATAGTATGTTACAATTAGAAGAATGGATTAATATGTTTAAATATATGTAAAACAAATGGTACATGTAGAATATTGATACATCTATTGAGTAAAAGCGTTGTTAAATATGACATCTACCATATTTAGTTACTGTTATAAAAAATGGTGTCTGCTACTGCTCCCTTACTGCCAAACAAGTGTCTAAAGCTTGAGGTAAAATATCTTTCTGAAAATAATAATTCTTAAATTTAGAAGAGAAACACTGTTATTTCAATTGCAACATGAACTGAAAAAAATTAAAGTGGATGGGAATAAACTTAATTAATTATCATAAAAAATAAAATATGTGTCCGTTTTCTCAAGCCTACAACGAAACTCAATCTACAATATAATATTTATTTTTAAGATTATATTTAAATTGTTATTAAATAAACAATTTACAGAATAGGTATCTGAAATAAAGAAATGTCTTTAAAAAACGACCAGTTAATGTAATTCCTAATAACAGTTGATATTTTCGAAAATATATTATTTAACGGTCCATACTATTTACTATATGGATAGCTATAACAGCTCTGGGCATTCTAGGTTGAAAAAGTTTTACCTTACCAAAATGACATTCAAACCCTAGAGAGGTATTTTCATCCGTAGAAACCAAATATGTAAAAATACACAGAAAGTTCCAGTTTAAGATTTTATTTTCATAACTTTTTTAGGGAAACAGTTTGTGGACCATCTTGGATTTTTATGTGAGTTCATATATTAATCATATATTAATCCCAATATACATAACATAAATTAAAAAAATCCCTTAGTTTTCAAGATAAGCCTGAGCCAGCCAGGTTAGTTTTCTTTTACGTTCAATAAATGAATGCTTAGATGAAAACTTTTCATTCCCATAACTAAGGTAAAATGGAAATAATCAGTGAACTGTCCAGTCGTATTGGATGAAACAAATACGTTCTGCAAAAGAGCTTTTGTAAGCATTGACGAGTGGAAATTTTTTAAATTCGCTGATCGCAAAAGACATTCTCTGAAGTCTCGCGATAGTACAGGATAAAATCAAATAATAAATTCCTTATAAAGGAGACATTTTCCGGTAGACTGGACCTGCGTCACGCGTAATATAACGCTTCGGTGAGGAAATGGGCGACTCGCAAAGTAGGTATCAGGTTGCTGAAAATTGGGGAAAATATTGCTTGTGTGAATGTTTTTTATCACAACCTTACGTTATTCTTACGTAGCCATAAATCATAAAATAATAACAATAAATAATAGCTTCTTTTACTTGACTACTTGGAAAAAACTGCAAGTTGTCGGCACATAATTGGGTTAATTAGATACTGATCCAGAATCCGGTCGTGGTAGATTCTGTTATTGAGATTATTTAAATTATTTTTCTTATAAATATTAAAGGATAAATTACACTTATCTGATTTTCCACAGTATTACAAAGTTTTTTAAGTTAAATTGAATGACCAAGGTTTCGGTATTTTTATCTATAGCATTTTCGAGATTTGACATAAAATTGACAGATTCATTTAAAAGCGTAAATAACTTCATGTCATAAATATTTTAACCAATCATTATTAAAGCAATATGTACAACAATATTCTTCTTTTCCTAAAAATATTTTTGGTTATTATTATATTTTAGGTATTTCTTTATTTCATATTCCTCCAAAAAATCAAGTTCTTCTTTTTTGTCACTTATATGAAATACTTCCACTGTTGTTTCAATTGTGTTATTATGTGTAGGTTTGTGTTTAGTGTCAATAAAATGTTTTGCGTAATGTGACTTATCTGGTTGTTTTAATAATTGTTTACAGTACCTTACGTTAAAACTTCTAAGGGTCTGGCCAAGATAGATGGCGTTACAAGCTGGACAATTTAGTTTGTAAATACTGGATTTTGAAAATCTGATAATTTTGGGTAGGTCATTTAATAAAAATGAACATACATTATTTCATACTTTAAAAGATATTGTAGAAGATGTACGAGATATAATTTTTGTTATTTTGTTTGAAATATTTTCAAAATATGTAATTGTTCTGAATGACCCGTCATATTTAGGTTGTTTCGGAAAAATCAGGTTAACGACAACCTTTTCTTCTTTTTTATTATACAACCTATTTATTAGATGTAATGAATAATCACTAGAGGTAGCGATTGGTTTTATCATATTATTTTACCTTTTAAAATCATCCTTACTCATTGGTATTGAAAAATCTCTATGTATTATTGTATGAACAATTAAACTAAGCAAGTTTAATTATCTTAGATTACCTTTTGGACTAAATACCTATATAAAAATAACCAAAAATATTTTTACGAAAAGAAGAATATTGTTGTATATATTGCATAATAATGATTAAAATATTTATGATATAAAGTTATTTACGCTTATAAAAAAAACTATCAATCTACTGTCAAATGTCGAAAATGTTATATGTCAAAATAGCGAAACCTTGATCAATTCAATATAACTTAAAAAACTTTGTAATACTGTAGAAATTCAGGTAAGTATAATTTATCTTTTCATATTTATTATGGATAGTTTCCACAAAGTAAGAGTTGAAACAATTAATTTAAATATATTTATCTTATGAGTTTTGTATCTTTAATTACTTAGATGCTATAATTATTTCTATTATAAACTTTTTCTTTTAAAAGTCCCGAAAAATATGGACCTAATAGAGTAAGGTCAGAACTATTTGGTGGCCATCTGATAGTTCCAACATTTCCTATATGTATATATAACAACTATAGATAACAACAGATTGTCTTTATGCAGCGCGTTTATCATTATTACCTTTTATATAACAAGCAAATATCTGCATTTTTCTTCTTTACTCTACCCCTTTTTGGTTAAATAAATGTCATATAAAAATATAAATTGTTTTAGTAGCATACACCTAGTTGAATAAATTTATGTTTTATGTTAATTCTAATTATTCGCTAACTGCACTGTTCATTGCTAAATGTCTCAAAAACGACTGGAGATAATGCTATTGTATATCGTATTTTTAAAATAAGGAAAAAATATATCTTACAAATATTTAATATTATACAGCCTACACTTTAAAAAAATAGAAATATCTTTTATTGGGCGCGTCCTGCATAAGTAAATGTGGTATTCATGACATTTTAGAAAAATTTAAATTTAATAGTAAAACTTTTATTCGAAACTTTTTTATATCCCTAATAAAAACGAAAATAATGGGTGACCAAAATATAGCGAATAATCCTGTACATATTGCCAAATATCCAATAAATAATAAAACAAACAAATTAATATTCAAACATTCTAAAGATGATGAATATATTGACTTTATTTTGAAATGTTTTAAATTCGCCGTATAAATTCCTATAGCGGCATACTTAATTACAGAAAAAGTAATACAAAGTAATAATAAAAATTATACAAATTATACATTGAGATTAAATTCAAGAAATGTATATGTAATTTCTTATATATTTTTTGATAAATTTTAGAATTTTAGAATGGAATAGTTATCCTATATTTCCAACATAATTCGTGGCATGATCAAATACCGTTTGCGGAATACATGATAAACGCGAATAAATTATGACACAAATCTCTGCTTTCCACTAAAGAGAAATTTGAGTCCTACAAGTTTTCTCTCGAATTTTTACGATTGCCATATTTATTCTGGCTCTTAACTATTCTAAGGAATTAAGGGGCACACTATCAGTTGACACGTTTTTATATTTGGGATATAGATAGATTATGTTGTATCCGTCGAGAACAAATTTTCCTTGCGGTTAAACTAGTAAGGAAAACGGATTATATCGAAGTTCGGGAAATGTGCAAAGATGCCTGAATCTTATCGTATGTCACATGTTAGTATTCTTCAATCACTTTTTTAAAACCTTTGTTTTTTTTCGTTCTGTTCAAGATATTTTCTTGTTTCCAAAAATAACATATATAATTTTATGAATTACATAATTTTTAGGTAAATTTTTATTCATGTTACATTTTATTTCCGTTTTAATTAGTAAAACAAAATTTTTGAGTCGGTCCATACTTTTTTATTTAAAATTTAATTTTGTCGTAAGAATTATTTGTTTACACTTAGGGATTACAAATTTTTAAACAGGTTGACTTTTGAGCTATTTGCAACATTTATCAAAAAAAAATTATCTTTTTCTGTTGCAACAATACTTCACAAATTTTAATGAAAAACCGAAATGTGCATTTCTGACATTTATTGTCAGTCATATGTTGATCAACATTTATAACAAATATTATTTACCCATCTTTAAATTCTAGGTAAAATGAAATACGTTTCCTATCTTACATGTCCTTAGAACAAGTATTATTCGCTAATAATTGTTTCATAAAATTACTGTTGGCAAGGTTATACATACATTGTTATTTACTTCGGTATGACATATCTTTTAGCCCAGTCAATATTTTTTCATTTCTACTTCTAGCATTCGTTATAAAGTTCATATTGTTTTACTTCAATATTATCTTAAATTCGATATATTCAGAAGTATCTTTGAATAAGCAACAGAAATCAATGTAATATTTTTTTGCTACAAATACACAACCACTAATGCTTTAAAATATAAATGTGCAAGATAAAATATGCTTATCATAAAATTCCAGGATATTCTAAAATTCTTTAAATATAAATATTTTATAATATCGAGGAATTTTAAGATAAGTATATTTTATCTTTCACATTTATAAAAGATAGATTCCACAAAGTAAGGGTAGAAACAATCAGTATGCTTTTAAATATTTTGTATCAAATGTTAACTCTGTGTAAACTTTAAATAGTTTTTCAAAAGTTTAAATTCACTTCATAAATGGATTTATTTTTACATTGCTATAAAAATTACTGATGTTCTCTGTTTACTGGACTATAATCCTTGCATGGCTTGTTTTATTATTATTGTACAACGTCGAATACTGAAATTATTATATCAATTATGTTATTCCAAGGCAGTTACTGTTTGGTTTGCTTAAGAAAATAAGATTTACTAATAAAGATAAAGAAAATAGTAATTTCAAAAGTTCCAAATGTTTCTAAACGCTTATCGCGAACAGCCCGTGTATCAGTTTCGAAATTTTAATTCATATACTTACTTGAAAACACAGATAAACAATTCAATAAAGAACTATGGAAGAGTTTTTAAAATACGAATCAATTTATTCCGAAAAAGAGAAAATAAGTATTGGAGATGAATTCAAAAGATCACTCGGTAAGTGTTTTATAAACAAGTGTATTATTATTATTATTATTACAAGTATAATAGATATTAAAAAAATTACCTATAGTGGTCGAAAGCATGAAATCAATCATTTTTACTCATTTAGTGTAAATGATCTTGGTTATAAAATATTCCAAATATGGGAGGGACAATATCGTTTTTGTAAGAGGGATTGTGATACTATTGAGAACGTTTATAGGTGAATCTGCATTCAACATTCTTATGTTTGATTGACAGATATATCGTATCTCAAGATACGTCAATGTGTTTCTAATTCGTTTTTATTTTTATTTCATTTGTACCTTTCAAGATAAATAAGTATTTATTACGTATATATGGATTACATTACATATTTGGATTCTATGACGTTAAATAGATACTGATCAACTGCAAATTGCTTATTTGAATGTTATTTTGTATATTTTAAATTTTTTTTCATCCTAATTTGTAATTACTAAAACCAAAAAAATAAAAATTGTAATGATGGCGCAATATATTATTTAAATGGAAATTAAATTATTCAAATTTATTTGCCATCCTATTTTTTATATGCCCTTTACAATTGTCGATAATTATTTAATTATTAATTAATAATTTTCTCAGATAAAACAATAATTTTTTTTCTAGATCCACCAAAATTTTCCAAAGATAACCCTGTCTAAGCAGAAATAAATTATAAGCGACTTAAATACGTTAATAAAATTAAACATTTTAAAAAAAAACAAACGACAATATTAATAACTAAAAGTACCATTTTTTCTATAAAAAATGTAATCCTGCTTAAATTGCCTACATTGGTTTTTATTTTTTATATAATTCTGGTTCAATTGTAACTCATATACCTTATTTGAATTATAAATTTTCACTTTACCTTCTATATTTTCCTGGGTTGATTTTTTATTTGTTTGATTAAACAATTCAATTTTCATATTTCGTGTTTTTTTAATTTCATAGATTCCTGTTATTTGGACCATGCCGGTGCAACTTTGTATTCGGAAAAACAAATGCAGCTGATATTATCAGATTTATGTAACAATATCTACGCCAATCCACATTCGTTCCACCTATCTAGTAAATTGACAGAAGATCACATAGATATAATACGGTTTAGGTAAGTAAACAGACAAAAACTAGGTCTAAGTAATTTAGTAGGTATACTACGTTCGTAAATAGAATATTTTAATTTTATAATCTAAAATAAAGATAAATGACCAGTTTTAAATACATTATTGTTAAGAAATTATTTACTGACCTATAAAGTAGAACTAAATCAGAACCAGTTTGGTTAATTACGTTAATGAAATTAAGATTACTTTAAGGATTAAAATCTTAGAATAGATAGGTTTTCAATATTTTATATTTGCGCTTCCAGGAAAAAATAACTGATCGTGTCCAGTATAATAATAACTTCAAAAAGATAAAAGATAGTAAATTGTTATAAAAATGTGACAAACATGGCAAGATACAAGTAATGCTGTAGTGTTAAATAAATCGGCTGATAATGCTGTACTGTAATAAACCTAGTTCATTAGCATGTGTATCGAAAAAGATACATTTGTCGACAAACGCAAAACAAATTATTAAAAACGTTTTTTCTTACAATCACCGAAAAAAGAAGGATGAAAAAAACAAGTGTTATAGGAAACTGCTATTTTGACTGTAACAGTACTCTGAACTGATACTGTCGCATGTAGTAAATTAGATCAATTTAATGAAAATCTTATTCGGCGTACAATTTACAAAATGTATGCAACGCAATTTACAAAGACTTATTGAAGACGACGTAGATATACAGTGTGCTAAAACATATTGTGAAATTGGCTAAACCGCACAGATTTCAGATTTAAAAAAAATTACAAAAAACAAGGCCTTATGGAATCCCAACGTCTCCAAAGGTTACGGTTAGAGTATTTAACGAAAATTAAAGAATATAAAAGTTAAAAGAGATTTATTGTTTAATCGGAAAAAACTTATTTTTTTTGATGCCGATGATTCTCCGCAAAGGGTTGGGTCGATTTTAATAGTCAATGTATAATAAAAGCCCCTACAAATAAATGTGATGTAATGTAATTACACTCCGAAACTGGAAATGGATAGATTCAAAATGCAATTTCTTTATCTCCCAAGAATATTAAGGATTCCCACTTTGGTTACCATGAAGAAACTAGCTGTTTCTGAAGACTGGTTTACAAGTAAGATTCTGCCAAATATTTCCCTTAATAGCGTAATTGTAATCGACAACGCAAGTTATCATAGTAAACAATTAAATAAAATTCCTTGCTCAAAATATTTAAAAAGTAACAATATATGCACGACACTGATATACAGATTTGGCCCGAATATTAGAGGTCATACACGAATCCATGCGAGTGATAATGAACGCGTTATGAGACAGAGTGAACGTATTACTAATATCTTGAAGTAGGGATACATCGAGGTGGGAACATCGTTCCAGTCAATTCGATAGTAACGTACCGGCAGTCGTGGTCGTACCTCCAGTTCGGTCGATGGGGGACACATCATTGCCCGTTCCTTAAGATTTCTCCAATTAAATTTGGAAAGATCAATTATTTTAGATTACCGTTTAGACTAATATATATGTATATAATATTAACCATTATTTTTAGAAAATGAAGAATAATATTGCTTAGAAAATTTATAATAAAAAATTATACTGTATATATGTATGTATGTATTTACTTATTTATTTATTTATTTATTTATTTATTTATTTATTTACTGTTTTATAAGGTTTGATACCCAATTACAAAACATTGGCAGAGACAAAAATTTACATACAGATTTTTAATAATAACAATTTACAAGCACACAACACAAAATTTAAGGATGTATGTGAACACTAAAAACGTAGTGATTTATGTATTGCCTGATACTGATTGGTTGGAATGTTTATAATGGGATGGCATGTACATCAAAAATATGTCCATTTTAGACAAATGTCAAATGATGCATAAAAGTGCGAAACTCGAGTTACATAATAATTATTATATATGATATTATTTTTATATGATATAGAAATCATCAACTACAAGACGAAGTTACCACAAAGAACATAAAATAGACAAAAGATGATGAACTAGCAAGCGCAAATACTCTTAATTCTAAATAAAAAAATATTTTTAACTTTCAGTATCTACAACTATGTACTTTGACTCACAATAAATAAATAGTAGTGTTATTAATAATATTTTACTCATTGAGTACTTCCGTTAACATATTTACTTGATAATTTATAAATAATTGGAAATAATTGTTACAGGTCCTTTTAAAAACCTGTATATTTTGAAGAAAGTTATACTAAAAAACAATTGATTTAAATACTAAAAAGTTTTAATATGTAAAAAGAGTATTTTTGTCATAATTACCCTCGAGCCTTGAATTCTTAAGACTTCCACCGTATTATTGTATATTCAATCTAATTGAACATATATAGCATAAGTAAGTTAAAATCCGCAATTAGACGAAATAATGTTTCACCTTCTGTCAATGCTTCCGTACATCAATTAATTGAACGTAAGGTTGAAAAAATCGAACCAATTAGTTGGAAAAATTCAGTCTTACATGTAATCAAAGCAGATGACTCTTATATTCATACTATAAATGATACTTCTGACAAAATTATTATTAACTTAGATGACAGTGATGTCATATTGACCTCATAGAAAACTAATTTATATATTAACATTATTGTAAAAATCTACCACACTGTAAAAAGTATTTTATCACTGCTTTTAAAAATGTTTAATTATTTGTTGTTTACATGTTTCATCTATTTTCTATTTAGTAATTATAACTTTTACATTTTTTTAAATTCCAACACTGTGACTCATAATCAATAAAATGTATTGTTTTATCTATGAATTAGAAGATTCTTTATTAATTTATAAAACATTTTTTATTTTTTAGACTCTTCTATGCTAACATAAAATGTTTTTAATAAATAAACTCAGTTTTTCAAATTCATCAAAGTTTATGGCTGATATCTACCGCAACTCTCTTCAAGTCGATTATACAAATTTTTAAATTTATGAACGAACCTTACTTTTGTTAATCAAACAGTGTGTTTTATTAAATCGCTAGCCACTAACTGTTTTTTATTATTAAATAATCGTGGACCGTATTTTTTAATTTATTTTATTTTTAAACAATTTAAATTCTCATAGTTTGCTGGTACATTTTAAGCAGCAAAGCTACTCTCTGTATTTTTTTTGCAAGGTATGCAAAAATTTTATACTGTTCGAAAGGAACCGGCTCTTGTCGGCGATGACATCGCGCAGCCAATCATTTAATTTCAAAACCGCGTTGCACACACTTATAGTTCAGTCACATTTGGAACTATAATAATAGAGATATTTTAACATAAAAATAAAACTATTGTTGTTCAGGAACACTAACACCTGTAATCCTGAGTAATCTTTAAAAAACGTCTAGCATAGCATATATTATTTTTTAGAATACCTCATTGAATGAATGTTAGTAAATAGCTTCAATTAAATTATGTGTTCAACAGATCCGGATTAACTCCTTGAATGGCCATTAGCAATCATAATTTTTTGGGTCCTTTTTAATAAGAATTTATATAAAATATTTTAGAAATCAGAAAAATAAATTACGAGGCCCTAGTGTGGTTGGAGCCCTCAAAACCGACTTCCGTTGTTTATTTGATATTTATTCCCCGTTTTCTTTTTTAGAAATAGAAAAAAAATTGCGGGCCCCCTAATTTAGTTGGGGCCCTAAGCAGTTTCTTAATTTGTTTATGGGTTAATCCAGACATGGTAGTCAAATGTTTACATTAGGTTGAAAAGTGCTTAAATAAATATTTTGAACTTATTAACTAATTTAGCGGTTAATTTATATCGGTTATGAAACTAATGGGTATGTTCATAACTTCTATAAAAATAGATAGTCTATTATTTCGAGCTGAAAAAAATCAATAAATAGAAGAATAGTGTATAAACTATAGGCATTTTCTTAATGAGAGTGGCAAAAGAGAAGAAGGCTATGTTAGGGTGGTAAATTTCTTCATTCTAAAATAATTTGAAAGTATGATTTCATGCGATTTTGTGTCAAAATTTTAAGTTAGATTGGGTCCCGTGCATAATAATTTTAAGAAATGTAGGTTCCACCCAAAAATATTCTTTAAAAAAAATGTATTACTTATGTGGAATTTATTATAAATAATATTATATTTACCTACTTATTTGTTTTCACCGATATGTTAAATCTTGATAATTACAAAAAAAAATTGAATTTTTTTATAAAACATCGAACATTTTCATAATAGATATTTTCATTTTCATTCTTAAAAGTAAAGTAGCATCTTATTACTCTTTTTTTCAACTCCTTGCCTAAACACTTTGCTATTGTAACAGATTTTTTTAACTGTAAAATATACTAAAGGTCAACTGACAATAATTAATATGAATTATGACTCTTTGATTATATTATTGAGTTTTTCCATTTTCGATTTTTTATAGGATGAAACACAGGACCAATCACATTGCTAATTTATTGAATAAGCCAATCATAAAGGTGGTGCAGTTCTACATTCGATTCATTTGTCAAAGATATATAAACATATTTACTAATAACTATTAAAGCACGAACTTTTGGTACTTTCAGTGAAGACAGCATAAAAAGCTAATTTTTAATTTTTATTTCCTTACTTGTACTTAAATTCCCGTAAGGTAGAATTAAAGACAGAACCTATTTATTCACTTAAGCAAATAGGTTAACAATTTGTATTGATAAAAAGCTATTTAAACGTGTACTTATTATTAATATGCTAGCATATTTTTGTCTTTTTTATTGTTCTTATTTGTAATTAGGAGTCATAACAACATAGTTCTTGGATTAAAAGAAAAATGACGAATACTTCTGATGATGTTTTTACTGTTGATAGAAAAAGGTATCACATTAAAGATCTTTAGATTTGAGTGACATATAGGTAAAGTTGTTAAAATTCAACTGTATTTTTCTCTTTTTCAATAAATATTAATTGTATACTTACAATGCTTAATTACTAGGGTTATATTAATAGGGTTATAGGGTAACATAAAAACTATGGCATCTATCCTTAAATTACTAGTTTAATCAACAAATCTTATTTTATTCTTATTTGTAGGATTTTACAACACTTTAACACAACCAACGAGGAATATTCGATTATTTTCACTTCTGGAGCAACAGATTCTTTGAAAACTATAGGTGAAACCTTTGATTATGGTCACCCAGAAATAGGTACCTTTGTCTACCTTCAAAACAACCACACCTCAGTCCTTGGAATGAGAAATTATTCCGAAAATTCTCAAGAACTAAAAACCGAAGATGCTTTCAAAATAATTCCTCAAACATCCAATAACTCTTTTAATCAACACAAAGCCTGTAACAATCTTTTCGCCTATCCTGCCCAATGCAACTTCTCCGGTACGAAGTACCCACTAAATTGGATCAACAAGGTAAAACAAGGATCACTTAATAATATCGTTAAAACCAAAAGTCAAAATTGGTACGTTCTATTAGACGCAGCTGGTTTTCTGGCACACGAAAAACTGGATTTATCACAGTACAAACCCGATTTTGTGGCACTTTCATTTTATAAAATTTTTGGATATCCTACTGGATTAGGAGCGCTGTTGGTTAGAAATAACAGTAAGAAGATTTTAAAGAAAAAATATTTTGGAGGTGGAACAGTACTTATGGCAATTAGTGCCCAAAATTTAACTGTACCAAGAAAAATATTGAGCGATAGGTAAGGCATGTGAAAAAAGTAAGTTGCTCCAAAACATAAATTAAAAATATTCTTTCAATACTTTTAGATTTGAAGATGGAACACTTCCTTTTCTATCCATATTATCACTAAAACATGGTTTTGATACCTTAAAAAGATTAAATTTAAGCTTTAATAAAATATCTAGTCACACTTTTGGTTTGGCCCAATATATTTACAGGAATCTAGTGAGTTTACACCACTCCAATGGACATCCAGCGGTTATTTTATATCATGATACAACATTTGAATATCCTGAATACCAAGGGCCCATAATTAATTTTAATTTACTTAGAGAAAATGGAGAATATGTTGGATATGCTGAGGTATATTAAAAATAGGTAATAGTGTAGGATTTATCATTTTTTATCAATCATGTTTATATATATATATATATATATATATATATATATATATATGTATAATCTTAACCCTGTTTATACTCTATAAAGGTGTCAGGGTGAAAGTGCAATTTAACCATGCACAAACGGTTTCCATTCCTTTTTGTTTCTCGCTTTAATACCAGCTTCGCTCCAGGTAACATTTCTCTCCTTAAATATTTCCGCTACTGAATTACCCCGTTTTTCTTGGTCTTTCTTTTTGCCTATTTCCTGTCTTCTTGGCTAGCCATATTCTCTTCTCTGGTCTCGTATTTTCCATTCTTACTAAGTGTCCAAACCATTTTAGTTTTTGCCTCTTGATTTTATTTAATATTGATTCAACTTTTAACTCTTCACGTACAACTTTATTTCTTATTCGTCCCCTTCCGGTAATGCCTTTTACTTTACGAAGATACTTCATTTCGATCGCCTGTATTCTGCTTTCCATGGACTTTGTTATTACCCAACATTCACTTCCATATATAAGAATCGGTGTAAAGATTGTCTTATATACATTTAGCATGGTTTCTTGGATATTTCCTTATTTCCTAGAAAGTTCTTACTCAGTGCGTAGAATACTTTTGCAGCTGAACCTACTCGTTCACTTACCTCTGCTTCCTGTGTTCCAGTCTTTTGTATGTGTACTGCCAGGTATTTAAAACTGTTTACTTGTTCCAGTTTTGTTCCCTCAAATTCGATTTTTAGGCTCTCCTTCTCTTTATCTACTACCATGATTTTTGTTTTTTCCATATTTATTTTCAAATTTCTCACCTTTAGTGCTTCGTTCCATAATGATATATTATGAATTATCTCTCGTGCTTCGCAAAAAGTACTGAATCATCTGCGAATGCACACTCTGCAGTACCCACTGCTTCCATATTTCTGACTCCTACATGTAACTGCTTCACACTATACTTAATTTCTTTTAGTACGTTATCCAACATAAACAATAAAACAGAACTTAAAACGCCTTCTTGTCTTAAGCCATCTTTAGTTTGAAATTCCTCCATTGGTTGTTATCTTTTCTCACATAATTTCTTGTTAGTTTGTAAATAGACTCAATATTATTTCTCAGCTTCCTTCCCACTCCTCTTCTTCTATCTTCTTTTATCATTCATACAGTTTAAAATAGTTAATTATTTAATCAGTTGAGAGAAATGGAGATTTACGTTATAAGCAAATGCAAGCTCGCAACTGCAGTGATTTCTAAATTAAATTTTTCTCTAGCCGGTGACAAAATTTACCGCTTTTCATTATTAATGTCGTTTTGAAAAATATGGATCCATAAAATAATTTAAAATTATTTAAAATTATTTACAACCGAGCTGTAAGAAGTTATGTCAGTTACCGAAGTGTCTGTTTTTCAGGTTTTACATTTAGCCAATTTACATGGGCTCCATTTACGAACAGGTTGTCACTGTAATCCAGGAGCTTGCCAAAGATTTTTAAAATTGCAGTCCACTGATGTCATCAAACATTTTAACGTAAAACTACTTACTTATTTATTCTTTATAAAAATGAACACGTTATTTTATTATTATTTCAACAGAACATATTAGAAATACAATTCATAATAGTTTCAATCCTCCTATGGATGTATATAACAAGAATTTTGAAATAATAAATAAATGTTAAAAAATGTGGTATTACGTTCATGTCATGAGAGTTAAACTTCCTTGATGAAATGTTTTCGTTCAAAATATTTTTACCTAAGCAACACTGACAATTTTTTACATTTTTTACTACTTTGGGACTAGAGTAATTCATGTTCATTTCTAAAAATATACTTTTACTACATTTTTACGTTATTGCTAGGGCTATGATATAAGAATGTAATAATTAAATTACAGTCATGTTAATATTATTAGTTTGTCTTTTTCTAAGTCATACAATTTGTTATAGATAATATGTTTTATATTATTGAGTCAATTATCAATCAATATATGTATACATACAATTCTTTTGCTATTAACAAGTAAAATAGCCAATTCTACGGTAACGAATTTGTTTTAAAAACCTGATATTACGTGAGTGATATACTTGTAAAAAAATAACTGACAAAACATAAATCAGATTGACGAAACTAATATGTACAAACAAAGGAGCCACTAAACCCAACATAAATAAATAACAGAATCTTTTAATGTTAGCTTTTACATAATATCACTTACCAAAATAATTACCAAGAAGTTCCATTTTTATCCTAAAGTCTAATATTACATTTACGTTATAGTAGCTTAAACAAACAGAGGTAGATCATATTATTTTGTATAATATAATTATAACTTAATTATTTCATATCTCGGACATTATTTATAAAAGAAAAATGTAGTATGAAAATATGTTATTTTATAAAATGCTTATTATCCATAGGGTATTAAATTATAAAATATAAAATTTACTTAGAAATTCTAACAAAAAGATTTACTTAACTACATCACTAAAATTGTTGTTTGAGTACCAAATCAGAGCTTTGTTAAATATATACAAACCTCATTTATAGCTGATCATTTTTAGGCAGGTCACGTTTGTGGGGATCAAAAAGACCTCATAGATGGACAACCAACAGGAACTGTAAGAATATCTTTTGGATATATGTCAACAAAAAAAGATGCGGATCAGTTTTTAAAACTGATCGAAGAGTGTTTCGTTACAACACCTGTTATAAGAAAACTACCTGATAATTATAACAAACTACAAGAGAACTATAATCAATTATTTAGTTCCATTGATAATAAAATTGAATTACAAGAATTTAGTAAGTTGTATGATTTTTTATGAATTTGATATATATATTTTTTATTGCTTTACATTTATTATACCAATATATTCCATTTTCGTTGAAGAATTTCAAGAAACTATTATCTAATAAAAAAATTTAACTGGAACTTTCTTTGTAGAAAAAGATGAAGAGACCAGTAAATATGTACAGAAAAACGTTATAGAGACTGTTTACAAACCAAAAGAGGTGGCTTCTACATTGGAACAAATTATTCTTTATCCTGTAAAGTCCTGTGGAGCATTTTCCGTCACTGATAGTTGGATTGTCACAAAGAAAGGATTGAAGTTTGATAGAGAGTGGATGATAGTCAACGCCGCAGGTGTATGTCTGACACAAAAACAAAATAAAAAAATGTGTTTAATCAATCCAATTATAAATCTGGGAAGAAACACCTTAACATTGAGTTTTAAAGGTAGGTAAGACAGTGGTATACTGGAAAATAGTATAATCGTCCATTAAAATATTTAATATAATTGTACACAAACAAACTCCTACTTCTAAGTTTTATTCTACAGGCAAATCTAGTATTACGTTAAATATTGATCAAGCGAAAACAGGAAAAGAAACGTACCTCTGCCAAAGTAAAGTTTGTGGGGACAGAGTAACAGGTTGGGATTGTGGAGACGAAATTTCTGATTGGTTATCAGAAAATTTAGAAATGCTAGGTCTAAGATTATTAAGGCAATTTGAGCCTAATGATGGAGGTAAAATAGTAAAATACATTATTTTAAAAGAAGTTTTCTGTATTACAATTTTAGATTTACGTTATAAATTATCTTTTGCGAACCAAGCTCAATACTTATTAATCAATTCAAGTAGTGTAGATTGGTTAAGAAGCCAAGTACCTGAAGAGGAATTAGACGAGGCTCTACACGATACCATAAATAGGTTTAGGCCAAATCTTGTAGTAAATTTCAACAAACCATTTGAGGAAAACCAAATTGAAAGGATTTTTATAAATGACTTATCATTTAAGGTAACTAAAAATTATTTGTCAAAAAATCTAAGTCATTGAAAATCATCTTCGTTTTTTTTTCAGTTTTATGGAAATTGTACACGTTGTCAAATGATTTGCATTAATCAAGCTAATGGTAATATTTCTAAGGAACCTCTATTAACTCTGTCGAGAGCATTTAAGGGCAAAATTAATTTTGGAATCTACCTTACATTAGAAAATTTAGATAACGAAGGCATTATTAAAATTGGGAGTGAAATAGTAAAAAAAGAAGATAATAAAATTTAGATAGGTTTAGACTTTTTAAATTAAGTTATATTTAATATAAAATACTAGGTTTTATTATTTTATTTATGTGGAGCATTGTTTTCAGCGTTCTTCTGCCTCGATACTGTTTGACAGAGGTGTACATTTTTCATCTACAAAACGGCGTTGAGATTGCAACTACCACTAATCTGGGAAAAGCATATATTTCAAATTCTATACGAAATAAAGTTAATACACATGAAGGATACAAAATTATTTTTTTTTACAAAATCTACTTATAATTCTACTATACCATTTTTTAAATTTGATAACTGTAGCATCTTTAATATAAATATGTAAAAACACAGACAAGATTAAATTAATAATATTAAATTTAATTTGTTGATTTGCTTAACAAAACATATATTTTTGTGTTTATTAAAGTAGGGTCAACGAAAAAATATTATAACTAACTCGAATAATCAAAGTACACTAAGGTCGACGGGAAAGAATTATAACTAACTCTAAGATATCTACTCATACTCATAATAAACGTGAATTCCCTGTATTTATATATTCTTCTTAGCTTCTCTAACACTCCAGATAATTCTTGACATTTTCGGAATTATTCGGGGAACTATCATAGCTGTCATCAGTTAGGAACAGCCGTTACTGCTTCAATCATCTGTAAATTGCACCTTAGCGAGATAACTAACTTTATTTCGTACAGAATTTGAAATATATCCTTCTATACTCATACTTACGAGAAAAATATTATAAGAGGATAAAGAAAAAATAAACATCGTTTCAAAATGAAATCCAATTAATTAAATTAACACATTTAATTTATGGAAAACTATAGGAAAGTACATGCGGAAGTCGAAGGATATAAAATTCTCCATCCGTTGATGAATACATCCTGCATAACTCTTTTAAAGATACACAAATTAGAATATACTTATGCTCTAAATACCGATTACCACAACTGTACCACTAGAAGTGGTTAAACTAGGGTGCTAGATAGTAAGTTTTGAGATATGGCGACATTAATAACAATACATCAAATCTGACATCACTCTGGGATAATTTAAGGTTTTTAATGGTCTACATACTCAGAACATTTTGTCATTCGACAGCTATTCGTGTTGTTTACAGCTCGTTTCTATTTTTGGTGTGAAGGACTATCCCAGACCACCGTGTTTCGCTGGTTTCCGAATTCGATCCACGACGAATTACGGGAGGCACGTGCATAATCGGCTGTTATGCCAGAAAACAATAGTCTATAAACGTTTGGTCCTCAAAAAAATTTGATCGCGTTGGGAACCGCTTAATTTGACGATCGATAGAAAAATGGTTCGTGTCAATTGGTTAAAACAAATGTTGATAAAATTCAATCCCGGTACTTCACAAGGAATCTACAACCATACAACAACGAAGAACCATCAATTCTGAATGATACACAACCATTTGTTTGCCAGAAGTATTCGGAGAAATATCTGTATCTGACACTTTTTAATGTATACTTACTTTTTACGTTAATTATTCGTCTATAACTTTACACCTACCGGACTTGTAATTGTAATATATCGTAATCGTTAAAGCATTTATTCCTATTAAATGTCTACTCCTGTATAATAAGTATTAATACCAAAACTATTTTGTTTCTTCAGAAAGTGCGAGGTCCACGGAAACTCAACTAGGAGGTATGACAATTAATTACCTGGAAAAAGTTTTGAGCACGACAGAAGCAAACACTGACGACTTGTTAATTTAAGCATGTGAAAATTTAACATTCGTTACAATTTTCGTGCAGAACGGTGGAATGTGTTGTGAACTACGAGCGTATTGAATAAAACAGTACAAGTGCCGTTGGTTTGAAAGCGTGAAGTCGGAGTACCCTATGGAATGATTGTACATATTTCATATGGGGGAAATATAATACCCATCTCGTCTGTTTATATTATTTAGATTTTTTTTTATTCCCGTTGCTTCTCGAATCCTCCCATGGTAGAAATATGGAACTTTCGCTAGTATAGTTTGGTTAAGCCGGCTCCAGACTCCAGCACGAAGTTGAGGACGGCATGAGAGTATGGAGTTGTTAAATGAAGTTGTCACAAAAATTGATATCGATTAAAATGTCTAGTATAGCATAGTTTTACAAAATATACCTCTAAAAATCGCTGACAAACGATAGAAGGGTCAGCAAAAATTAAAACTGGAAATTATAACGTTTTTATGATATTTATTTCCCGTACTATTAAATGAAGTTGCCACAAAAATTAATATCGATTAAAATATCTAGTCCCTGCCAAAATTAAAACTGGAAATTATATAAATATCATTTAATAGTACGGGTAATAAATATCCTAAAAATGCTATAATTTTCAGTGTTAATTTTTTGCTGACCCTCGTATCATTTTTATTATATTAATTTTTTTAACAACTGCATTTAATAGTGCGGGGAAAAAATCCTAAAAATGTTATAATTTTCAGTTTTAATTTTTTTATTACTTTTTTGTGGACATTTTGAAAAACTATAACTCATTTGATATTTTGGTTAAGATTAATTTAACAGTCAACTTAATGTAACAATAGTAAATTTATTTAATATTTTGTTCATTTAATTATAAATTGAGCTTGGTAACACATGTAAACATGGGACCATATTGGGGAAAAGCGCGCGGCGTTGCCATTTTCGCTAATCGTGTTTGGAGATGAGAGCTTCACGTCTATTGAAGTTGTTGTGTTAGAGACATTACAATAAAAATAAATTAAATTATCATAGCAATAGTTTGTTTTTATTACACTTTTTATTGAAAATTACCGTTAATTAGTAGCAAATATGAAATGTTTAATAAGTTTAAAAACTGTAGAATATAATAAAAATAACTTAAGTTACCAAATGTTACACATAATTGTAATAATTGTAATGTAATAAACGTTTAAAATCATCTGTGAAATCTTATACTACTTTTCAATTTAATTTATATTAAAAATCAAAAATAATTTACCTATTTCCTGTACTGTTAGTATTTTATTAGAATTGTAGTGTAGAAGAGGGTCTTCCACACCTTGGATATATAAAGATGATGTCAGTTCAGGTTCTATATGGGGTTCCAAGGGACTTTCTGTATTTAATATTTATTGTTATAAATAATTCACCTTTAAGTTTAATGTCGGTATTGGATTTGAATGCAGTTCATTTGAATACTTAACTTAAAAATTTAGGTAACAGACTCTTTTTGACCATAAACACTTGTGGGTTAAATATTTAAGTTGGAATTATTTACCATTTATCCACTTTTTAAATCTGATCATATCTGTCTTTGGATTTGGAAACCTGTTTAATATCTGATGAAGGCCTACTTTCGGCACACAGTACTTAATAAAAGTGACTTTAATTAAAGTTATACTATAATATAACACTTAACCTATCCAACAACGAAATATTCAAAATAAAAAATATAAACGGACTTATAAAGATTTAATATACGAAATCATAAGCTTCTTCTTTTCTCTTTTATGGCCTCAGCCTCTGGACTATTTAGCCACTACAATAATTTTTTTGCTTCTAAAACAGAACTATTTAATATCGATGAAATATATATACAACCTCAGAATTTTATGTTACGCTCGACCTCACAATTTCGAATGGAACTATTAATTTAGTTTGATCTTGACATTTGAAGTGAATTTTTAATGTTTCTATGATAGAATTTCAGGGGTCGCGTTACACGTTTTTGGGGTCGTCATAATAAAGAATTAAAATAAAATATTAATAAGGTAGTAACATTCGCAAAAAATATAAATGCCGGACGAAAAAATACTACTGCAATGCTACAATCGCGGTTGTGGACAAAAATACGATCCGGAAAACAATAAACCAGGTATGTGAGGTTATGTTTTCTTCTAGAAATGTCTAGATTTAATTCAATATCCCGCAAATAAATAAATGTAAAAGATAAATGATTTTGAAGTTCCATAGTATTCGAAAGCTTTTGTAAAAATTATTATATGATTTAAGTTTCGCAACTAGCATCGTCAGACATTTATATTTATTATGGATAAATTCCACAAAGTAAGGATAAAAGAGTCCATATATATACTTAAATCTATAACTTGTTAGATTTTAATAACATTCAAGAGCTATTTTTTTTTAAGATTCTTGCAGGCATCACCCTGGACTGCCAATATTTCATGACGCATACAAAGGTTGGGGCTGTTGCAATAAAAAATGTACCGATTTTACCGAATTTTTAAATATCAAAGGATGTACATTGTCCATGCATTCAAATATCAAACCACCCGAACCTGAAAAACCAGTACTTAAAGATGTAGTAGAAGTTGAAATTAAACCTATAATAGCCTCAGCTCTTGAACGACCACCATTTGACACCCCTTTAGTAAGTATTTATACACTGTTTACATACTTTAACAATATTAGTCTATAATCTTTTTAACAATACTAGCTCTAGCTGTGGTACATTAACATACTTTTAACATAAACTATACCTAAAAAATACAAACCAAAATGTTTGATAAAAATGTCATTAACAAAAAATTTAAAACCCTATTTAAGGTCGTTATAATGCAGAATTTTTAATTTATATGGCAGCTTTTTTAGTAGTTTATTGTTCTTATCCCCAGTGTATTATACTTTTAACATATAATTATTTTTTACTGTTTTATAATTTTAAACATGTAGGCTTAGCCTAAACCATGCCCTTTCTTGATGTATATGATTGCCATTATAATGGATGTCCTGTTAATGATTAACACTGAACGTATCTAGGCAAATACTGGTCCTAACAACAACATAGCATAAAAACCCATGAGAACATATTTTAATTGTCCAACTAAGCCACTGAGTACTGCACATACTTCATATCAGCCACAAAAGTAAGGTTGACCTACCCAGTCAGTGTGGAATAAAAATAGGACAGCTATAATCTAGTTTATATTACACAAATTTTTCATAAAGCACTTTTTCAGGGGAATTTGTAAAAACAAATATAGAACATTCTTTCATTTTAAATTTTATTTCTTACAGAAATGGATGGTCAATGGAAATTGTAAATATTTATATGAACATGTCTCACTACGAAAAGCGCTTGCTGTTGTAATTTTATTTTTGTTTTGTTAATACCATTGACTAGAAAAATTACTACTGATCGGTTTTAAATATTTTCTTTTATTTGAATATTACATATTATATTTTATATACATTTTTTGAATCAACTATAATAATTACAGAGACGTCATCCTCTAGACATTAATTCTCATAATCCTATAAACTGACAGAACTTATCAATAATCTTCTTATGTAAAAAAAGTCCATTCCAACAATATCAAATTTATTAAATTCTGTAGAGTCAAATGCTTTCTTTCATGTAAATATTCCTTCCTTTCTCTGCTCTTTTTTGAAGAGCTGGGGCACAAAGTGCTGTATATTTTAAACAAACTGTTACTATTACATGTGTGTTGTAAACAGCAACCTAGTTAGGTATTTGAAATCCATTTTTTGCTATTTTTTTCCAAAATTCTAAGACCGGTCTTTTTTTTTATATAGCAGGTGTCAATTCCTAGTAGGTCACCTGTTATAATAAAGACTTTTATTATTAATTAATATTAAAGGTATTAATGAAACCAGAGATTGCTTCTTCACTTCAACAACAAATGTTATCAAAAGAAACCAACAAGCCAGAAGCAAAAATAACTACAGATACCAATGAAGTAGCGATAGGAACCACATGTAAGAACGGTGGTTGTGGGCTGACTTATCAAGGTCCAGAAACTAATGGAACAATTTGTATCTATCATTCTGGTGTTCCTATTTTCCATGAAGGTTTGAAATATTGGTCATGTTGCCAGAAAAAAACAACTGATTTCAATGCTTTTTTGAATCAAATAGGATGTGAAACTGGGACACATGTGTGGAAGAAAGATGTAAGATTTAAGCATTAAATAAAAATATTCATTTTAAGAATTTAGAAAATAATTCATTATTTTTTAGAGCGATGAGAAAGTTGTTGACTGTAGATGGGACTTTCATCAAACTGGATCTCATGTAGTAGTTTCTATATATGCCAAACAATATGACTCAAGTGAAAGTGTTGTAAAACTTAATCCAATTAGATTGTACGCCAAATTGGTGTTCCCACAGCAATCAAACTCCTCATTTAGTCTTGATTTTGAATTAAAAGGGGTAAGTATAATATGTGTGTAGAGTTATCATGTTTAAATCAGTCACAGACCTAAGATGTTTTTACATTTCATCAATTATAATTCATTTATTTATCGCCTACATCACAAATTTCGTTACTTATTATATAAATATAACTTTTAAATATTACTTAATTTATGTAAATTAATAAATTAAAACTATATGTGTGAGTTTCACTTCATTTGCTAAGGACAGTCAATTTATTTAATAAAACATAATAGAAATCATTTTTCCTGTTGGTATCAAAACTGAAGCTTTTTATTTTGTTATATTGTTATGATGGTCATTACTAAAATAAATTAATTTTAGAGTAGCTAATAACAATTATTGGATGATTTAAAAAATAACTCATTTAATTTATATGAGAAATTTTAATCAAGTTTAGAAAAATTTTTATTCAAATAAGAAACAGTTGATTCCCTTGAAATTACTTATCTTGTTTTGCTTTTAGCCGAGTGCGCGAAGTTAAACTAGAATTACGAGCAAATAATATCTTTAGGTTATAAATTCCGTCAAGTTCAAATCGACATGAGGTCTAACATCGTCTATTGATCCAAACAAATACTTATATACTTATACAAATACTTATATTTTTACTTAAAAAAAGACCAACAAATTATCTTCATAATAATTTTTTTAAACATTTATTAAGCTGGAGGATCCAATTTGTCACACACAAAGTAGTCTACAGAGTAGTTGGTCTAGATCAGAGACTATATATAAAAATTTGAGCCTGGCCAAATAATTTAATAATAATGGAATTGTATAGTGGGCCCTAAAAATAATATGATTATAATGTTATCATTAAAATGACTCATTAATTTGGTTAGATGTATGCGTAAAACAAGAGGGATTTAATTTGAGCAACTTTTGTCTGAACTGATAAATTCTTAGTTTTTTTACAATATAATACATTTTCCAAATAAAATCCAAGATATTTTATTATTGTAAACGATGAAACCCTAATGTTTCATTATTAAAATTAATATTAATTACACTAATAACGTTTTGTTTATATGATTAGCACAGATTTAGTTTTTTGTATATTTATTTTTAATTAATTACTTGATAGAAATTTGTGAACTAATTGTAACGTATGAATCCCTAGATATTTGATTTCCCAATTGTTATAAGGGTTGCCAATATTATCATAAACTTCTTATTAAATAAGAATACTGGAATCAATTCTTTTAATAAAAGGTCTTTATGTAGAGAAAAATAGTTGTAATGTATTTGTTATCATAATTTTTTTTAAATTTACAAAAAGCAAGATCTAAGTGCTTTCTTACAAGAATTTTTTTTGAAATCCAAATTTAGTTAATTAGGTATTTATTTTTATCAATGTGATCTAAAATTCTTTGATGCTAAATTCGTCTGACTCATTAAATAATAAAGAAATATTAAAAAAACATTCGTACGAACAATTCACTTTAGTATACAATAAATTGCAATTTATATATTCTCCCTTATTTAGTTTACAATGTTTTCAGTGATGCTTAGAGTAACAGATATAAAATGGTTACTTAATTTTGATATCGAATGATCAGATGCTTTTGCAAAGATGTAACTTATCTATATTTCAGTAAATTGTTATACCAGTAGGCTCATTGATTAATTGTTCAAGACCATATTGTATAAAGAGGTTTTTAATTTTTGTCGTATTAGAGTTATACATTTAAATCACCATTAAAAATACTTTATATCGATTTTTTTAAATAAGGGCATAACAATATCAATATTTATTTCAGTACTTTCGATTTCACTTTAACTCTTGTTCCGCTAATTAAGATTAATTTGAAGTATCACATATTCATTTGACTTTCATGCATATTATTTAGCAAACTTTCAGCATTTAAATAAATTAAGTCATTTGTTGTTATTGGGATGATGTTTTTTTTTGCTATATATTTATGTAGGTTTAATATTAATAAATCTGATAGAACACTAGATTACTAAATCAGAAAGATTTATCTTTTTAATCCTTATCACGAGGGTGTTGTTGTTTGTCTCGAGGTTGTCGTTGATTGTCACGAGGTTGTTGTTTGTTACGAGGTTGTCGTAGAAAATTCGGAAAGCTTCTTTGGAAGAAGTAAAAGATAGTAATGAGTAGCATACCAAGATAATTATTGGATTCACTAATACAAAAAGAGCCTGTTTTAGGTAACAAACAAAAAGTAGCTGTTACTTTTTGTACTGTTTTCTTGGCAATGGCCATCATATATAAATGGACTACTTGAATTTAAAAACAAAATAATATTGTCTTATTTGAATTGTTTGAAGTATATATACTTTTTTTTTTAGATTATAAACGTGGATGAAAGTCACGTAACAATGTATGGAACAAAAGTTGAAATAAAAATGAAAAAAGCTGAGCCAGGCAGTTGGACCAAACTCGGAATTCCTATACAAAAAGAAAAGCCTCAAAATGTTTCAATGGACCAAATCACACCCGCAGTGGACGCCGTTAATCTGGATGATTTATAGAAAATTATTTTTTAATTATAGTATTTTTACATTATTTGGTATACTTTTTACCTAAAATACCAATTTCATAAAAAAGGACTGATAACTTGATCGAATTTATGGTAAAATTATGTTGCATATTTTAAAATTCATTGTAAACATTTGCTTTTGTACTATCGAGACTATTTACTTTGATATTTTTATTTAGACACTAATCCTTTTAAAGGAGATTATACATGCTATTTTATATCTTTAATAATTTTGGGATTCTTTTGAATCCTCTGAGAAAGTTAAAATAATACCTTATAAGCAGACACTTATAATTATCAATCATTCATATTTTCTAATGGTCTTATTTACCATTCTACATGTTTCTTTTTGATAACCATTTTGATCAGTGTTTTTATCCTCTATTTTCAGTTTTTATTTGATTATATCTAGATCTATATATATATATATATTCAATATATTTTTTAGAAATATTGTTTTTTGCCTGTAAGGTAATACATCAAGGAATGTTTTAGAATCAGTGGCTGCTGTATCAACTGCTGAGGGTAAATTTCCCTGCTCAATGAATATTGTGGCTTATGTTTATAACTGTTCACCAAACCTAATTAAAATATGCATTCAAAATATACTTTTGTTAATCAAACAGTAAATATTACTCATCAATTTTTATACCCTATATAATTTTAAACCCAATCAATTCCATAATAGTCAAAAACCCATTAATATTAATGTAAATAATATAAAAATTAAAATGTAGCATGTGTTCAAATTTCTTGTTTTTCTTGACTGGACAAGGATGTACATGCATATGCAGAATGCGGTCCAGATATGACATTATTTTGTGGGAAATGCCAGTTATTTTAATTACGAATTTATTTTACAAAAAAGGATTGCAAGTATCACTAATAAACTTTTAAGGATTATTTTAAAATTTTATATTACCGTCACTGAATATTTTAAAGGATAATTCCTTATCTGCAACACCCCATAAAAGAAAATTTGACCTGAACTACTAAAGGACTCTTAAACAAAATACACTGTATGTTGATTTTAAATTATGGGCTTAACAGAAACTTTATTTGATAGTATTGCTGATGTAAAGCTTCGACAATAAAAAGAGTCTTGTTAGTCTTGTTGATTGGGAGGCAAATGAAGAAGGGTGTTTTTTTGTTGTTTTAACACAGCAGTCTTAGGGTTATTGTATCTTCCTATCTATCTATTAGCAGTTAGACAGGTTTGTTACTATTAAATGAAGGGTCACTGTCAGTTGAAACTTTATTTTAAATGGGTTATTGATAAGATATAGAAACAACCATATTCCATATTCCCCTTTTTTTAAAAGCGAAACTTTTTGTAGACTGTTGTAACGAGAAAGTTTATTTAATACATTTTGAGTAAAACTCTGCCAGATATAAGCAATTACAAAATTTTGTTGACATACTAGCTATGGGAAATAGTTTTTATTTCATAAATGACTTCAAATGTTTAATTCTGTATTTCGTTAGCATGTTATTCTTGTATTTATCATTAGCTTAAGTTTCAGCTCTAGGTTGAACTCGGGTTGACTAATTCTGAAATTTGCTCTTACCAGAATGAAAAAATATAGGTATGAGCAGAAAAATCTGAATAGCTACGGCACAACTAATAGCGGATATCTCATCTTAAGATAATAAGAAAATGTTGAAATGGTAGAAGGGATCAGAAAGTTAACAAGAAACATGGGATCATCTGTGCAAACTGTGCATTTGTCATATGTGCAATCTTTTTGGCCGCTCATTGCTGATTTTAAAGTAGATCAACAGCTAAAATTTCGGTTGGACGTTTTAAATGTTATTAAAAACGTAAAAACTCAGTCATCCTCTCAAACTTCAAGACCATACCATTTCCACGAACAATATTCAACTGACCCGCTTTCAATACATGTTCAATACGGTAACCCTATCACTCTTGTCTCCTTTTTTGCTAGTCTACCACATACACCACCTTCAGTAAGAGTTGTTCCTGGAACGCCAGCAGCGAGTTTCGATCGTCTATTTTCTTGTTAAAATATTTATTGGTTATCTTGCAAGAAAAATACAGACCAGTGATTCTCCTGCGCATATGTAGAAACCATTTTTACCATCAGGTACTTCATTTGGTTGTAACGAGCACAGCTCTGAGGAAGTCGTATGATTTGTTTACTCCGTAATATTATTTCCTTTTACTAGCTTTATTAATAAATAATTAATAATATTAAACGTGTTTATAATACAGACAAAAAAATATAGAATACAAAAGTATGTTGTTAAGTTACCCTAATGTTACTACTAGTATTTCCACTGGACTTATCGATGCTCTCATATTGGTATCTTGCTTTTTTAACGCCATACATGCAATGCAATTCATCATATGAACGTATGCTCATACGAACCTAAAATAAAAATTTATTGTCATCATTAAGTCACTGAAGCTTGTAGAGAAATCACCTTTCAGTAAGCGGGAAGTTACCAAAAATAGGCTATACACTGACTAGTGTATAAGAAAGCCCTTTTAATTTAAGCAAGTGCTCTAAATTTGGTGAATACTATTGTAGCAAAAGCCTTTGCTATAATATTATTTTATTTGTATTGGCAAATTCTATATTTTCTAGCAGATGGTTGATATGGTTTGAGTAAAAAGTTAAGCACTTTCCAAATTACTTTTTTTTGGAAGCATTTTAAAGTTCTTGAATTCACTATATTGTGTATAAGGTGAAACTTCTGTATTTTTGTAGGTTCAAGAACGATAAATTGTGTAAAACAAAAATCAATCTCACTCGCCCTATGTTTGCAACGCAATTGCTTTTAGTTATACAGTTATTGCTTTGTGATGTTATCAAAAGTATATTCACTTAGTTTGTACATCAGCCAATATTGAAACTAGTGGAAGGATTCTTCTTGTACTGGTTGTAGACGAAAATTTTATTTGAAATCAAAGAATCAATATTTACAGCATATGATGATAATAATCCCTCATAGTTCTTGGCTCTGTCCCTTTATTAGTTTATTTATGACATGCGAGAGAGTACATATAACAAAATTTAATACTTTTAAGTTTACAACACCACATTGGCGTCCTCGGCGTAGACCTTGGATCTTCTCAATTATGTACCTTGAGATATTTCTTAGTAAATGACAAGTGCAAAGCAAACGATTTAATGATTAGGTACTATTGAAAAAAACAACTCCTATACTCTTAACATCAGCTTGACTACCCTCTTTCAAAAAGTCTCCTTAAAAGCTTGGTCTTCTTTAAACAAAGTGAATGTAATTTAAATGAACTGTACTTGAAGAAACAATTTATTTAGGGGAAAATTGATGATAAATGTACCCACTTACATTGTCACTTTATTAAATACTCAAAATGATAACATTAAGCTTCCTATCTATGCAATACTACTGTTGTTGCTCATTCCACCGTCCCAGGGGGTTTAAGTGACGATGTTGAAAATATTACAAGTTATTCCCATCCAAAATAAAATTGACACGCTTGACCGTTTCTTTTACTCATATTTCCTATATTTCAAAAATAAGGAACTAATATATTATTGAAAGAAAGGCTGAATAAGTTGTATTTTAAAGTGTGTAAGATTCTTTATTTAAAGATATGTGTAAAAGAAATATATATATTTCTCAAAGTCAAAAGAGTGTCAAGCGCTTTCGGCAAAACAATGCCATCTTCAGGACAAAAAAAGTGCAAAAAAGTAGAGAAGGTTGGTTATAAAACAAAAGTAGAGAACATCAACGCAGTAACAATACATCTTAAATTAACTTTTTAAAAAAATAAAAAGTTAATTTAAGATGTATTGTTACTGCGTTGATGTTCTCTACTTTTGTTTTATAACCAACCTTCTCTACTTTTTTGCACTTTTTTTGTCCTGATGATGGCATTGTTTTGCCGAAAGCGCTTGACACTCTTTTGACTTTGAGAAATATATATATTTCTTTTACACATATCTTTAAATAAAGAATCTTACACACTTTAAAATACAACTTATTCAGCCTTTCTTTCATTACATAGTGTGTACGCACCAAACACGTAACCTTTTGTTACTCTTCAAAATTAATATATTATTGATTATTTTGGAGGTAGGAAATTAAAATACACGTATTTTTAATATAAAGTTTTATTACAAAATATATTGTACTAATATTATATGTCATACAATAAAAAACATCTTACTCTGAGAGAAATATGAGATCTGTATATAAAAAAACTTAAAATAAAATTTCGTAAGATTTGAACAAAATATCACATTTTACAAAAACGAAATTTACACTTTATGTACAACTCAACAATTTATGCTAACTCTTGGGCTTAAATCTGGACATATAAAACTCACAGTCTTGGCAGTATAAGTTAGAGGCGACTACATTTTTCTTCCTGCATAAATTGCACTTTGTTTTGTCCGTAGGCACACTATTATTTGCATTATTCACTATGATTGGGGTAACAACAGCCCAAGGCATTGGAGATTCGGCACCTCCTTTAGTCCCAGGCAGGAAACTCACAGTTTTTTTTAAACCTTGCTTAGGTGGGGGAACGTGCTGATAGGGAGACATCTTATTAATTTCATCTGGATGATAAGGTACTCTTTGATACACATCAGTTGGATGAGGTACTCTTTGATAAGGATCATATTCATTCTGGGAAACCCTTTGGTATACCGTCGAATGTTCTGAAGGTGGCGGTACCCTCTGGTATGGAGAATTTTGGAGGTAAGAATCGTTTTGATGTTGGTATCTCGGATAATTATTCTCAGACACTGGAATCCTCTGGGAAGAATTTTGATCGTACCCATTTTTGTATTGATTTGGTTGGTTATATGCAGTAGTATAAGGTGGAGTCTGATAAGCAGCATGACCATTTATTGGACTTGGATTAGTTAGTCTTGTCTGAGACGATCTGGGCGATGATGAGTACTGCGGACTCTTATTATTATAATTATAGTAAGCAGCATATGCCGGAGAATTTTGTGGAATGGGTTGATAAGGTGATTGTCTTGAAGGATGTGAGTATTGGTTTTGATTGAGAGGGTAATTATCGTCGTAACCATTAGATTGACGTTGGTAAGATGGATGTCCATTAAACATTTCCGCTGAATAGATTGGTCTGTTGTGAACATCACCTTGAGAATTTTGCCTATGAACCTGAGGAGAATTTTGAGCAGATACTGGTGTATTTTGTACCGGTACATGTAAATTTTGCGGTACGGGGGAGTTTTGTGTTCGAACGTGAGAATTTTGTAGAGGTATATGCGAATTAGGTGGTCCTTGTCCTTGTATGGGAGAGTGACCATTTTGATAATATTGCCCATTGTAAGATGGCTGTGGACTCTGTCGGTACCCTGATGGTATATCCGCAACGATTCCGTTTTGTTTCATCATTGGCACATCATTTAAATTTCGTTTAATATATACAGGTTGATTTTGATTAGAAACATTCGACTCAAGTTTGTCTTTCTTTTCTTCATTTTCTCTTAAGGTCATTATTTCTTGTCGTATAGCTACTGTCTCAGGTTTGTTCATAGCTGTTCTTAGCACCCTTTCTAAAATAGGATTAGGAATAAAACTGTCATCTTCCTGTTCGTCGGCAGTAGCAACGAGAATAACTTGATCACAGAAGGAGACGCTTTTCTTCTTGGACAATCTCCTCCTGTTTTCTTCGTTGGAACTTGTATCGGAAGAACCCAAGTTAAGAGTCTTTTGAACAACGGCATTAAGCATTTCAACTTCCCTTAATTCCTCAGCAATCTGTTCAGCGGCTATAGGCTCTTGGTCTTCACGTTTCTTCATAGATAACACCCCATTGTTCTCATTTTTAACAGGATCATGTTTATAACTTTGAACTGATGGTTTCACATCTTGAAATTCAAATTTTGAGGCTAAATCTCGAACAGATTGCTTATTATTTTCGCTTTGTGCAAATCTTTGCGTATTTACAACATCCACTCCTTCATTGGAGTTATCATTTTGATTCTTTTTGTTCTTAAGTGCAGCTTGTTTAGCCTGAAGTTCTTTTAACCAAGTCTCACCTGTAGATTTAGAAACTGAAGAAATTTTATGTAAATCGGGATCTTGGGATGATAATATTTGTTGACGTTTATTTTGAAGTTGAGCAAGTAAGGTACTGGGTTGACATATTTGTTCTAAATGCTCATCTAGAGCTGATAAATCTAGTGGAGGCGGAGGTGGCGGAAATTCTTCACTGGCTTGTCTTGAATGAACCACTGACCCTAATGGGCTCGGATATGGCGGCAAGTCCATATGGATAAGGTGGTTAGGATTAGGAAGACAATCTACTTCGTCCACTCCGCTATCACCATTGTAATTACTAGTATTTTGTTCCTGATGAACCTCTGCTTGAGTAATAACTGTATTGGTACTTCCGTTATAAAAACTTTCGTCGCTAAACGAACCATCTTTGTAATAAGGTAAGGATACAGGAGCTGCCTGATAACGGAAATCTTGTTGGTAGTGTCGTTCTTGGGAAGGCTGCTGAGTATCTTCACAAACTTCTGGTACATTCAACTTAGATTTGCTAAGTTGGGAAGTCGTTCTAAGGGGTGGTGGAGGAGGTACTTTTGCCATGGTTAAAATTTTGCCAGCACTGCCATGAAAACTTTTTCTCATTAATTTACTTCTTTCCAAGTTAGGATTAGGACAACTGCCAGTAAATTCCAGATGTCCTTCTGACAAATAACCGCTCATACTTTTTAGGTTTTGCAAAGTACCTAAAAAAAAACAATCTTATCTAGAAAATAGTTAAACGGATAAATTATAAACGACTTTACAGCAACTAAATGTTCATTTCAATTAAAAATATAAATTACCTTTTAGTCCTACGTTGCTATCATCTACCGTGGCAGTTGGTGTTTTGGGAGAATTATCTTCTACAGAATTGGTGTCTGTCAAATCAGGCATACTTCTGTTTTTCCTTTTTATTAGTCCACCCATCAGCAGCTTTCTCCGAATCTTGTGTTGTTTTTTTGCTTTTCCATCTTTATCTTTCTTTTCTTCTTCTTTTTCCTTAACTTTTTTCAATGTATCTTTGCCAGTAATTATTTCAGGAGCTATTGAGAAATCTCCTCCGGATAACTTATTTCTGTCTTCACTTCTTGACCTTTTGTCTTTTATTTTCTGGTCTTTATTCTTAGCCCTAGAGAAAATTGATCGTGACTCTCTGGCAGGTGGCTTGTCATATAACATATATTCTTCATCTAGGGTGCTACTGGAAAGTTTATTCTTTAATGTATCTTTATTCTTTTTGGGTAGAGTAGCATAAATCTCAATATTTTTAGTAGGTTGATGTTTTTCTTTCTCTGGCAATAGAAGTTCTTTACTATTTTGCCGGGAGTGATTACTTTTATCTTTTGAGTTTTGTCTTGAATGTCTTCCACTTCCACTACTTCCCTCCCTAGTGTGTCTTATTTCTGGAGGGTTATCTTTGCTACTAGGGTTAGGAACCTGAGTCATTCTTCTGTGAAGACTTCTAGCTCTCATTATGCAAGTGTTATGTTTCATTCTTGCTAAAGTAAGGGTTTGGGGATTGTTGTATGGTGCATTCATAGCTGCTCTAGCTTTGGTAGCAGCTGCATTGCAAAGAGCCAGAGCTAGTACTAGATCATGTTCATCTTCGAGTTGTCTGGATTTTACTAGAAGTTCATCTGCTTCGTCACACAAAACGTCACAACTTAAAGAATTCTGATTAGGCACTACATTATTATAATCTTCAGGAATTTTTGCTAAGTGTCCCATCTTCATTAAATGTTGTATCGTGGTTACAGTGGAACTATCATTTGATGATAAAGAGTAGGAGTCATATCCTGCATCATAAACTCCGCTACTGCTACTGGAATAATCTGTTTTAGTTCTAGTAGGACTTCCTGGGACACTACCTCCATTGCTAGGTACTTTGCCAACGAGGTAAAGATAAGGATTTTCCATAGTAGTGGAAGAAGCAGAAGAAGCACTATTTCTATCACCACTCCAGTTACCGCTGTCTCTTCGCCTTGGTACATTAAGATGATCTGGAATATTAATTCCTTCCATCCCAGAAGATGAGCTGTTACTTAGTGTCCTATGAACTTGAGGTTTTCCAAACTCTAAGGATTTTCTGATAATATACTCTGAATCTTTTCTGGCCATACACCCGTCAACTGCATCAACATCTTGATTATGTGATATGCTATTCTGTATGACAGCTAAGTTTTGGTAATCGTTGTATATTCTAGGTAATGGAGGTTTCTGGCAAATGGGTGAACCGTCTGGATTTGGAGTTATGGCACGTCTGGTAGTCCCAATAATCGGTTTTTCAGGACTTGGTGTTACCGATCGTCGAAGAACAGATTGAGAAGGTTTATTGTTAACTCTATCAGTGTGTAGAGGTGTAATCGTTTTCGGTGCGTTTTCTGTATTTACTGGAGTACCATCTGGTAAGGCGTATAGAAGGAGCAAAGGTTGATACCTGAAAAAATTTTTGAATTAATTTGTATAAAAATAGTACACTGAATATGATTATAAAGTCCTTAGACAGTTTAATTTGTCATTACCTTCCTTTTCGGCATTTTTCGACGACTTGTTCCCATCTAGGTCCTACTTCTCTAACTGTGGCATCATCAAAATAAATCCACACTCTCAATTTAGTATGAAAAAAAAACGTGGAGTAGTGTTTTCCATAATAAGTGACTACTCCTACCAAATTATGAACTGATAATTCAGCCCAACGACTATCTACTACTGTATTAAATACGTCTCCCAATTGTAGAGATGTACCAATTGTGGAGAAAACTTCCATTATATGTTCCAAAGTGGGTCTTTCGGAGTTCCAAACTAGTCCTATTGATACTATTTCGGGTCGGTTCATAAGTGTACGTCCTATTTGAATTACGGCACCACAAGCACTCTGAAAGAAAAAATCATTTTAATCTTTTAACGTCATATAAAAAGACAAAATAGTTTTGGAGGGTTGTATATTCAATTAAGAATGAATTCTGGAAATACTAAAATAGATATTTAACTAAAGATATATTTGTACATTTCCGATCTATTGGATAACGACCTAGTAGCATATTGTGAATTTCTTGTTTTATTTTGAAAAATTACAGTATTATCTTACCGGACAAGTTCTAACATCTCCCATATTGCCAGCTTTTCGCAAAAGTTGTCCAAAGGGGTCCGCATTTGGGCGACCGCCACTTGCACGTACCTGATATACTAGCGTGGATGTGGATACATAATGCACCATCTGGAAAAAATATTAAATGAAAATGATAAACAATGAATTATTTAAAAAAATATTCTATACATAAATAGTTAGCAAATATGATGTTGTCATTGAAATAACATATGCAAGAAAGGAGTAAACACATATCTTATTACAGTATAATTGACAGAACCAATCAAGGTTACTTATCTTAAGTTATACATATACCTATCTATCTTGTTTCTTGGAATTTTAATGTGCCTTAAGGTAAATTAGCAATAAATAAGGATTACGAAATAAAAATAATATTACCGATAAATTTGCTTGCAAAATAATTAAATATTAACGAGTGAGACTCGACTTAAACCTGGATTTTCTCCTTATAATAGCACAATAAAGATACAGTAAGAGTTATTTTTCTTACCTGAGTATAAGACAGTGGTTCAGAAGTAGCACCGCAAGACCCACAAACACTTTGCTCTACAAGAGTCATGGCAAACTTTTGATGAGGAATACAGTGCCGTGCATTGCACATATCCTCAGCTTCGCCTTGTGCGATATGCATATGAATCCGTAGAAGCATATTTTCAAAGCATTCGGCTGCATCGTCCATAAAACCAAGCTGGAATCGATTTTGGTCAAAGAAACTTTCTGCTAATGCCCTTCGGAGGGCATCTGGAGGAAGAGCGGTTTCTGTAGAGAACTGAAGTTGAGAAAATAGCTCCTGTAACAAAGAGAGAGGAGTTAGTATTAATATGTCGTTCTTAAAGCTTTAATAAATGCAAAATAATGATTTCCAAATATTTAATGTAGTTCTCAGAATAGTTTGTTTGTTGTAAAAGAGTTGGATTTAAAGCAATCATTATATGTATACATATATTTGAATATAATGTAAGAATCGTGAATTGTGCGCCAAATTTATCACAAGTTTTTTCAGTTGATGGTAGAAATCTTATTCTAAAATATCAGTAACTCATATTTTTAATTAAACAAATAATTTCTTGTACCAGTTCTATGTTTCTGGTCTACTACTGGCTTTTAAATTTTGTTTCGTCATCATCGCCGCACCATTGTTATTTGCTTTCATACAAACCTTGGTTCTTAAGCATATAGTCGCCACTCGGTTGATGGATATGTTCTATTTCATGGGTATATTTACCTTTTATTTCATAACACACCTATTTTATTTTCAATTTATAATCGAAATGTATGACGTAAACTGTAGTGCACTAAAAAGCCTACAGACGTAGAATTACGGTGATTTAAATCTTTATTCGCTTCCTTTGTGGGACCAGGCGAATGCTGTAACTGTCTGTTAGTCATGGTCGCGATTTTGGTCTACTTTAAACAAAGAATAAATAATAATAAATTATCGTCTTTAAAATTGGGAGGTTATCATAAACAAATTATTAAGATTTCGGCATTAATTGTATTAAACTTAAAATTTATACATGTAAATGAATAATCATTTCGACAATGAGGAGTTTTTAATTTACGAGAAAAGATTGAATATTGTAGTTTAAATTAGATTTACTTAATTGTTTTATTCCATTTTTTATGAAATGCCGGTTATTAATATTTCTATATTTTTATTTTGTATAATTGTTTATGACTTTTTAAACTAATTGGAATACCACCATTTTTTCTTTAAATTTTCATTTATACTTTCTGTTTTTAAAAGTAAAATATTTGAGTGGTTAGTGGTCATGAAGACAAGTGAAACAAATTAAATAAGAAGACATAAACACCACATTTAGAATAATAAAATAATCTTTTACATCAAATGGTTCACTGCGTTAAAGTTCAAAGGTATGGGAACTTTTTTACAACCTTTTATTATACAGGTAATTAAAACTAACCGTAACAAAGACTTTTTACTCATAACATCCGCCATTTCTTCCCATTCGACTAATTTTTAACCATGAATTAGACTTCTTGGAGATTTAAACAGATTATTCACAAATTACAGTCAGTTGAAAGGTAAGATCAAGTAAGTTTTTTAAAAAATAAAATAATTGCAATGGCCATATTAATTAAATAATTTTGTCTATCAATATAATGCCTAAATAATTACATAAATGTAAAAGGTAAGGGTCAAACAATTGTCATAAGAATATTTAAAAAGTTTTGCAACATCGTGGAATTTTAAGATAAGTATATTTTAATTTTACTTTTATAATGGATAAAGTAAGGGTAGAAACAATCATTATTATTATATAATTATTTTATGAAATGAATGAAATGCAATTTAATTTAAATAAATTACTAAAGTACCTGTAAATTCTTATAATTACTACCAGAACGACGTGCAAGTCAAATAAAAGGCTTTATGAAAATGCCTTGTGCTCAATAATGATCATTTTAAATATCATAATAATGCTTACATATCATTACGAATAATGTTGTTGAAAATAAAGAAAAAAACCTTATTATCTATATTTGTTTGTTTTTTAGAACAAATGAAATATATTTAGTAAATGTTGAATCCATCGAAGTTGTTCCTACAGAAGGTTAAATGATTTTGAACTTTACTTATCTAAAAAAAACCTTTGTTGTTCTCAATAAATACTTTCAGTTATATGACTATTTTTGATGGCCAAACTTGAGGGACATGGTATACCTATTCACAATTCCTTTCACCTTTAAACAACTACAAATAAGTAGTAATCTTTTAGTAGATATAACAACTAATCAGCAAAATTTCTTTAATTAGTAGGGTTATTATGAAAAAGTTTAGTATTAAAAAAATAATGAAAAGCTTATTTATATAGGCCCCTCGTCGGTAAACGAACAAACATTAACTTTGGGTGTTTAAGGCTCATTGAAGTTGTTTCAATAAACCTATTTTGCGCGAGTTATAAATAACAAAGATACAGCATGTTATAACATTTTGCGAATTTTTTTAACGTCCTAACTAACGAATTACCCAGTATATTGTTTTGTTATTTGGTACACATGTTTTTCGTCCATTACACTTTCAAAACAATTAACGTAATAGACTAAAGAAAAATCTTGGTTTTTATTATTTTTTATGTAAACTGGCAAATGATACGATGCGCTTCCATGTTTAAATCGTATACCTTTACAAAATATTAATTAATTGGGCCATACATTTTAACTAATAATGGAAATATGGAGATTTTTAAGTTGTCGTATTTAAATTACTTAAGAATATTAAAATTGGTCTAAATGGTTTGAAAGAAATAAGACAAATAGTCACATTACCAAATAACCAAATTTTAAAATACGTAAATGCAAGAAGACTTAAATACTGGCGTGTGAGTCAAATATTTTTTTATAAAAATCTATCTAATAGAAGTTTAGTTATTTGTAATAAGTATTGTTTACCTAGAGTAATGTACAAATGTTACATATATGAAGAGATAAGAGAAACCTACATTTTACTATACGATAAAAGCTTCATCTTCGTTATCCGGAAATGAACGTGAACAAAATCTCTCGATTTTAAACAAACATAAAATAAAAATAACCTTTTTTCACAAAACACCTGTAGTTAATGTTTCATAAGAATCACTTAGTTGTTAACAAACAAGAACTAATTTGTTTGTTGCGATAACGCGCGATTGTAAATTACAACAAAAAGTAAAACTGTTTTCATGGAGTTTATTAACATTAAAAAATGTATTTACCAAGAATTCGTGATTTTACATGAAATTTATGATTTTAAAAATATCAATAAAATAATATTGTTTCAGCTATGACTTATAGAAAACATGGTAGAAAGTAAAAATAGTATATTGTGATCCTAGAAAACACGTATTGACCGTTTATATAAATCTCTTTTAAAAATATGATTTTCAATAAATTATCTTTTGGTGTAGGCGAAGAGCACAAAACTGTTGCAGAAAAGAATTTGGAAAACCATATACTAATTAGAATAATTTTTAATATCATAATTAACCTATTTCTTATTTTGGTTTTTAACATACCTGTTAATATGAATTTAATGACCACATTGTTGCGTTGAAAATTTCTCTTTGGAATTTTCGAGTTAGTCATTTAGGCAAAGCTAAAGGTAACATTTATAAAGCATACCACACATATGAATCATCTTTAAGAATTTTATTCTTCATTTTGTCGGTTACTATAAATCAAAGAATCGAATGGCCTACCAAGTTTTCAATTTTTACTGCTCGCCATACCAATTAAATTACGGCATACCGGGTGCTCTAAAATATACATTTATTTATACATTCTTTCATTTACTATTCGTTAAACTAGGCATAATTATTAATTACATCACGCTTTTTATTCAATAAATCCAGCTCTAGTACTTTTTAAATCATTTAATCAGATTCACTTTTATGGGTAAAATGTAAACTTTAGATTAAAATGGTAAAGCAGGATAACATTTACTCCTGATGCTCTTATTGTAAAAAAAAAATTACGTGCATTTGCTATTTTCATCAAATTAAAATTTGTTCTAATATAGTAACCGCTTGAAAACAAATAAGACTCCCAAGGTGGTCGACTCCAACCAATAATTTCCAATTCCTTGTGTGTAATTGAAAGATGTATCCTAATAAAGCAATTACTTGTAAGTATATAGGCTTGTAGTCATAACTAAAACCGTATATTACGGAAGGCACCTGATGACGTACTAATTAAAAACACTCAACCTTCAATTATTATTCTAGAGTAATTACCCCTATTTCTCTATTGTATCCATATCTGAAAGTGGCGATCAACAATAGAAAGACTTCAGAAGGCGGATATCTATTATTGTAAGAAAAATAGGCAATATAAATTCAGCTAAGTATAGATCAGTAGTAGCCCAACACAAAATTATTTATATATTGAATAAAGAAATTTGAAGAATATTCTAATAACTAGAAACTTTTTGGTGGTTAATAATTTTGAATAATTCCCTATAAAATCATATCGATCAAACTAACAAATGTGTAATATATAATTTTGCCAAATATTAATTTATTTAGCAACACCAAATTAGGTTAATATCGAACTAGAAAATTAAGAAATTTTTGACGAAGATTTTAGTGATTATAATAAAACAGTACATAATTAATTAAAAATAAGGTACTTATAACGCCTTCTCTTATTAATTTCCACTTCTCATTTGAATTTTTGTCATCATTTAAATTACTTTGTTTTCACAATTTAAATGTGTTCTAAAAAATAATATTAACAAAATATTTTCTCTTTTATTTTTATTCTTTCTTTCATCTATTATAAAAAATAATATTTTTATCACTTTCTCAAATATTGATATCATCGCTGAGGATTCACTAATTCTTTCTACTTTAAAATTTCTATAAATTTGGTATCTTTTGTCAATTTTGATCCACTTCTAGGTTATAACAATATAGCACGATTCAAACTAATGAGAATAAGTTATAAAGTTAAAATTTGTCATGTAAACATGCTACATTTAGTTTACGTTTACATTAAATACCGATGACCAATAAGAAAAAGTGAAATATGAGGTTCTTTTTAAATAAAGTACTACTGACCTGACTTTAGATCCGCTACTAATTGCATATTATCGCCAATTAAACAATAGATAATATCTAGGAAGATTAACTGTTGAAAAAACTCAATTCAAAAAGAACAAAAATTAACAAATTAGTTATACGAGCGTTGCATTACAAACCTTACTTTCTTTTTTGCAGTAAAAAGCTAATATATGCAAGAAGAATCTCCGTTAGGTGCCTCAACCTACTTCCTGTACTACCTGTTCAATACGCCTTTGGGCAACGTCTCAAGTTCATCTAGACCCACATTAACGAAAAATTCACTGGTTTGGCCGTAATTCTGATACAAACAAACGGCCCCTGGGCAATAGAATTGTGCGATTGTCACAATTATAATTGACCAGTGACCAATATTTAAAATCTAGTCTACTGAAACATCTGATGGAAATTATGGGTTCATGTGTAATATACAATCAACGTAACAGAATTAAACATTGATTAATATAATAGAATTAATTTGAATTAACGAGTTACAATATCAGTACAAAACTAAAATTATTAGAAGAGCAAATACCATTGTTTAATAGTTCTAATACGCGTATTTGAATTTTAAGTGATATTTAATTATCCTAAAAGGTACTATTTTATTGTCTCTTTATTATTAAACGTTTTTCAATTTCATTTTTTTAGGTTTGGACATAATCACCTAAATTATTTTATTGGTTATAACTAAAACATATTTATAAAGCTCCTCTGTATACACGTATTAACTTTTATCGCAGCCTTTGAGAGTTTCTGAGAATATGCTGCGGGCAAGTTTGTAAAATAAGGTTTTGTTCTCACTGACTCACTCAGTAATTTCCGGTGTAAAAAAGTTCTGAGAAAAATGTGAATTTCAAAGGTTATATAAGTGGTTTCTTAATATATTAAAATTTATAAAGCTCTAAGAAACTATGGGTTTTAAAAACCTTGAAATATAATTTATTATAGTCTAAAATTAAAGGTCTTTTAGCTAATATTAATGATGACTATAAAACCTAATATTAACGCTGTGTATGTATTTGTTTTTGCAGTTAAATTACTATTGAGATTTAAATTAAGCAAAACATATGCTAATTTGAAAAAAAAAATAGAAGTAGTCCTTCAGATTACTGGGTTGATTGTTTTTTTTAATTAAGCTTCTTAAGAATTAGTGTTTATTGATTTTTAATTATCATCCCAACATTTTATAAAAGTATAATTAAATGTGCATTCTTATTAATACAATAATTAGAAGCAGTAGCTTAAATATTAAATTATTTTGTATTGTACAAAATCTAAAGAAAAATCACCACATAAATCAGAAATATTCATTATTAATCTACGGTTTACTTTGTAAGTACAACTTAACGTTTTTTACATGCTGGTAAACATGTTGGCATTGTTTAAATATTCTAATTATTGTTTTGTCTCGGAAAATCAATTTGAAATTCGATCCAGTACAACACAAAGTTGCATATTATATTCAACACATAAGAGAACATGTGTTGCTGCCTACCATTTAAATTACAAACTTGTTTTTTGACACTCCGCCATATGGTTGATGAGTTTGCTAACTTTCGTTTGTTACCTTTAAACCTGTATTTGTTTTTAACAAACAACTTTCCTAAGAAAACATTAATATTCACATCATATTGTACGGACGTCATAACGAACACCAAAAACCTACGAGATATTCTTAATTATCAAAAAAAATAACTGCTGCTGGTTTCATATTATCACCAATAGTAGTTGAATGTCGCTTTAAAGTCCATTGGGTTACAGTTTGCAGTGTTATAGCTTCGCTGTTCGTACTATTTTAGATATTATATATTAGCAATTCCTTCTTTATAAAACTATGGACCATCTGCAGGAACACCACTTAATTAAAGCATACATAAATGTAAGGCAGTTTAACACACGTTATACATCATATTAATTGACTCATAGCTATTTAGGTAAACTTCAACTCCTAAGTCGTGTTGGTGCATAAGGTAATAGTTATTTTCTATTTGCTTTCTTCTTGAGTCATATTCTTTTTGCCTTTGTAACAACGGGTTATCATAAATGGAAGTCCTGTTATAATATTTTGCCAATAATAATGGACAAAGATATCATTAATTTATACATTTTAATATATTTTTATTAAATTATTAATAGAGGTTTTTTCATTAATTATAGACCTTATGTAATGCAAGCCTCCCGGCAATTAACAAATTATTGAGAATAAAATAAACAATGTAGTTGCAGATTCTCGGGTCTGTTTTATTTAAAATTGGAGTGGCCTTGATTGCTTTTTACTTTTGGGTGTTTTGACCGAGATTAGAGTTCCTGGACCCTTAACACAATTTTTTATGTAATACTGTAAAACTCTGATGGATGCCAAACAAAATTTTATTTTATAAAACCTAAAATATTTTTTAATCTAATTTTTATATCAGCTTGTAAAGTTTTGTTAAGAGAAAACTTAAACAATAGACAAAAATTAAATATATAAGTTTTTAATTAAACCGTATAGAGACTTACATGCAATTCCTTTTTCGTCCTTTCATCTACAATTTGACCGGAATCCTTTGTGTCATTGTGATTGTCATCTCTAATCTCTTTCATTCTTTTAAGTGAACCCATATCCTTATGATTATCCTGCTTTATCCTGTTAATCCCTTTAATACTATCGGTATCCTTGGATTCACTATCTTTCACTTTAATCCTTTTCAAAGTATCATTGTCACTTACTCTTTGGCACTGATTATCTTTATCGGTGTCTTTGTTGGTTGGCTTCTTGTACCGAAACTTGTTGATCATTTTCGCGGAAGCTAATGGAAACGAAGGAACAGAAGAAGGATAAAATGGCGCGCATTACACGAAAGGATGGATGACCTCCTCTCTAAGAACCAGCAAGAGACTAAACCAGCGAACGTTGCAGAAGAGATACACGAGAGAGAAAGGTGTTAACAGCGTTGCCAGCCAGGTAAATGTAAATTTTACAGGGTTGAGTCAGGTTCGCATGCATTGTGCATTATTATGGATAAGGAAAAGGCAAAGCAAGAGCGTACTTTCAAACTTTTTCAAGTACTAGGAGCTTGAACTTTGTGAAAATTATCCATAACAAATATGAAAAGATAAATTGTACTTATCTGAATTTCCACCGTATTACAAAGCTTTTTAAATTATATTTATTCTCTGATCAAAGTTTCACCAGTAATGTAGCATTTGATAGTGAAACCTTGGTCAAATAATATCATTTAAAAACTTTTGTAATACGGTGGAAATTCAGATAAGTACAATTTATCTTTTCATATTTAATAATATTTATTCTTAATATAAATTAATAAATGTTTAGTTGGAATATTAGTAGGTAATTAAGATATGTAGTATAGAGAACGCCGTGCAGCCTAAGTTGGATTGATTGAATTGTTTTACACTCCTGTCTATCTTGAGTTACTTATTTTAAGTTTTTTCATTTTAATGATGTGCTTTTTAATACTTAATTTATATTCTTCCAGTTTGAGTACCTAGCAATATTGAAAAATTATTACTCTTTTTTAAAGTCCTCATAATTCAAGTATTTATTAAAAAAACGAACTATAATAAAAGTCAAAATTAATTATATATTTCGGAGCACCTACATAATAATACAATTGGTTGCAGAATGAGACTTTGAGAGTAAAATTAATTATGTAAATATCAAAATGTCAGCAGGATATAAGTTCTTTGACTAATATTATTAATATTTATAACATCTAAAAAATAAATTTAAATGTAGATTGGTTTAAACCTACAACCAACACTATTACGTTGAAAAGTTAAAAGCTGTAAAGTGTTGAGCTAAATGAAATTATAAAAGGCAAGTAAGTTAATATAAAATTTAAATAGTAGTTTTAATAGTTTTTGTTTAATTTAACAAATAAGGAAGAAAAAGGGAAGAAATTAGTAAAATGACAATATTAAGGAAAAAGACAGGACTAAAAATAATTTGGAAAAAATGAAGAATTGGATTAGCGATGAAAGAAAATGAGAAGAAGACCTTGAAAAAATCGTAAGTTTCAAGTAGTGGGATATCCCAAAGAAGGGGACGGGAGTGAAAAACTATTGAAGAATTGGCGGAAGACACACAAAACAATGACAGAATAACTTTGCCAAAAAACTAAACAATGGCTTATATCCGTTAGATATCTCTATAGATCGAGATGATTTTTAGACACTACAAAATAAATGAATATATTTACTTAAAACAAACTAATTCAACTAACTTTAATATTCACATTTAATGTATTTGCTATAGAAATGAATCCAACTAAAGTAGAAAATGAATAATAATTAGAATTAGATTATCTTTATACTTCCACGGTTCAAACCATGAGAATTATTATTATTGGACAATATATACATATATCTATATATAAATTGACTCTTAAAATTAATTTCAAACAAAACCAGGAAAATATATTAACAAGCTTAGTACCAAATAAGGAAAAAATACTATAATTAAAACATATCTTATATTTAATAAAATTATATATTCTAACAAAGCATTTGAAATAGTTAAATCTTCCATGCATTGAAAATATGATAGGTTACACTTCTTTTTATAATGTATAAAATTAAATTTGGCAACTCAGCTTACCAACCAACTAACATTTGCTATCCGGTTCTGTATATTTTGCGTTCAGGTAAAAATAGGAGCTCCAAAAAGCTACGGGGATTATGTTTTTTTCGTGCGAAGGTGTATTTATTTATTCACTTTTAGAAACCACTATCGATTGATTTTAGTATGGGAAACGTTAAATTTGAAAGTAAATCTTTCAGTTCTTTTAGCGGAATATATAAATGTGAAAAATAAAGTAAAACACTATTTTGCAAACGCATTATATGCTTATTATATATCAAACTTATTATTACTTAATTTTGATATTATTTGTCAAAATCAATCATGAGATTGATAGCTAATAGACGATCTTTCTTCAAATATTTTTTTAATATTATGATTTAGGATAAATATACGTAAAAATTGATCCATCTGTGTAAAAGTCTGTGTTTCTTCCTTTGTATTCTTTTTCTCCGGGTATTTCGATTTTGGGCTGGACACTTCTAATTTGAATTTCCTATATTTTCCAAAATTCTATCCAAATGTATTTTCCTTAGTCTACACTATTGCTCCATTCTTTTCTTTAGTGTTATTTTGCAAGTTTTTCTCCGTCCCATGTTCCACATAGCCCAGAGATATATATTTATGCACATAGATATAAAAACAAAAATGTCAGGACATTGGAAGGTTTAAATTAGATTATTCAGAATTTATAAATTTGGAATTGTCGTTCTGTCTTAATTGTAGCTAAAAAGAAATATTTAAATTGGAAATGCATCGCCGTTACTTCAGCCGCTGTTTCAAAATTAATAATCATCTCACCTACTACAATCATCTCATTAATTTATATAATTCAAACAGAAGTAAGTCAAACTATATAATTATGAATTAAATTCCCTACTCTTTATTCGGAAATATATTATTAGTAAGTGTTCATTGTGGGTATGGCGCCTTCTGAAAATTTAATGTGCCTATAGACGTCTTTGTAAAATTTATAGCATACCAATATCAAACAATTGTAGGCGTTTTGAGTGCTCGATTTGGATGTCGGATTCAAATAATTTTTAATATTTTCAGTCCGACGAAACACTAAATGTTTTGAAATTACCGTCGGTATTTTAATTATAATATTATTAGCGTCATTTTCTAGCCGTCAATTGTTAATTAAGGTGAAAGTGTAATGAGATTATTGTACAATTGCTATCAATTAGAAAATCATTTTTACTTACTGTACATCACAATACTTATAATACAAGGTGAAATATTATATTTTTTTTGGAATATTTCCCAAAGTGATTTTTTCATGGATTTAGTAGCGATTCTAATATTTATTTTATATTTTTATAAATCGCTATTAACCTTGCAACTACTTTTCTTTTTCAATTTTCCAATATCTCGTTTGAACATAATAATCCATAATTATTAACAAATTATAAAGGTATGAGTAGACTGTTATAGTGTTATACTATATAATTGATTATACAGTAAAAATAACCTTCTATAGTATTAACATTTCTTAGAACGAACATGTAAGTCAACTGATTTGAAATACTAATTGTTATCTGAAGTTACTTAGTATGCTTATTATGTAAGGTGTAGAACTGCGAAAATATTAATGTTTTAGATTTACACAATGGTTTTAGCAATTAGTTTTATAGAAGTATTATTTTGCAACTATTATGATGGAATACTAATAAGAAAAAAAAGGTGTTTACTATTCCGCAAACTCGATTCAATGCAGAACTCTATTTCTGTGTAGAAGTATTTTTTTATTTAATATGTAATACACAATATTCGAAATTGGGAAAAAATCGAAATAAAAATAATATTTCACAAATTATTGGAAAAATCCCAAAAATATTTATTTGTTTAGGACCTGACTTTAGATAAATTATCCATTACTTTTTTATTTGTAGACCAATTGTTGCTTAATACACAAAACAATAACATTACGGAGGATATATCTTTGGTTTAAAGAAAAAGTTTTTATGTTTGTTTCTTCTTAGAAGGTAATTCTTCTTTCTACCTAAAAAGTAATAACTCATTGTCATACCTGACAAGAATAATAAAATTTTAAGGTTACCTGTCGTTTATATTTGAAAGGATGATTGCAGACTTCCTAAGTACTTTCTGGCGTCTTCTATTATTGAAAGCTGACAAACCAGGTAAATTTAGATGGAGGAGATAATAAAGAAATATTTAAAAATAATATAATTGTATATCAAAAGTTACGACTACTCCCATAAACTGATATATTTTCATTAATTTATCAAATAACTAAAAATCAATACCAAACAAATTAATGAAGAATGGTTATTATTATTATTATTATTTGTCATTGCATGAAAATAATAAATATTAACATAAGAAGAATATTTTTAATGGTGAAAAAAATTATGGGATTCATCAAACTTAGAATTATACAAAAGTTAAAATCCTCATAAACCATGTTTATTACAATTAAATTTAGGATTAGAACTAGCAACATATTCTTCTTTTAATTATCTTTCTTCACATTTTTCACATTCCCACGGGCATCTTATATTGTTCTTAATATAGTACTCCATATAATTATAATTAAAACCTTAATTAGGAATATGTGCATAATGCATAATGAATTACCTTAGATGAATGAAAATTATAGTTAAAATTAATCAGACTGTAACTGCTTGTTAATTGTAATATGAATGATTAAAGCAATTACATCAAAATCATGATCATCAAGTGTTTGAGAATAAAAAATTATAATTAGCTCCAGCATGTAACTTTTGTACAATATTTACTACAATTACTAAGAATTTGTACCTCATGTGCATTAACTTAGCATTATGTTCTTCTGTCAAAATCAACATAAATTCTGATTATATTTGTAAATGTTATTTTTTGATCGGATTATATCCTTCATGATTTTTTAACCTTTAGTTTTTATCAGGCTTATTTAATTTTTTTCTTTATCCCTTATTATTTGTTTTTTGCTAAATTTTGTAAGTAAAGGAATTAAATTTGAGAAGATCGCGAAATACGAAAGTTGTCTTTTCTATCAAACCTTAGAAAAAATTCTTATTTGACTTTAATAAGGATTTTTGCAGGAAAAAAATCCAATTCATCATTCCGAGTTTCCTCATTTGATCTGCCTAATGAATATATAGCTACTGTTTTCATCTTTAATATATGTTTTAAAATAATTTTGAAAATTATAAAAGCTCGTTATAGAGACCACACAAATCCTCTTTAGCACTAATATTTTAAACAGTAGTTTAAAAAATCAAAAAGCACAGTAATGTCTACTATTAAAGACGATTACCTTCGAAGTGGATTTATTTTGATTTACATCTTTCTCAGTCAGGAACAAGTTTGAAAAATGAAGATAATTCGTCACCAATGGACGAAGAAACAAGAGATAGTAATCATTTTTTAGAACTTGTCTTAATGGATGGTCGTTTAACCTTTCAGACACAAGCCATTAGCAGAGACGTGCCATAATTTAAACAAAATATTCATATAAAATTTTGGACTATTAGAACATACAGGGTGTCCCAATAATATGTAAAAGTCCAACAGTTCCCTTTTTAAGTTGGAACTAAAAAATTTTGCATAGCAAAATTGTCGGAGGCATTAGGCTATACAATCTAAAATTATTTTCACTTATACAGAGTGTTCCGTATGTGCAGCTTAACCTAAACATACATTTTTTAAATACAATTGTACATTTTTATTACTTATTTGAATTTTGCTGACTTTTTTAAGTCTCCGAATATAGGGTTTGTCCGATATATACTGGACATTTCAAATATTATGAGCACTTTTTTATCAAAATCGTTGTATATTGGCCAGCCAGTATCTAAATAGGAACAATTGTTTTTCCATTTTTTGTACAATTAGTAGTTAGGTATTTGCTCTACTTTCATTTGTTTAATAAGTTTTTGACAGAATCTTTAAATTGCATACAGGGTAAGCCAAAACTTAGAACATAAATTTTTGTCATATTATTTAAATGGAATACCCTATATTTAGATAGACCTTAAATAGTTCTTTCATTTTTGTGAACCATTTCCTATACCTATCTGTGACTGTTATTGCGATATTTCCAATATTATAAGAACATTTTCATTTATTTTTGTTTTTGTAATCAGATCAAGTCAACCTTGCAATGACCCAAGATTCCAATGAAAAATATGCTGAATAGGTATTTTGTTAAGGATCTAGTTAAGATTTTGGTCACTTTTAGCCAAATACTATTAATATTATTCTTTCAAAAGTCATATATACCTATGTTTCTATTTTTAATGTTCCCAATTATTAAGCATTTGTATATGAGAATATTTGTATGTAAGTATATAGATCTATTTTTTGAGTAAAATTCCCTGAAAAAAATAATAATAATATTAATACAACATTATATATTTATATCAAATTACTAATAGAGAATTACAGAAACAACAATAAAACTCTAAAAATTCGTTAAAATAAGTACGTCTCTGACTTAGTAGTTTGTCTCTTAATCCTCAAGTCACGAAGAGTGAAGAAGAAAATACGGCGCATCATCCGCGCGCCATCTACTTAGCCTTGACCGCAGGAAAAGTACTGGTTAAGAAAGAGTTAGAAGAGACAGTAGCGCACTTAAGTACCAGTAACATATGGTTAAATGCTGGAGATGAACCAAAGATTGAACCATTTGTAAACAAAAATAATGATACAAAAAATAAGGCGCCAACACTCAAATCTATATCTAAGTAGAAAAATTTGTCATAATTGATATTCATAATAGAACACATCTTGGTGTTGCATGCATGTGGTGTCATCTACCAGTTTATGTAAAAAGTACGAAAAGCTTTCTGTATTTAATATGGTGCTATTTAGATTTCTTATTAATATTTACGGAAATTAGTAGATGGTAAGTAACTAGCGCTTGCAACTTCCAAATGCCATTATAAATATCAATTTTCTCTATTGTTTTTATTAATATATGTACAGATGTACACACTTCCTTTGCACTACTCCTTTCTCTCTGTAATTATAGTTATAGTAGGTACCTACTACTCAAATGTTTCTATGGTCAGGTCTTTTTTCGATTTTTATTCTGCTAATCTATTTTTTCTACTATTGTTTTTAGCTTTTTCGATTATTAAACATTAAGATAGTATCTAGGCAATGTAAACTGTAAATAATTTGTGTTTAAGAACAGAAATAAACCTACACCACTGAAAATTGACTTTAATCAGTCAAACAAAGCTTGCTTCACACTAGCAAATGCCATAAAAATTTATTGAAACGCGTTTAGATTGTCATCTAATTCAAGCACGAGCCAGTTTTTTTTCTCTAAAATATTCTTAATCTCCGCAGCTGCAGACACAAGACGTAATGACTTCTAAAGTCGTGTTGTAGAAAATAGTTGAATTTTCTTTTTTTTAATTCGTAATAAAAATGTTTTGTCTTACCTTGAAATAATTATTCTAGACTAAAAAATGTTTTAAAAAGTAATTTATATTTGTCTTTATCTATAAATTGAGATACTGCGTAGGTTACCACATTAATTTGCAATACTCAGTCGTGTAGTAGACACTTCTGAAATGTACTTTATTCGATCGTTGGCGCATTATAATGTTCATTGGCATACAGACTCACTGATACGGGTGCATAATAATATAAAATCGTTAAAAAATAACGCCGTACCAATTTCTTATGCAAATGAACACTCTAGTTAGCCATATTTGTAAAATGGAAGCGAGTATTATTACGCAATATCCTTTTAAACGATTTATTGTAGTATGCAAATTTAATACTAACATTTTCATTCATTCACAACTGAAAATTAAATTCGTGGCTTTTATTGCACGAACAAAAACAATTTTTTTATTACAAATCTACGTATAATTATTACAAATAATATTCCCTTTACCGTTTTGCCGTAGGTATAATTATTTCAATATTCACTATTGCCGTTGTGAAATCAATGTATTTTCTTAACGGAGTTATTTCATATATTAAAACTGAAGTATAAAATTCCCAATATTTCAATAACTGTACTAACGTTACAATAAATAATCTTATAAAGGGAATCGATTCAATAGCATCAAAATGTATTTCTTCATTGTAGAGATTTTTGTTTAAAAGTCGTAGAAAACATAATATGCAACATATGCGTTAAGACTTTAATAAAGTTTAACTATCACTATATTTGTTTAGCAGCTATAGGGTGATTCATACAAAACTCCCTATAGGCTAATATTTTGGTAACTAAATAAATATAAGAGACAGTTTAACGTTAAAATATTGCTCCCGTAATTGAGGGTGAAGTTGTAAAAAATTAGAATCCCATTTTTTGCAAAATCGTTTGGAATTATATGTGAGTTTCCATTTGAAAATTTCAGAAAGAATAATTAAACTCTTTTGGAGACTGATGGAACCTTTGATTTGTCGTAACTGCTTGAGTCCTGAATCATTTAAATATCAAATCAAAATATTGTACTCGACTCTCGTTTCGCTAAATATGTTTGCTTAATCAGGATAGTATTAAATCTAATCTTAACCTACGAAGTTAACTATTTGTACTATTTCTGTGTTTGTTGAAGAATGAAAAGTCTTGTAATTCTTGACCAAACAATTAAATCGACTGTAAGAGATAGACCCTTTGTTCTAACTTACATCTGTAAATATCTATTCTTTCGTATGTGTCTAGCAATTTTCTATCATTAATATTTCTAATTTTAGTTTATATAGAGTTATTCTATGACCGTACTTAAGAGCATGTTCGACAATACAGGGTTTTTTTAAATTCATCATATTTTAAATGAGCTAACTGTTATTTAAATCTACTACGTAGTGATCTTCTTGTTTGCCCAACATACTTCTTATCGCAGTTTATGCAACTAATTTTGTATACACTTTTTCCCAGAGATATTATTTTATCTTTAATACTTCCAAATAATGTTTGTAAAATATTTGATGACTCATTTACTAATTTTAAATTTATGTTGTTAAAAACTTTGTGAAGTAATTTGCAATAATGTGAATTACATATAATTATAACTATATTTTACTTTCGTTCAATCCACATTATCGCAAAAGAGTTCAGAACTTTTTCAATCACATAGATTTAAACCTAGTTTATAACTCTAGATAAGCTTAGCTTAATTAGAAATATCAATGATAGCAGATTCCTAGAGGCATACGAAAGTATAGAAATTTATAGATGTAAGGTAAATAAAGACAAATGATATATTCCTTTTATTATTTGATCAAGGATGACTGATTTATCATAATTTACCAAATATAGAAATAGTATAGACTTCTTAGTTTAAGATTAGTTTTAATCATCTTCTGATGCTGCTAACATATTTAGTGGAAGGGCGCCAACTGCAGTATTTTAATTTGGTATTTGAGTGATTCAAGATTGAGGCAACGAAGATTAATTTGAATTAACCCTAGAATCTTCTTCATTAATTATGCAGATTAGTGGCTTCTTTTGAACTTTTTTTACTACTTTAAGTATCGGGTAGTATCATTTATCAAAATGACAAAATTTTAAAATAACCTTTAGATTATGTTATATTTTGGGCAAAGATATCGATGTGTGATTTTCAAACACAGAACTACAAAAAGTATTATTGATTTGTTTTAAATAAGTATTTAATTGACAAATTATTGTTTTAATTATATATTTAATCCATATTAGTTTATTTACATGTATAAGATTTCATTTATATTTAACTATATTATTATTTCGCGTACAAATCTATCAATAAAATTATTTATTTTTACATAGTACGGTGACTTTCAACATACGTAACATTATGTTAAAAATGTTAATATCAATACATATTTAAGTATGGAACTGTCTGAATTTCTTCATAAGATTATGCCCACATTGTCCAGAAGAACTACTACTACCACCCACTTAAACGGACCACATAGGCGCCATTATTGTGCTACCGTATCATTTATAGAACATGTACATAAATGGCTCGCATTTAAAATATGTCAAACCTAAATTCTATAATTATCACTATTTTTAAGTGTTTTATAGTAAGTGACATAATAAAGGTTTACACATTTTCAAATTGGACGAGTGTCGTTTTATTAGATGAGAATAAGCTGATAAAACCATAAATAATTTCGGGACTGCTAAAAAATGTCTCAGTAAAATCCTGGTATAAACAATATTTTGTGGATTTTGATTTAAATGGAAATAATTATCATAATGGTTTGGTATTTTTATGTGATTTCAAATGACATATTTTGCATGTCCAAAACATATTAGCACCAATTTTAAACTATGGTAAACGTCAAAAGTAATTTTTAGTTTTTATTTTTAATATTATTGGATTACTCTCTTGACTGCCTAGTTCAGTCTCCAAGATAATATTTCGTCTATTTATTGACTAAACGATTCAAACAATAAAAGACAATATTTACTTTTTTTGAGAAATTTTTTCTGAATAAAAAATGGATTAAAAAATTAAATATTGCAACACTTTTTTTTTCTATAAGTATACATATTCAAAATATATGTTAACGATATTTGACACAAACATACTACAACAGAAACAAATCAGTTACACACCAAACATTTTTAAAAAAATTAGAAATGTGTATTATCGGGTTACTCGCCTAACTGCCCAACACAGTCTCCAATGTAAATATTAACAAAGCGTCACCAGTTCGCGTGCCTTTCTTTACCAACGCACGTATTATTAATTTTTGAAGGAAATACCATGTTGGCCAAATACAAACAAATAAAAATAACCGGATTTTGATAGTCTGTTGACACAGACCGGACGTAGATACCGAAGCACCAACGGCACTTAAAAAACATCCATTGCTTACAACTCCAAAAAAAGGAAGGGTCAAAACTGAGTGAGCATTTTAAAAATAGTCAAAAAATTATAATTTTAGTTACTCTGGAGTTACTGTTAGAAATTAATATTGGTATTCTCCAGCGTGTCGCAGTAATTTTAAAAATATCAAAGAAAACTTTCCTTAATATGAAAGGAAATTATGTTCCGATTCATTTGACAAATAGAAAAACATTTCATTTTAATATGTATATAATATAAATTGTTATTTTATGTCATTAATCATTATAAATAAAGAGAACAATATTTTGGAATAATTCTTAAAAGGTAGGGTACACAACAGTAATTTAAAAATTTGGCGAATTCACTATTGCCTTCTAAAACAGTACTTTCTTGTCTTCTCATTGAAATCACCACACTCTGCTCCATCTATCCAAGTATAACCGAACTTTCTTGCACTCTCAACCTCCTTTTTCACCTCCTCCGGCTATGACCGGTTGACCTCCATTGCGATTGGTCCAGAGATTACCTAAGAAGGTATACAAATCTGTTCCTAGTCGCACAGCTGAAGAATTGAAAGTTTTGACGTGGTTTAAAGGAGAAATTTGTTTGTGCGATGGCTTTAAATCGCCAGGCTGAGCCGCTTAGATTTTTTATATAACTTTTTAAATGAACAAGGTGTGAACTTCAATAAAGGTGTCATTTAAAGAGATAAACTTAAGCAAATTTTTCTACAGAGTGAACAGAGAAAAACTATTTTATCCAAAACATATTTCTTAGTATTTGGCAGTAAAGTATTTTTTGGTTAAAGACCAAACTAAATTTCCGATATTGGCAACTTCTAAGTCAAAAGAACTTAGAGTTGAAATTTACAGCATTACCCATACGTGACTGATTGTATATTCGAAATAAGTTAAATTGTTTCAAATAAATCATCCGTTCTATCGAATCATATATTGTATAAGCCTACGAAATGGCTACTACTCCAGCTAGTTATCACAAAATTGAATGTCTTAGATTACCTATAGTGTTTTTTATTTTTATAAAGACTACTATTAAACAAAATCCATAAAAAATGTGTGTTTATTACTATAGGTACATTTCATATTTAAATGGTTTAAATTATGTTTAACACTAATTTCATTTATTACATTAAACGAATTTTTGTATAAAAATATATTATTCGGTTGCTCATTTAATAATTCATAGCTCATATCCACTTTCTGATTCATAATTCTTTCCAATATTTATAATTATCGGTTCAATTTCAGTGCCACAAATACATTTTGCCCAGTCTTCAGCATCACACTTAGCTAATGCTTCATTCTTGTGACTTTTTCACTGCTATCTCTTTCATGTCCATTTGCCCGTACAAGTTCATCTATGACAAACATATGTTCTTTTCTATCCATTATCGCCAAATATCGTAATTCTTGTCGTATTGCTTTTTCATTAAAATTATCGTTATTTTTTTACTTATATTTATATGTTTATCAACTTAGGGCAATAGGTTAACAATTATAAAAAGTTATTTGAACAAGTACTTATGATTTAAATAATATTCTAGCGCACAATTAGTTTGAAGATGCATTGTCGCTTGTATTTTCGTCTTTTTTCAGTGTTCCTAATTTTTTATTAAGGATCATAATAACATCATTCTTTGAATAAAAGACAAATGTTTAATACTTCCAATATTTTTACTATTGATAAAAAAATATATTGCATAAAGATATGTGTTTTATATCTTCAGATGTGAGTAACGTATGGGTAAAGTTGTAAAAATATAATAAAATTTTTCCTGAGTTACTTGTTTTATGCAAACGAATACGAACGTAGAAACTAAAATACAGTACATATGTGTATAAACAAGGACATACACTAGATCTGGCACAGGAAAATGATCAAAAATATATCTTTAAATACGTATAAAGTAAAAATTTAGAAGTATTTCCAGAGTAATGAATTCCAATCTAAACTCCTGTTCAAAATTAACGCACCACTATAAATTTTGTAATTATGTCTTTGTTTTTGCACTCTTTATTTAATTTAGCGTTAATATAATATAAATAAAGATAATTAAACAATATTGCACCAGAAAACCTTTATTTTTAATTAAAGTTCGAAGAATTATACAAAATTTGACACTCAGGTACAAAAACTTAAAAATTATAAAAATTTACTTAACTTTGCAAACCAAAAGAAAATTCAAATTTACAAAAAAAAATTGAACTTCGATAACGCGTAGTACCTCCTCGAGCTCTTATAACCGCTTGCATTCGTCTGGGTAAGCTTGTTATTAAGTTTTGGATGGTTACTTTAGGAATGTTTTCCCATTCCAAGAGAACAACACGCTCTAACTCTTGCAGGCTCATTGGGGCAGGTACATGACGCCGAACTAATCTTTTTAGAACATCCCAAAGGTGTTCTATTGGATTTAAGTCTGGGCTGCGCGGTGGCCACCCCAAGATCTGGATGTTGGTTTTATTTAGGTAATCCAAAACAGTCCTTGCAATGTGAGGCCTTGCATTATTTTGCATGAAAATGAAGGTATCTCCTATAAATTGCGTAAACGGCATCACGTGATCTTGAATAATGTTTTCCAGATAGAATTCTGTATTCATAGACTACAGACGTATGGGAACCAGCTCTGTGCGTGCCTCAAAACATATTCCCCACCAGAACATTTTTGAACCACCACCAAATGGCTCCTTTGGAGAGATACTTCAATCATAAAATCTTTCTCCAGGTCTGCGCCATACTCTATCATGACCATCTGGAGATTTTAGGCTCACTCGAGTTTCATCTGTGAACAAAACTCTCTTCAAATCATTGACAGTCCACTGTGCATGATCTCTAGCTAATCTTAATCTGTGTGATCTGTGATCTGCAGTAAGTAGCGGTGCAGTAGTAGGCCTTCTACATGCCAATCCGAATTCTTTTAATCTTCTCCTGACGGTTAAGGCAGAAATCCTGACATTTCTAGTTGATTACTTAGCTCTCTACTAGTACACTTTCTGTTTCGTAATACATGTTGTCGAAGAAAGCGCTGATCAATTTAACTTGTAGCACTTTTCCTGCCTGGCCACGTTTTCTATGGTGTCTTCTGGTTTCCCAAAATGTTCTAACCATTCGACTAATTGTTGAATGATTAACACCTGGTAAATTGTCCACATAACGCATACTTCTTCCCTCTTCTAGCAAAGTGAAGCTCTTACGCATTCATCATTGCTTAAATGACGTGCTCGATTCATCTTTTTGTAACGAAATTGTTAAATATTGATCTAGTGAACTACTCCACACAAAAGAGAAAACCGACACTCAAACAGTAACTTTAAGTAATAAACTTATCAAACTGAAAAAAATAACGTGAACGAAGTACTTAACTTTTTTGACTTAATTAAATAACATACAGTTATTAAAACAGTACAAAACTAATAAAAACAACTATTTGACATAAGCCAACTAAGATTCCTAACAGTAATCGCTAATATTTGGGCGATATCTTTTTAAATAAAACAAATAAGTCAGAAAATATAAGTGGTGCGTTAATTTTAAACAGGAGTTTATATATAAAATAATAATTACTTAAAATGTGCATTATCGTTTGCTGGATTGATCAGACCAATACATACTTTCAATCCATCGACAATGAATAATTCTTTAGGTAGGTATATGATGGAACATAAATTACCTTTATTTATTTGATTGCCGAAGAAAAAAAATAAACAAAAATCTGCAAAAAATACTCAGGTATATTGAAGAGTAGAGGGAATGTATGAATTACATGGTTTTTATTACCTACCATTACTATTAAAAATAGTTTCATTGCTTAAAGATACGTGTCGATTTTGAAAATTCGTCTGTAATTTACAGAAACTGTAAATACATCTTTCACAGAATTGTAAATTATGTATTTTTGAAACAAAACTTCTCTTAGTTTATGGATATAGACAGTGTGAAATTTTTATAGAGCCAATCTATTCATTTGAAAATATTTACAAATATATACTATCCTACAGAGCCGTCGCTAGTCAAATCAAAGCGGAGATAGGCCATTCTGGTCTACTGCGAAACATAAGTATCATCATCACGCTCTGGGAATAGTTTCGGACGTGCTCTCTTCCAGAACACATATACAAAAGTCTTTTAACGTCCTTCTTCATGTGACAAACGAATGGGAAAGAAACACATCTCCCTCCCAGGGACGGTCTGCTTACTATACACAGATGGCTCTAACCTCAAATGAAGTGGAAGCCGGAGTGTTCAGCAGAAAACCCAGAGTTGAAATTAATAAACCCAGGTAAGTATGCTACCAGTTTTCGAAGTATTTGTAATAGAGAGTTTGTTACATTTTGTCAGACAGTCAGGCAGCTCTAAAAGCAGTGAGTTCCAACCAGCTGGTCTCGAAGCTGTTGTGGAACTGTATTGAATCCTTAGCTTAGTCACAGACATTATTTTGAAATGGTTGAGAGGAAAACCCTCCAGCACTGGAAAGATAGTCCTAGGTTAGCTCTGTCTAAGGCGTTTATATTCAACCCCTTAGATAATACCATATCCCAGATTTTGGTATGGAATAGAATGGATTTACATATTCTAATTGGACTGCTTAAAAGAAAATGTCGTCTACGACACCACATGAAAAAGATAACTCTGAGCAATACATTAGAAGTCGATGCATAATTTATGCTTCTGTCCAATCCTGGAAATGAATAAGCTCCGTACGTTTGGTTTCGTACAGCTGTAGCCAAACGACTTGAAGAGAGCATCACCGAAAACAACCATTGGCTTTATAAGCCAAGGAAATCTGTAGTTACATGTTGGCTCAGAATTGTATCTATCTCCTGTAAGCTTTATTGATTTTGCTAAGAGGCCTCAAAGTTTTTGTCACTGCGTTGTATGTGTTAATAAAATATATAAACCTCGAGAGAAACGTTTCTTCAACATTCTGTTTTTTATATAAAAATGTTGATAAAATTATGACAAAACTCCGTATATTCTTATAATTCTTATTTTAGTTAAGCAAATTGGATGGTGATGAAGAAATTGTGTTTCAATTTTATAAATTATTATTGAAGATGTTAAAAATGAAAAAAAACACGGACTTGCTGAAAAATGAAATTTTCTGTTTTTCAACAATAGATTAGTTCAAATAATATTATTAAGTAAATGGAATTAACTGTACTTCTTGTTACTATTCTGAATTAGAGAAAAAATGATTCTTCTTCGTTATGGACGAAATATTCTGTGCTGAAGACCACTTTACAGATGTTTATGAGGTTCGATATATAGAAGGTAAATGTAGAAATTTTTCAATAAAAAATGTTATAGACGAATAATCTTATCTATGTATATATTTTCTTTACCTTTTGTCAAAACTGAAATTCTCGAAGTTTTATAGTTTCCTTTCTTGAAAATACGAAATTTTTTTGCTGTTGTGTGTTTTACTTATTGTATAATTCAAAAACATTTATCGGAACCATATATACCATATATAATCTGGACCGAGTGTGCGCGAGAGAGAATGGTTACATATCTAGAGATAGAGAGAGAAGGTAATAGAAGGGGAAACAATCAGTAGTGTTGATATTGAGGTTATGATGATTTTATAGTGTTGAACGTTTTTTTTTTGTCATAAAAAAGTATTTAATGTGTATTTTTGTAAGTTAGTGTGTAATGATATTAAGAAGACTTTATATATAGTTGAGTAGGTGACCCACAGTGTATATAAATAAAAATGGTAAAATACTGTGCTGGTTTCAACTTTTGTCAGTGATATGAGAAAGGTGTTAAGTTTCACAGGTAAATTAATTCTAAATGATTTGCTACTAGGGATAAATAAATTTATTGGGAATAACATTATTTATCTTTTGTAGGTTTCCGTCTGAGATAAATTTAAGAAAACAATTATTTTAAACACTATTTCTTTCTTTCTTTTTTCTACTTTAACACATAACATTTGAAAATATCTAAAAGACAATTATTTGTAAAACCATTTTTTATTTGCACTGCATTTTCAAAAGAATATGAATTAAATGTTAATTTGTATACATATGTGTATTTTATTTCCCCCTCTGTGTCCATCTCTCTCACTCTGTGAATCTTCATTACAACGATAGCAATGTAAGAGTGACATTGCACTCAGTCCAGATTATATATACAGGGTGAGGTATTAGTGTGGCAAAGCTCGATTAGTTCGCTATTATTGAAGTTACGAAAAAAAGTTTTTACATAAAAGTGTAGGCAGTGTTGAGATTCACATTTTAAAATTAGTACCAAATATACAGTGTGTTCAAGAACGCAGTGCCAGACAAAAATTTTATGGAACACCTCGTATATTTTTACATTTTTATAAAGCTCTTGCCGAGCTAATTTCAACGATGTATCAGACTTGATGTCTATTATGTTTAATAAAGGATCTACAGCCACCTGAAAATCGCGAGTTCTATACTAAGGCATTAAAAAATATTTGATACAGTGTGATTAAAAATCAGATGGGATTTCAAATTTTTGATTATTTAGGATAGGGACATGTTAGGCGTTTTTATTGATTTTCAACGGTTTGGCTGCTACAAACATCTAAATTAAAAAAAATATGTGATTTTCAGGTGGCTGTAGATCCTTTATTAAAAATAATAGACATCAAGTATGATACATCGTTAAAATTAGCTCGGCGAGAGGTTTATAAAAATGTAAAAATATACGGGATGTTCCATTAAAAAAAAACAAACACACTGTGAATTTCAAGACTGCCTACACTTTTTGTAAATAACTTTTTTTTATATCTCCTTTAATAACGGATATATCGTACTTCGACGCACTAATGCCGCACCCTGTATATGGTCTAAGAGGATTACCAATAAATTCTGTTAAATTATGCAAAAAGTATATTAAATTGAGGCCATACTCTATATTCTCCTTTAAGATTGTTTGTGTAGCAAATTATTTAGTAGAAAATACAGACCACCACTGTCTATAAAGCTCTTTAGCAAACACTATGACTATATTAGAATGTCACGGCGAATGGTAGTCAACAATGGTCACACAAGTTTATATTGAAGAAGTAGTCAACCACAAATTAAATGTGACTGAGAAGATTCAAGGCATTAATGAAAAAACTAACAAAAAATAATCGATAACGACGTTGGAACCATAAAAATAACTTCCAAATTCGTTTAAATGACTTTAATTATCATTTACTACTAATGATAATTTAAATAAAAAATTAATTTCTTATTGGCATACAAAGAAACTTTATTACATAAACCGAACGTGAGTTATAGCTCATAACTCACGTGAATTTAAATTATAATTAACGTGCCTATTATAATCTACTTTATTTGTCTCAAATGGCAATAATAATGATGCAATAACTTATCAGTTGGATAAAATTATTTATTTATATGCATAAAACCCATAAAGTATGCATCAGTAAATCATAATTGGTTTTTATTACGTACCAAAGCATAAAACTTATACAGACACACACAGAAAATTCAATCTAAATTCTCAATTGCGGTTACTACAAACTGGACCAAGCGTTTTAAAATATCCGGTTTGTTATAAAAATAACCCAAGTTTCTGTATGTAACATTTATAACTAACATTTTAAAACTTTTTATGTAAATTGATTTTAAATTTTTCCAAATAATATCGATTAAATTTCATTCCCGTTTTCATAATCAATATGTTTTTTGACTTTTAGCGTGATATATATATATATACATCAATTTATTATCTATTTTCTTAGACAACTTATAATATTCTTTTGTGAGAAACTAGAAGGTTAACAAAAAGAAATCTAATCTGAGTAGATATTTTTAGTATAATCTGCAATTTCTAAAATAACCTCCAGAAACAATGACATTCATTGTTTCATATTGTTCTGGGAACATTTTTTTGTAAAATAATCTCACGTTTTTTCAACTCCCACACCGAGTCTAGTTATTTTATTTGTTTCAAGTTAACCTGTATGAACGTTGATCAGTAATTAGGAAATAAATGTACGATATGTGGTTAGTACTCATAAATATGATGGTATTATATTAGCTCCGGAAATAAGAAATCATGTATCTGTGCTGTTAAGATATTAACAGTAACACGCAAATAGGTACTAAAAGACATTGAATGGAATTTGCTCTGGAGAAACGGTATATTAAATAATTATCCGGATGTATAAAATATTAAAATTTTACTTATTACATTTCACGGTATTTAGTGGATTTTCCTTTTTTTTCAACAAAAACGTTTTTTGAAAAGTGGTTGTCGGTATTCAGTGATCTTTAATAGCCACAAAGGCAATAAAGCAGCCATAGAGCCATCTGCATTTCGACGAATTAAAATATAGAATTACTGGTGGTAACGGTCACATGTCAATTCTTAAAAAATTCTGTGAAACATATTAGTGTCATAGGGGAAATAGGAGTAAAAACTTCTAGATCAAAAGAAACTGTTTTAAGAAAGAAATAGAAATGGAAATAATAAATAGTATGACGCAAATAAGAAGCAAGATATAATCAAAGTAATTTGTCATTTCACTTTATTGAAGTCAAATTCACGGAAGCAACCGACTGTGGAACTAAAGGGATAAAAGAAGCAGCTAAAATATTTAGTAGTTACTTTGTTTATCACATTTATAGGAAAATAGGTACGAAGATGAAGAAAGTCAAATTTTTTTGAAAATTCATATCAGGTAGACCGTCTCCAGAAAAAATAGGGGAAAATGTTATCGTAAAATATAAACAAACCTAAATCCAAACAAATTACTAGGATTGGCCTCATCGCTGTCAAAATTCTGAAGAATACGACTCGATGTAAGGTGAAAACTAAATAGGAATATAAAAATTCTATAACAACAACGACTAATATTATGAAAAGAATGACAGCAAAACTTAATGATATTTCTAAATAATCTTTAGAGAATTAGAATAAATTTAATCGTACCTATATTTCAATAAACAAATTAGTCTAGATAATAATTTAAGGCGATGTATTAAAAAATATTATAAATAACGTACTCTCAATAAACTCTACTTGTTATTTAGTGATTTTCATATTTTATCCATCTCTCCCCTATGAGTCAATTAACCCAAAAACACTTACCTTAAGAGCGCAGAAGATACACGAATCCGCCATACAGGCATGGCCCGAAAGGTCCCGGAAACTCCTCCTGAAGATATCCAGATGCCACAGCACCTGCAAAAAAAAGCCACGCGTTAAACACATGTTGCTCTTTCTTAAAGCAAAAAAGATAAGGGTAGGGATATAGCTCATACAATACTGCACGTGGCGTTAATCACTGTTATTGACTGTGGTTATGTTGAAGCAAGTGCTTTTTATTTGATAGGGACAGGTACTATTGAAATAAAGTTTGTGAGTAAGCTACTCATTAATGATTGGTGTTTAAAGTCGAGTACAAATATTAAAAAAATCAATTGTGTATTAGAGTTTGCATTGCAAATTTAATTTGTTGTAATAGACCTCGGGAAGAGTAGATACTGGAAGGATAGTAATAATATTTGATACACTAAAACTATTTAATTCGAGAGTGATGTAAAATATTACTGTTAGAAAAAGTAAAACGTTGGCCAAACTAGAAGTATGAACAATATATTAAACAAAAGTAGAAAGGAGATTATTTTTATCAGAAATTTACAAAATGTGCATTTGAATTATTAGGGAAACATTCCCAGTAAATGTTTATTATAATTCTAGTTATTGAAGATGTTTTTGACATTTACGATAGATTTCTGCCTCCAGATTTCTCTATTTAAAACTATATTTTATACATTACATTGTTATTGTTTTCTTGAGAAAAAATGGCAACACATGTATTTTTTATCTAAAATAATTGTATTTGATATCACATCACATAAGTATCTTTTTATCTTTAATATTATTAATCATTTTATTTATTTCAAGGTTTTACTCTATAATAAAAGTTTCCAATATGGCTAGGAAGGCAGACGAGAAACATTTGATCCATCAGCCTAACCAAATTACGGACTAAATCAAAGAGCATCACCATCAAGAATTCAGAAAAAAAATGAGTTGCAACATCAAGCTGCAAATTGCCTTAGGAATTACTACCATTGAACTCTAGGCAATACGTACAGTGAACCTACTGGAGCGTAAATGTTGTAGAATGATATTTATTCCTATCTTTGAATAGACATCAAACAAAAAGCGGTAAAGTTTAAATTATATACTTTCAAAATAATAAGCCTCTAAGAGGACATTGAATACTCAAAAAACACAAGAACATCATATGAGTGGCTGAAGAAGCTATTTGCAGATTCTATCAGGAGGAAGGACAAACCGCTGTTCACTACTGTACAACTGTGAAGGCTGGAAGAACAATTTAGCACATGTAGTCCAGTTTTAAAAAAAACTGGAAATTGGACAGGATACTCCAATAGAAGTAGAGGATAAATCTAAACGAGTCAAAATCGAAGGAGTAATAGAATCCACGGCTCCATTTGCCTGGAATTTGCACTTTTGTATTGAAATATGTTAATTTGACTTCATAATAAATCCTACTTTCTTATTTGATATGATTGCGTCGAAAACAAGTGCATTCAAATTTTGAAATTAAATACATTTTCTGCTTCAAGTCATTCACACTGGATTCAAAACCTTGAGACAATATTTTATTACCATTGCCAGTACACTAAATTGGAAAGAATTATAGTACTAAAATTTCTTAGTTCTCATGTTTTTGTTTTGTTAAGATTTGATTTTTAATGCATATATACAGAAAAAGACAAGAAAATTTGTTAATTCTACCCTATTTGAAACGGTGTCTTTGACCTTATCCAATGGCTACAAACAGAACATTTAAATAAACAAATAGACACGTGTGTACCAAATACATCCATTCCATTGTTAAATTCTATTTTAAATTGACAACTAACTCGCTATCAACGAAATTCTCACGATTGACTTATAGCCAAAAAAAAAACAAAAGTTCAGCATACCATCGATCTATTTTTGCGGTTGGTTTATTTTCCAGACTAATCTTAAACTCGTTCGGAATTGTAAACATTCTTTGAATATTTATAGAACGATTGTACAAAAAAGTAATAATTAATTACATGTATTGGTTCTGTTTCAATCTTTGATTAGAGTTAAGTGTGAAAATTGACCGATTTAAATCATTTCTAAAGTTAATAAATTTATTTTGGATATAGAGTGAAGTAAGAATATAACAAAAATAACAGTTTTCTAAAAAAAAATAAGAATTTGTAAAAATAAGTTGAATCCTTAAAAATGCATAAAACAGAAGCATATATATTTTTGGTAAATTTTCTTTGATTAATTTTTTTTGCAAATTTGCAATGTGTGTTGTTAATTTAATTTCTCTTTCATGGTAAATTTGAGCCGCAATAAACAATTATTTGCATATATAATGGCGCAAATAAATGATTATTTAGCAATATTCAATATTATAGAAATTAAACCTTTATAATTATAGAAAAAAATTTAGGTACACAGGGGTGTACCAAGAGTTCATGCCATAAAATTTGGAGACGATAGTCGGGTTAAAATTATACATAAAAAATAATTCTTAATTGCCAATTTTAGAGCCCTACAACTTGGTAATGGGGAAAAAGTTATACAAAGTACCATTATTTTTTATCTGTTTATCAACTCCCAATTTTATGGTATGTACAACCTATGTTATTGTTATAAAAACATATTCTGGTTAAATAAAAAAAACCGCTAAACTCAAAATATTACTCAATATTAGAGATGATATTATGTTCTTAAAGAAATAAAACTTCCGTTTGTCATCCTGAGTTATTGAAAGCAGTATATTGCATATTGCTAACAATTGTATAATTTAATATTAGATATCATTTCTAAATCAAATATTGACTTTTTCTGTTAACCAATGATTAAAATCAAGTTATTACATAGTTATATCTGTCTTATTCCAGATACACTCTCTTCATCTTTAAAACCCAATCTCTTAAGCCAAGATGGCCACCTGACAGTTCTATGTATAAACAAACAGAAATTTACCTTCGAAACAGTAAGAAGTGCTTTAGCTCTGTGGATTTTTCCTTTTGTCATGGTGTCACAAACACATGTTTTTACAATATTAATAAAAATAACGATCTGTAAAAGCACTCATTTTCGAAAAAACGGTAAAATGAGAGATCGCGCGCAACATACGTCGATTCGAAAACTCGGCTGAGTCGTTTTACTCGCTGGTCTTTAGATATTACCTGTTTGTAGCGAGTTGTACAGGTGTAGCTAAACCGAAACCGAATGGACCGTCAAGCGGTACAAGGGGAAGGAAGGGAGCCGATTTGTGACCAAGGAAGCGTCATTTGGTCCTTAGATGGAAAATTATGCTCCTCCAAATGACTATTTTGTGTCTATAGAGGTTTCTTTCCTATTGCCATTCGAAATAGGATTATAAATTATCTATTTTAATACATGCTGTAAGTAACAATTACTATATTTATTTAGTAGAAGGAAGACCGGTAGCTATAAAGATGAATTTTTGGATTTTCAAACACAATACATATCTCTTAAATTGTCTTTGGGTAATTCCTTTTTATAAAACTTCAAAGGTGTATTTATCTTAAATGCGTAAAATTTTAATTTATTCATTAAAAAGACCGTTATTTACTTGGTTGTTATTCTATACTTTATCGTTGTTGGTTAGCAATAAATTTACAATCTTCAGTAAACGCCAACTTTCATTTATCAATTACTAGTGTCAACCCAAGAAGCCTATTTTTATTGGTGATTAGAGAAAAATAATCTACATGTTCCAGTTTAAGTTACGACAATAATAAGATTGACAGCTACGTTTTAAAAAAATATGATTGGCGAAAATGTTTGGCTACAATTCGTATATCGTGTAAGAGATATCTATTGTTTCAGTCAGAATAAATTACTTTCTTTTTTAATGTTAACGTCGACGGTAAAATCTGTCTCTGTCTGACTGCGAACCATTGTTTCTCTTTCTTTTCAATATGGTGAGTGGCCAATTTTCTAACTTGAGTCATGGCTAATAATCTACCAGGGTTTGTCTATAAGCACGCTACAGTGATTTGAGACTTGTTTGGACCATAACTGCACACAGTTTTTGTTTGTAAGTAATTAATTAACAACAAAGTAAATTTATACAAAAATGAAATCACAAGAGCCTCCCTGTTTCTTTAAAATATTTTCTACGTTTTAATATTGAAAAATTAAGGGCTTTTATGTAGATTTATTAGGAGATATATACATATCGATTGCTATGTTTTATTTTAAAGACATATCGAAAACCTAATATGAACAGTTTTTTAAACATTCTAGGATTTTCAAGAATTTCGGAAATATGTATTGGGCTAAGAAAACAAATATCTAACACTCCGCTGACAACAGACTTGTCACATTCTAAATGAAATTTAAAATTAATTATATTTTAGCTATCCGTGTTCACTAATGTAGTTTTTTATACTATTAGGATTTGATTAATGCCCGTCAATTTGTGAGGAATAAATATGAGATTGTAGTAAGTTTCTCTGGCTTTCTTGATTCCATCAAGCTCATGGGTTTAAGCTGAAGAATGATGTGATGTGAAACCAGTCCCGCCCCAGGACACAAACCAGCTCCGTTGCTGTCTCGTAAAAAATTGTGATTTAGTCTCACATTTACGTTGTTTACTACGTACCAGTTTGATTTTATTTCTGGCGCGTGCTTGTCTTTGTTTACATACAAAACTTAACAGTTTTCTTTTCCCGCCTTTTGTAATTTTCTCTTGTCATTTTTAGAGGAAAATTGAAAACTATAAATAAATTATATGATGTGAATTCAGTGTTATATAAAAAAATCATGAGGAGTACTTGATTTCTTAACAAAATAAGATTATTTTTACTACTTTCAGGTACTTAATTTTTAGATTGTACCCTTATCTTTTGTAAAGAAAAAAGTTTAATATATCACCTTAGATCCAATTACATATTTGAGAAAACAACGAAAATGAAAATCAAAGACAGTCACAGTCTCATCGAGAAAAATATCCAAATACAATTGATACTCTGAGAGAAACCCTCAAGATGTGCTAAACTGTACGGTCTACCAAAAGTTCTCTCATACCCATTGTCATATTGATTGGATCACCATTACAACAACTCGCGCAGTACCTAGTACTCGTACTAAAAAAGCAGCAAATAAATAATTTATCAACAGTATAAATCATCCGAACATATATATAATCAATATAATAAAACAGTTTCTTTATCTATATGACCACCGTTATAAATAACTATAGAGGGTTCTCTGAAGACTTCTCCACTATTTTCAATAATAGCCTCACCACTTTATCTAAGACTTTAAAGTAAGAACTACCAATACAGACGCCAAAATTATGGTTGCAATCTGTAGACAACACGGACGAGACCACCTACCTCAATAACTTACTGGACCAATTGTACAGCATTCACACGAAAACAAAATTTACTATGGAAATCGAAGCCAACGATCAAATTACCATTTAACAACCACTGCAATCAGTAGTAACTTTGGTCACCTATTAACAAAAATTGACATGACAGAGTCTGAGAATATAAATTAAGAAATAGATAAGCTACAGAATAAACTTCAATAAAATGGTTACACAAAAGAAATACAGACAAGCCACTCAAACCAAATTGACAAAAACCAGAAAGCGAAACAGTAAAAGCATACCTACCTTACATCAAAAGAATTACCGACAAAATCTTCAGGATTTTACGCAAACTAAAAATCAAAACTATATTCAAAGTTTACAAAAATATCAAGACAAGCTTCTGTGTTCCCCGTTGTGGCGCCTTTGGCAGAAACACAAAATATTATGGTTGACTTGGTATTAACTGTAATTTACAATTAGATAGAGATCAGAGTAGGTCCTTATCAGGAAGGATAACAATAAAAACTCGCCTTCGCATTTCTCGTACTATAAATAGAAAGTACTAAGTACTACATAAAAACATATACGTGCGCACCCCCTACTCATAATAATAATAGAATAAAAAGTAGTATATAGTTATTCAACTAAGTTGTTTTAGAAATAAACTATGAGGTATACAGGCCATTACATTTGTAATTACAGTCATAATGAAAGGAATATTAGCGAGGTTATAAAAATAATTTAGAAATGTAAGAGGCCATAATGAAGGGATACTGATCGTTCACATTCCCCAAAAAATAGTAAAAATTACTACAAACTTAAAACTGTAAAGTAATTATAAAAAACTATTAAACGCCAAATCACAGTTCCCTAACGGCATGTACAGCATTTAGCATTTAATTACTTTAAATTGATTCGGTAATTTAGCGTCTGTGTACTGTCTAATTGCGTCTGGTCTGGTGTTTATCCAGGTGCAAAATTTGTTTTAACACCTGCGATCTTTTAAAGATGACTCACCGCGTAAACTGTTTGACAACATGCTATACCATATTTCTTTTTCCAAAATCTCCTGTGTTTTGTGCTTTTTAATTGAGCAGGTACCAACAGTTGCCCTAAAATAGAGCAGATGGCATAGAAATTGCTGACTAGGAGCAAAGTTTGTATAATAGTTTTCATTATACCTGTCGCAATTAAAATTTTATTTTTTAACCAAACAAAAAATTGTAAATTTCGGGTTTGTATTGCGACACAATTAACTTATCTTCGAAATTAACAATAATCGGAATATAATATCAGTTAATTTGAAGTGGGCATTTTTCAAGTATGACGAAAAATTCTAAATGGCTTCTAAAATATGGTAGAATACGAATAAATATAGGTATGCATTAGTTAAGGAGACATCTTGGCCGGCAACTTCAAACTCTTGGTTCGACAAACTATGCACGAGGGTCGATTAATAAGTACCCCTGTTAGGAATAAAGATGCAAAATTATCACAATAAATGTTTTCACTTTTCAACGTAATCTCCTTTTGGGTTGATACAATTTTCTCAACGTTTCTGCCATTTTTTCACCCCTCTAAAAAATACATTTGTCAAACTTTTCAAAATACGTTTCTATTTAGATGATTAGCTCTTCGTTTGAGCTGAATTTTTCCCCGTGCCATGTTTTCTTGTTAAGGAATACGAAAAAGTCACGGGGAGCCAGGTCGAGCGAGTAAGGGTAAGGTGGATGCGGCAATAATTAGTAGCGCAGTTCATGCCATAATTCCGGGTGACTGTGCTGGGTCGTTATAGTGGTGAAACATCATTTTTTTCTTAGCAAAATTTCAACCGTGTCGCCTTTAATTTCTCATGGAATAATTCACTATTGCCCTACCATGTAAAGGTTCTTCCTTTCTGCAAAAGATCCATGGATTATTCCCTTCGAATCTCAAAAAAACGTAGCCATGACCTTTTTGTCCGTTGGGATCATCTTTAGCTTTCTCGAAGTGAAGTAAATTCATCCGGAAAAATCCATTGTTTTGATAGTCGTTGTGTCTCTGGCGTATAATAATGTAACCAGGTTTCATCAATTTTGACGACTCAACTCAAAACATTTTGTAAATTTTGCTTAAAGATCTCCGACATTGTTTCGAAATTGACAGCCGCATCCATTTGTTGTCCACCGTGAGCAATCGCTGCACCCATCGAGCTCACAACTCCCTCATACTCAACGTATCATGTAAAATATTGATTGATGGGAGAGAATTACGACGTGGACTTTTGCAACGATTTCCTCGGTAATCATGTCTGGTAAGCGGCAAGGCTGCTTATCATGAAAAACTCATGTACGACCACGTTTAAATTCGTTGAACCTCTATCTCGAAGTTCTCATAGATGGTGAAGAGTCCCCATAGCAAGCATCCACTTTATTTCTTCCCATGTTTTTCCATTGAAAAGTAAAAAGTGAATTACCGATCGATATTGCGCTCTTTCCATTTTATCGAGAAACACGTGTGAAAAAATTGGCTGCCAAATACAAACTATTGAAGTAGTTTTATAATTAGTATCGAGTCGTTTGACAGATGGCAGTGTAAGACGATAATGCTAACCTCCTCAGCAACGCCAACCATTTTCAAAAAACGGGTACTTATTTATCGATCCTCATAGGTGTTTTTGAAATAAACGTTTATTTTATTCGTCCCCCTTGAAATTTTTTTACGGTAACCTATGTTTCAGTTTCGACAAATTATTTCTATATTCTTTGTTTGACCGGTAATCTCCCACGCACTGAGCTCTTTATCCTCTGTTCTTTTGCAAAGTGGCATTTGCAAATCTTGTTCTTCAAGATTGTCTGCCTCACGATTCTCGAATTTAAAGTCTACACTGCTAGATTTTGTCTTCATTTAGTTTTTACAGTCTACATATATGGATGAATAGATAATAAATGAGTGGATCGTGTTTTACTGTAGGCAGTACTTTTATGGCAGGAACTAAAAATGGATTTCCAATGCCTGGTTTTACAGAAAATGGTCGACCGTGTATTGAATGTATTGTGTTTTGTTGGGTAATATGGACATAAGCCGTAAACCAGGCTGTCATAAGATAAAAAATAGCAAAAAGTAACAAAATATTTATGCACTTTTTGTAAGTTTTTCTTCTTATGACTGAAATTTCATTTTTTTTACACAAAAATTAATATTTTTAAAAGATTTTCTATCTTTTATGCAATCTACCTATTATAAATGTAACAGATAAAATATACTTAAAATTCTTAAAATTCCACTATCTAAAATTCTTCAAATATCCATATTACAATTGTGTCACCAATAGTCTAAACAATTATCATAAGGATATTTAAACAATTTTAGAATATCGTGGAATCTTAAGATAAGTATGTTTTATCTTGTACATTTATTTTTTTTAAATGTACGTCGTTTTAACGATAGAAATGATAAAACTCCATTTTTTGTTGTTTGTAGTATAAACAGAACATTGGTATAGATTCTCTTTACTTTTCTTTAATTATAATTTATTGTAATACTTATGTGAATTGAAAATATTCAAAGACTATAAAAACATTTTTACAAATACTGTTTAGCTAAAAAATGCCAAAAATCAGGTATGATCACATATTTAATAGATATATAATATAAACAACGATTATCAACTTGAGTACAACCATATGGTACCGCAGTTATTTTCCCATCTCTGTACTATGAGTACTACAAAATCCACATCATCATCTTGGCGGGATTTTTTCCCGCGTCTAGATACTAACCCCTTTCCTCTGTCCCCTCTTAAAACCCGTAAAGTAAAGAAATATACGAGGCTATTTAGACTCTCGACAAGAAGTGGTACTGGTTTCAGCCATATAAACCTATCAGTCGAGTCAGTAGTGCTGTAGCTGAAAAAAGGAAACAAAAACCGTTAAAGTACCATGAAGAACCGGTCTTTCTTACAGGATTGGTCGTGCGCAGCCCTGTTGCCATATCTAAACTACCCATAAAGTAAATTTTACGCGCCAGAAAAAGAAAACAATTATATATAGGGTTATTCATAATCCCAATCTCATGAGAATTTCATAAAAAGTTTTATATTTTAGCATTGAACTTTGAATGAAATATCTAAAAGATCCTATCGATCTAATATTGATCTCTAACTCCTAATATCAGGCTATATGGCCTTCTTCTTTCTTGTGTAATTTCTTTCCCGACTTCTCGACATATTATCCTTAGCCTTCTCTTCTTATTCCTTCCTGTTCCTTAAGGAATGTGGAGAGTTAAATTTCATAGATCCAGATTGACTTTATTAAGGTAATTTATTAGAGAGAAAATCCGGAATTTTGCAAATAACGAATGTTGAAAAATCTCATTTTTTTTGTTTTGACCTTCTTTCCAACGTAGTCGGACATGTAGATTCATTCCAATACATACGAAAACCTTAATACTATAAATGTTAAGTATCGATAAGCCTTCAAACTCTAAGTAAAACAAAAATATGTGGATATAATTTTTGTATAAGGGTACTAAATACTTGTAGGGACTGAATTTAAAATCGGCAACAATGTATAAACAGCTGCCTGAAAGCGAACAAAGGCTGAAATCTCTGCTTCTGGTTGAATGTCTGTCGCGTGCCACTACAAAAATATTGTGTTACAGTTTTCACAATCACCACTGTTCAACACGCTATGTAAACAATTAAAAACTTGAAAGTAACAATTAAAAGACCATTTTGGTAAATGCCAACCGGCCCCAGACAATTCCCTTATTATCTCTAATATTATTCTACCAGATAAAAATAAAAGTACAAGTGGATGATTACGGCTTAGCAACATTAATATGTAATTATGGTTACACCCATGTACAGTCGGAATTTTGACTTCATACAACTTTAATGATTGTTTCTAATGGACCAGATTATTATAATTTATACTTACTAGATACTTTTATTTTTTCGACAGAAAGCTGTAAAAAAGTTTTCTCTAACCAAAATTACAATTTTCAGTAATCGATGTATGTTTCGGTAACTATGTTGGCATCATCACTAGTTTGTTATCAAACTGCTGAAAATGCTGTCATAGCCAACATATACGCCGAGTAGTTAAAAGTGTAGTTTTTGTTAGCACGGATATTCTTTAACATTGTCAAGAAACCAAAGATTCCAACTTCGTACTTGGTTCGAAAGAACAGTAAACTTTATTAAAACAAGGAAATTATAATTCTATTAAAACAAAACTGAATTATCATTGATCACTCATTTCCCGTAAAGCATAGACAAAAGCACAAATATTAAGTTTTTTAAACATAGAAACCGAAATCTCTTACAAAATATTATAAATTATTTTAAAAAATTTCAATTTATTTAACGCTTTGATATTTTCCACTAAATGAAATCAATTAAAATCATGTACAAAAACATAAAAATACTATTTAATCTGTGACAGTATATACAAATTATATGTATATAAATGACTAAAAATATATTTATCTTTGTTCTATCATTTGTTATTAATTGATAGTTTTATAGTTTTAGTTTAAAAACTGTGAATATTCTAAAAAAAAATGTTAAGTGAAAGTTTCCAGATTCTCTCCGGTTTATTCAAATTATATTTTCTGTCGTAACACACCATTGCGAATATCGATAATAGCATAGGACCGATTATACCACTAACAATAGTAATGGAACTATTATTCGTAAGTAGGACACGAAAGAAAAATGCCGTAATGAAATATGTTGTTTCCCGTCATTAAGATCTAATTATATTATTGACAGATTAGATATGGACTATTTGTTTACCAAATACCAAAAATTAGTAGAAACTCTTGCATTGTTGGGAAAATACGTGAACAATACAATCATACCAAACTGCAAAGACCAGATCGCCGATAACTAGGAATACAAACAAGAATTCTTAAAAGCCCAAAGACACACGAATTTAAAACAAAATTTAACGAAGAGAGCCAAAAAACTTGCTGATACACAAAAAAGGAGGCGAGATGTGATAGTGAATAAGGGAATTGATAGATAAACTGAATAACATATAGAAAGAATAATAAGAGGAGATAATGAAATGCTTTAATATTCATAAGAAATGTTATAATTCAAGACAGTATGTATTTATAAAGTTTAGGTAAAGTAGATTAAAAACTCTCAGAAGTGATTAAAGTTTAATGCTGGAAATATGTGAAAATTTAATTATTAAATATGTAGCGTTACAAATTCTCGCAGCACCCATTATGCTTGTCGTTGATTGGGACTATTCAGAACATTCTATCCTTGTCATTAGTATCATACAATAAGCAATTTGATGACAATTCTTAAGCGGTAAATGACACTAAAGGAAACAATAGTAACCGAAGGTAAAATATTTGTTATGTTTAACGAAACTCACTATTGCCAACAGTCTACTTAATGATATTAGGGTAGAAACTTGACATAATGGGATGTCACATTGCAAATAGAGGGAGTCTCAAATTCTAAAAGTTCAAGGAGAAAAAAGAAGAATTTCTCAAAAAATTGTTTTTTGGATCTCACAATAGATTTAATTTATCTTTAAAAAACAGTGGATAAATGGCCTAATGCACCTAATGGGGTGTTGGAATTTAATGGTTGAACAATAAAATATACTTAAAGCGGCTGAGACATACAATAATATTGTTTTGTTATTAAAACAAAAAGGTAAAACTCTTTGGAATCATAACATATACATAGATACAGCAACCATTTTAGAGCTCAAAAAATTAAGTTAAAATAAAATTAGAAAAGAGATCTGAATTTATCGAATTGTTATTTTTTATATAGGTACCACACAAAGTGTCAATGGTTCCTGTTTTTGTTGTTTAAATTTTGAAAAAAGTTTGGTCAATTATTCGCCATTTATTAATAATAAAAGAAAAAAGGTTAACCTTCAAAATTTTAGATATCAGCTCTCGTAACATATAAGTTCAAAAAGGAAATGAAAACTATATTATATTTAAATGCAAAAAATAACATTTTTGAACCGCATAAGTAGTGATAAGCTGTTATCTGAAATTTATAGGAACATAGCAATATTAGTCACTTACTATGAAATCGTGCATCTAATAACAATAAAAAGATTAAATACATAATAACAAAAATCTCTTGGAAAGTACCAAGCGAGTTTCAGTAATGTAGTAATAGATCTTTAATAGGAAAAATATTAAATAATAAACACAAGTCACTTTCTGCGAATATAAAATAGAGTTGAACCAAACTATACCAGACAATGAGTCAATTGAAAATTCCACTGAAAATGTTCAGAATGACAAAAAGAGCCTAATAAAGCAACAACTATAATTGAAATAATAATTAACTAGAAGAATCCGAGATGACAAGAAGGCTTGCTTATAAAAGACCTACTATACATTCGGAATAGTTATATAGATGAACAATCGGAAGAAAATTAAAAGAAAAAAGTTATTTAATAAGAAACACCACAAGGCACTTATAAAAAGATAAAGTGATCAAAATGCCGAAGGAGAAAGAATACAAGAAGTAGAGATGTGAATGAAACTAGCAGCCGAAGTAAGGAAAGATCAAGGAGTGGAATAACAAAAAAGATGAAGAAAAGGAAGCCTAACTAAACCGTATGAATATTCTACAATGATAGAGAATGAAGTAGATAGATTGAACACCGGAAGAGAAAGATTCAGAAGTGAATTTAGAAGCGAATTGAAAGTAGTGACAAGGGAGCAAATAAAAGAACGAAGATGGATTGAACAGGAAAAGAAAGTTAAAACCATTGAAGACAGAAAAATGAACATAGAGAAAGAAAACAAAAAGGACGAGTTAAAGTTATAGAGTGATGAAGTAGAGGAGATGATGGAAACAAAAAATATTGAGAGTGAAGAGGATGGGAAGGTATCAGGTCTGAGTAAAAGGATTAAAAAACCTAAAGCTAAAGAGAACAGTGAAATAACAACAAAAAATCAGTTTGAAACATTAGATAAGCATAAAGAAGAGGCTGATAAAGTACCAGGAATGTCAGAAAATTAACAAGGAAATTTAGGAAAGTATAGAACTCCATCAGTAATTATGGAGGAAATACAAGAGGACCACGTGGGATTCAATAATAAGGTGAGCAAAATTTTAAAATCTGATAAGTTTAGAATTCAATTCTATAGAACAAGTTTAAAAATATTTACCGAAACAAAAGAGATGAGAGAAATACTAATCAATCACATGAAAAGTAGAGGAAAGAAATTTTATACCTTCACAGCTAAAACCGATCGAGTAAAAAGATTAGTATTAAAATCAATACCAAATTTAGACGTAAAATATTAAATAGAGACTTTGAAACAAAAATAAAATTAGAAAACGTAATACCTATGAAAGGCAAAAATCAAACGTTCCAAAGTTATAGTTATCTAGTACACGTAAAGAAAGACTTAAAGCAACTGTACGTGATAAAACAAGTATCTAATATAAAAATAAAATGGGAACCATATCAAAGAAACAATAGGGCAACACAATGTTATAAATGTCAAAGATTTGGTGATTCCTATGGACCTAAAAATTAATACAGTAAAACAAGGCGTATTGTATAGCCCATCAGTGAAAAATACGAACTATCAAAATAATCCAATAAATTATAGTAACCAACAAAGTCAGATGTAAGAAATAAAAGAAATAGTAAGTGAAATAAACCAGATAGTACGAAGAAATATATAATGTAAATTAAATATAAAAATACTTCTAAAATTATAAAATTTAAAACCTAAGTTAAAATTTAAAATCAGAAAGTTGAAAACAACCAATATAATGATTACATAGCAAAAACAAAATTAAGGAAAGTCCCGACTAAAGCCGGAAGAATAGCGGGTGTAAAAATAAACTAAAATAGAAAATAATATACAGTAATTAATTACGAGAAATAATAATAATCTGGTGGTACCGGAACAGATATGAAGGTACATAGAAAAGAGAAAGTAAACCCAAGAAAATAACATGTAAGAGGGCAAAACCTTATTATTATTATTGTTATTATTATTTATTGTTGAAGCCACACATAAACTGACATTGTACAACAGCGCCTTGGTTGCATCAAAGCATTATTTAAATTTACTCAAAGTTCGCCTTGTTTATACCAATAGAAATTAGTTTGCCAAACAAATTCTTATTCCCTATCCTTTTGAAATACTGAAATTTGTTAAAACAAAATCAATCTCTAGAAATATTTTTTGACTAACATTTTATAACGAAAATAGAAAGAAAGAACATGTTTTCTTATTTTTAACGTTTTAAAACTCGCTCAATTTTAAGAGTTTTCTTTTCTGATGCATCTAAATAATAATGAAAATAATAATATAATTAATGGAGTCACGAACTTTTTTGGCTTAAAACAAATATCTTTAAATATAGAATTAACTCTTTTAAGTTTTTCCATTAAATTATACCTAATTATTTAGTGTTTATCCACGCTAAAATACAAAAGAATATCGTAGAATTTACGAAATCGGTATACGCCTCTAATCAACAGAAGGGGTTTAGGTTATATTCTTGAAGTAGGTACAGTTTACTAATAATTTTAAATCGCCTTACAACCAAACCTCAAATGCTAACAAAAATTATTATTATTATCTAGATATATAATTTTTAAGCTTATTAAATAACGTCGAGATACTTACAAACCCCATTACTGGTAAAAAACACAAAAACTAATCGTACACTTCCATATAATCTTGAAAAATCAGAATCAAAGGTACTATTTAAAATTGTTTAGGTCCATTTATCCCCCCATCTATACTTACTAAGCTATTACAGAACTATTTTGTTTTTCTTACCTAATCTTATTATTACGAGTACCAATTCTTCAATGCATCTGAAGAGAAAATGTACATATCTCGTGTTAAGCACCGCTCCTTTTTTCACAGTTTACTATCTATTAGAGGTAAAATCATTAAAGTGGAATTTTAATAGCTATGCACGTTATAAAATTACTGTTTTAGATAATTATTATTTAAACGGTTAGTTTTTTGTGATAAGGAACATTCCTACCCAGTAAAAAAGTAATAGATTGTATTTGTGAGATAATATATTTGTCTCAATAGGTCATTGCCAATAGATTACATAATTTAGTTTAGTACGCAGAAATTGAAACGTTTCACATAAAGTTTTTTTATCACTAGCTCTTATAATAGAAAACTCCATACGATAATGCCTCTGTTAAATTCTTCAAAAAAGTTTAGAATGTTTTAAAGAAATAACCAAATCTCAACTTAATACAAAAATCGGTAAATTGATTTACAAGTGCTAAGCTATTAATACTTTTCCAGTTAATATATAACTCATTTTCCTCCGGTGTTGCTTGTTTTCCTTTTTTCTTCGCAATAGGCTCCCAATTCTTCCAAGTCTTTTCCAGCATTTGTAATCATTTCACTCGAGGTCTTCCCATTTTTCTTTTTCCAGTTATTCCTCCTGTTAAAACTTGTTTCTTTGGTATTTCGTCTTTTAATTTCGACAAGTGTCCCTACCAGGTTTTGCTCTGTATCCTTACTACGAGTACATCTGTTATTTTCGGTTCTCGAAAAAGTTCTCCATTTGTTCTTCTAATCCCCATGTTATTCATCCTTTCCCCTCATATACTTTCCTTAGGATTTTTCTCTTAAAAATTTCTAACGAGTTTTCTTTTTTTTGTTTTAGTTTCGAAATCTCATTTTCGTATTTATCTACTGGTCTGTTTATTGTTTGATACATTTGTGTTTGTGTATTAAAATATTTTTTGATTTGATTAATAATCAACTATTATTCGTGAAAGAAAATTTATTTTGAAAACTCTTTATATTATTAAATACATAATATAAAATAACTTTGATGTTAAATAATATATTTTAGTCTAATTAACACAAACAACAAATTCAAGCGTTTCTATTGATCTCATCTTCTAGCTAGAAAATTAATTTTATTGTTCCAACTAACCATCTGTTTCAAATTTTAGTTTCGAATTAAGAGACGCTCAATTCGGTAGTAATACATTATTTAAACTATATAATTGGATTTCCACAAAAATGTATTAATTGCTCTGTTTCTATTTTATCGAATGATTACCCATCATCAGCAGCCTTTGTGCATTCAGCTGCACATAATAACTATCAATTACAAAAATTCTCATTTAATTAGATCTTTTAACAAAAAGTGACCGTTACGGAAACTGAGTGTAGCGGGTTTAATGATACAGATGTTCCTTCGCATCAAAATAATACGGGGGCCAGTCCGATAAAATCAGGAATAGCTAGGAAAAAAGCGTACATCCAAAAATATTATTTTATTGTTGTTTGAAGTATTCGCCATTACATTCTACACGCTTTTTTATATGTTCAAACCAATTATTAAAACACTTATTCCATTCAGAAATTGGTATGTCCAAAATGTGTGATTTGATTTTAGTTATGGATAGATTATGTGGTGTCTATCGAGAACAAAGTTTCCTCGCAGATGAATAAAAAAAGAAAATGGAATGTAGTGAGGTCTGAGAAATGTACAAATATGCCCAAAACTCATCGTATATCATATGACGGTCTTCTTCAGTCATTCGACGTACAGCATCAATATTTTCAGCAACAACTGATGTAGAGGGGGCCTTTTCGTTGCTTAATTTTCAAGCGAAACACAACCAAATTTAAATTCAAGAAACAAACAATAATAATAAATTATCCCACGTACGTTTTCTTGCATTAATTCCATGTTTTATGGTTTCGTAAACTTTATGACCACACACTGTACAAACGGCCAAAGATTTTAACAATCGGAAAAGGCTGACAGATTCTGTACATTGGTACGAGAGTTGCTATTTAATATTCAGAATAGAGAAAACAAACAAATTAATTTTATCAAAAATATATTTATTGCTTTTCAAAATATTCGCTTTTAAGCTTTATACATTTTTGTATGCGATTGAACTACCCTTCAAAGCACCTTGTCCTGTCAAAAGATGATAACTCTAAAACATGGTTTTTGAAGGCCTCGACCGCTTCTTCGGAAAATTGTTGTCCACGCAGTTTCTTTAATTTATGGGAACAAGAAGAAACACATTGAAACAGCCAAACTGCCGATTGGCCTTTTCTTTCTGGCTCATATGCATAAATCCATGACTTATCACCTGTGACGATGCTGTATACGGCTCTGGATGCACCACAGTTGTATTTTTTATTCATTTTACGGCACCAATCGACACGAGCCTTTTTTTGAGCATCTGTCAACAAATGTGGAATCCAACGCGCAGACAACTTCGGAACACCCAAATGTTCTTGCAAATTCTGATGTATGCTGGTCATACTAATGCTTAAACATGCCTCGATTTCACGATATGTCTCATGACGATCTTCTTCAATTAGTTTTCTCATAGCATCGATGTTTTCCGGCACAACGACCGATTTTGGACGACCTTCTTTAACTTCATCAGTGAGCGAACTAGGACCACGTTTGAATTCAGTGTACCAGCGATATACACTGGCTTTGGATGGTGCGTCATCGCGAAAAGTTGAATTAAGTTGATTGATACACTGTTCTTGAGTTATACCACGTGGAAAGTCATAAATCATAGCTTGAAAATGTTCGCGAGTTAATTCCATTTTTTGACCGAGATGAGATTTTCTACTTACTGTAAACAACACAAATAGTACTCGCACGTCAAAACGTTCCGAGTACGTATACTGTCAAAAATGTCAAACTTTAAGATGACAATGACAGATTTCACCTGGCAACACTGGTGTTGCCAGTTCTCAATACATGAATAGCAACCCTCGTATCTTATCGCTGCACTAGCGTCGCTAGTTCACATAAGATCCCCACAGAAGAACTTTATATTTTGTCACATATTGAAAAAACCGTAAGTAATCTTTAAAAAACTTAAATTTATTTCTATAAATGACAGACCATAAACACCTAACCCGACTTTTTTAATAATAGGTACAAATAAAACATTGTACTTCAAGTTTCCAAACTTTTGACATACTTTTAGTATGTAATGTCTATAGTTATTAATACTTTTCTCTTCTTCGATGAGAATAATAAGCAGGTGAATGACTTAAAATGGATTAACATTCCAAATACACAGGTATAATTATTCATTTACTTAACCCTAGGATAATCATTCCGAACATATATGTATGCCACTGTTAGGCATCAAAATGCTAGAGCAGTGTTGAGATGAAATGTGTTCAAACATGAGAGTGGCAACTACTAATTATATTATTATTGTTAACAATCTTTCAACCCAATTAAACTTTCCACATTAAACGACTTTCAGCCAAATTGTCCACAGAAATACTTACTATTCTCTAATATTAAATAATTACACCGATTCGCCGTTGAACCTCTCAGAGGGTAATTTTATTGCTTCGATAACTGTTTATAATTTACAATATAAGTGTGTAGGAATTGTTTAGAAATTATTGAATTTATTTGGTCTACCCTGTTAGGTTTTAGCATACTAACGACAATTTTATTGGCTCTCATTTCGAAATATCGTATATCACAGCACTATAAATTTTTTAGGCAATTTTTATCGACGCATCAACTAAGATAGGGCATTATTGTTTAGATACCAAATAAAAGGTTTCCAATATAATTGAAGAAAAGAAAAATATACACGTTAGTTATCCAGAAGAATTTTGATCGTATTAAATAAAGAAGTAACCATGTTCATATATAATAAATTTAATTTTTATGAACTTAAAAATATGAAGTTAACTACAAAGTCACTGCCCTTAGATCAACAAACTTCCTCTTTAATATTCCATCAATACGTAAACAATTTCCAGCCAATGATTTTAATAACAGAGCGTTATCTAACAGCTAATTTCCATGAATGTCCTATAAATAAGAATCATCTTGAGTTGAACGAACTGCACTGATATCCGCCGCGATGCTTTGGCCTCAAGTATGGAGCCTGAGGCACTCTTCTTAGTTGGACTCGTGCCGATCTTCTTCAATTCGATGTTAATCGAAGGCGCGGTATTCATTATACTGAGTGATCCACCCGTACATGTGTCGATACAAAGATATAACAAAAGTTTTGGGTTTTTTACTATTTGCTCGTCCCTTCGTAATTACAGTTATACAACAACGAAGAAAAAATAATGTTTATAAATCCGTAGATGGATATGTATGATTGCAGTACTTCTAACTTCATAAATAAATATATATATCAACAAACCTTCCATAAATTACATCAACAGATATTTTTTACGCCTGTTTTGCGCTTGTGTTCAATCAAATAATGTCCTTTCTTCTTCCAAAATAATAATTCAGTAATTGTTTGAGTTAACTAATTTATATTAGTGATTGTATATTAACACTCAGTAGATAGAATCAAAGACACCAGTGTTACATTTATTTTAAAATGTATTTAGTAGTACTCAGATATTGTTATTCCACTTCCTTGTCAAAATATAATATAAACTTTATTGATCCGGTAAGTGGAAAAACAGATACTTTTACAACAGTTAAATCTTAGTTCTCAAGTATCATCTTATGTAGTCGTCGACCTACCAAAACATAACGTAACCATTATGTTAAAAACTATATTTTCTCAGGTTACTAAAAATTTTTAAGTTGATCGTTATAAATCAGACCACTTATCAATTCGGATCGCATTAATCAGTCAGTTCTCAATTTACTAATATCAATTTAACTTTTTACGACACTCCACTAGAAGATTTCAAAATATGTGAGAAAAACAAATGCAGGTGGCTCAAGAAGTAACGTTACTAACAAGTTTCAAGTTCTAGTTCAAGTTTGTGAATTAGATCGCATTTATTGAAGCGATCCAGTTAGTTTTTTACTATATTTTATATTTTCCACATTCACATATTTTAAATGCCATATTTTTACGAAACGACAACCAGGAAGGTTGCTTTATATTGAAAATCGATAAGAAGAATTGACATAATTACGTTCTGGGTATAGTTAGATTTTTACAACTTTACTCTTACGTCACTGATTGTATTCATACGAAATAAGTTAAAATCGTTTGTTAATTTAACAGATGTTTATAAAGAAATACACAACTCGTTTGCTTGTTAAATTATTTATAGTTCAACTCGACTTTTTGATTCAGAACTGTTTCCAATATTTATTATTACCGGTATGATTTCCATGTCACATGTTACATTTTTACGATTATAGAATTTTTTTATTAGTGTTTCAGTGCGACTAACACATTTTGCAGAGATTTCAACATCACACTTAGATAATGTTTCATTTCTATACTTTTTTATTGCTGTTTCAATCTCTGCCACGAACCGGTTCGAATTCCGGCAGGGGTAAGAATTTTTTCTCGTCCCTAAAGGTGATTTCCACTCCAGCATTCACTGTTGGCTTCAAATTAACAGTGTTGTTCCTAAAGTGGCGTCGGGAAACAGTAACAAAGCCTACACAGAACACGACGGCTAATAACCGTTCGCGGTTGATGTAACAACACAGAAAAAAAATTAATTAAAAAGAAACTATTTCTGAAGTAGTTTCAACCAACAAATAAGATGACAGCTGTTAATAAATAGCACTAAATGACTACTCTTATTTGATTGAAGCTGTCAAATAGAAAAATGCGTTATCGCCTATATTTTTGTCTTTTTTCAAGGTTCTTTATTGGTAAAGAGGGATCACAACAACGTAATTTTTTCATTTAAAGAGAAATATTAAGTACTGCTAATGATGTTTTTACTGTCGATAGAGAAATATATCATATTAAAGATGACATATTGGCAAAGTTGCAAAAATTCAACATGTCAAAAGGTAAGGCCTCGTCTTCTGCAGCTTCAGGCTTCAAAAGGTTGTTTGGTAATTAGTTTGATTAATATTTTCAAAAATTTAAAGATAATTGGCAAACTGGATGTTACATACACTTAAATAAACTGAATAAAAACTAATATATCTAAATATAAAACATTTCTTTAAAAAAGATCCTTATCGCGCTAACGATATATAAAAACTGCTTTCAAGATTTGGCCAATAAACTTTAAGTGTAACTGTCCAAACTTGTTTCACATGTAACTGTTTTGCATATAAGTGGTTTGACGTAACGTAATAAAAAAATGTTTATATTATTAAAAAGTAGAGAATTTTAAATTTACGTTATTAATTTTATTAATACTATTGAAACAAGTAATTCTATATTCTATAGTTTTTTTAAAAATTTGTAATTTAGATATTTGTAAGATAAAACACCCTAAATTTGATTCCGATTAATTTGACTGGCTTTATTGAAATGCAATTAATTTTGAACCAGAACCAGATACAAACACTGATGGATACACATATTCGTTATCATTTTAATAACATCTAGCGTTAGTAATTTTATACAAAGTTTAAAACTTATCCACTCTGAAACGAGTCGCTAAGACTCTAAAATATAGTCATTCAACATAAACTACACGTATTTTTACAATCCGTAGAGTTTTGGAATACATAATTACTCAAGTCAGACGGGAATACAAAAAAATTCCACACTTTTTTTGTCTGCTGGCTATCGGTAAACGCCACACAAGGATCACGAAGGTATACAAAATTACTGTAATTTTCTGGGAGGCATTAACTTGTAACCTATCTTATTTTATGTTTTGAAATTTAAACCAACGAATTTAACTAGGTTTTTAAGTAAATTTTAATAAACACAAAATATTGATTATATCAGTTAGTTAATCAGTTTGTTCACCAAACAAAAATAGATGTTTGGCTATCAGAAACCATTTCTGGCAAAAAACGTTAGAACAAATATAATTCAGGAAAAATAGATTAAAATATCGTTAAGACATTTTCGCTACTAGTCTGCTCTCTTTGGATCTAAAATTAACATAATAACAACAAATTATGGCATTAAAATACGTTTCAATTGAAAGAAATGAATTTTAAATCTAACTTCATATCTCAAACACTTGCAAGCTGGGTTAGAATGTTTTGTGCGTTTTCAAAAAATCAAATCAGTTTATGGTTATTTTGATTTTTTTGGTTTATGAATTAATTATATAATTTCTATTCATTTATAACAAAAGTTTTTTAGCTACCGTGTCATGCAGTTCTTAAATTGTACTTTTAAATAGTATAATAACAATAATAATAACATTAATAATAACAATACTAATGAATTATTTTAGCTTTTAGCTATAATATTACAATTATCATACATAATTACATTTTTATGTGCATACAAAATTAAAATTAAATTTGAAAACACATTATTCTTAATATACTTCTAAATACAGTTATGTTTTGCGATGTCTTAATAATTAATGGAAGAGAATTATCTATACAACCGCAACCCTTTCACAAATAATGATTTTTGTAATACATTTGTATGACATCTATAAAATGAATAGGTAATATAATATGTTGCCTAATCTCATGAAACAAAAATTCTTGTTCTATAATAATTATAATTATCAACACCGTTGTCCAGCATTCATCAAGGTTGTCTGTAAAGACACGTAGGGCTTACTTTGATACCTTCGTCATTATAACTGAATCGATTTGTTTTTGTTTTGGTTATTAACGTTGGAATGCGGATAAACACCTTTATGAAGAAAATGACTGGAGGATGATGATGCGGAGGAATGGTGGGGTTCGAATTAATACTAGAACAAGTTCAAGGCAGAACGTATAATCCAGATCTAGGATCATATGTATTAAGTTGATGTAACGTAGAGGTGAAGTGATACCAGTAGTAGTTACATTATAACAGATCGCATTATATCTAAATGCCTACACGACTGCCAAAGAAGTTTTGAATTTTAAATTAGTCGTCTACTTTTACGTGATCATCCTCAAAAAGGTACTTTCCCTAACTAATTTTAAACTTTTGTTAACAATACTTCCATTATTGGAAAATTTTTTTTTTTTAGGTTAAAGAATTATTTAAGTCTGTTTCAGAATATATCATATTATCTTTAGACAAATAATTAAGATAGAAAAATATGAAATATTATGAACAAATTTTTCTATGTTAAATATTAGAAATGCGTTAGCTAGCGACGCTTCAAATGTACCCAAAAGGGCCGATCCGTCAGAACCGGACTTTTTAAAATTTATTATGGTCTAGAACTATGTAAGCTTGAATTGAAAATTAAGTTTACAACTTTACCTGTACGCCACTCACAAATAATAAAAGAAATACGTTGGTATAATCGCTAATTACAAATTAAGAACACCGAAAAAATACAAAAATTACAAGCTACAACGCATCGTTCATATTTGACAAGTTGGTTTTGATAAATGTGATATTTAGTGTTATTTATTTGAAGCAGCCATTCTATTTGTTTTCATTTGAAATTTACCTGTATTTTGTGTGTCTTCAAATAAAAATTAGTTTTTTTTTGTAAACTAATGGTATGCTAGCATATTATTTTAACAGTAAGTGCATGTTTAAATACCTTTTTATCATTATAAGTTGTTAACCTTTTCCCTCAGATAATAAACAGGTTCTATAATTCCACCTTACGGGAATTCAAATGTTTAACTACCATGGTGAAATGAATAGTACAGTAAATGGATACAGTTAATACCTAATTTACAGGAGCTATCTTTAATAGTACTGGATAATGCACCATACCACAGTGAAACTTTAAATAAACAACCATCTAGTTCTATTTAAAAGTCGGTAATTACAAATTGGTTAAAAGAAAATATGATCAATTTCTATTAAAAATGAACAAGGTCAGAAAGTATTGCCCGTACCATCGCGATTTTTAATTAATTTGGGCTGATTGTAAGGAATATAATGATGAATATATTGGCAGAGCTACATACAACGATCAAAAAGTAAGTACATATATGGAATGAAGCATGGATTTTATTTTGTTTAATAGTAAATGACTCTATAAAAACTAAATTCACCACAGATAATCTATACGACATTCAGTTTTATAGTAACTACCCATACATCTGTTGGAGTAGTAGGCATTTCGTAGGCTTATAATCGTTTGAAACGATGATTTAACTAAAACATTTTTGTAAAAATCTAACTGTACATAAAATAATTTGAAACTTGAACTTTCACATTGACAAAGAGGTTTGGACATACACAACAAAAAACTAGATAAAAACATAAAAAACACGGATTCACCGAATTGTAGACATAATGGGAGAAAAATGTAATTAATATAATGAACATAAAACCATTTCTATCTCGCTGAGAGCAATCTTTCTTATACCAATAGTACCTAATTAGGAAGAAATCATCGTTACTTTTATTAATATTTGTAATAAATAAACAATACCTAATAAAATTTAATTTACAAATAATGTAAAAACTAATAATCACTCTATATTTTGTAATTTTGGTTTTATTCTTTCGTTATGAGTGAATAAAAACTATAAAATTGTGTTATTTATAAATATTAAACTACTTAAAGTTTTTTGCTGTGCGTAAATTATTGAATCATCAATCATAATCTTAATTATAGAAGACTTCTGGAAGTATCAAGGTTATTTCTGAAACTTGCCAGATTAAATGGAGCAATATATTATTTTTTCAATGTTCATGTTCGGCATATTAGAATATAAGTGAAAAAATTAGCATAAGAAATATAAAAAAAATAAATAAATTATGTTTCGTGAATGACTAAATAATTAAAAGAAGAATCTAAATTTCTTTTCCAGGTTATAAATATTTCTAAACTTAATACTCCCAGATAAAATAAATCAGTCAACGACCCAACAAAATTATATAAAACTCGGCTAAAATATTTACCAAAAGTCATATACTAGCTGTCACAAGTCATATACTAGCTGTCACCAGTCAATCCATTTTTTTTAATTAATATTTAACTAAACGTAAAGTAGGTCAGATTTCAAGAGATACCATAAATTTTAGTAAATAAATTACTGTTTTAAACAAAATAATTCCAGTGCGAAATAAATGACAGTTCCAAATTAATCCAAAGCATGACAAGGTCAAATCTCTTTAGTATTCTTTTTGAATTGAAATAAATATCAGAATATTTGTGTTGCAAGAAGTAGCATCAATATCATTACGACTTATTAGATGCTTAAGGCATTTTGCAAAGGTGCAGGTGTTTTAAGTCATACAGGTGTGTGCTATTAGTATTTACTATTTGCTTTGCTATGGACACTGACATTGGAGGAGTACATTTCACTTCGTTTTTATAAAAGAATTTATAAAAAGCATAAACCTTTATTCGCATTTCGTTTCGTAATATGGATTCGGGTAATTGTTTGCAATTTTACGCTAATTGTTATTTCAACTGTTAATAACACCTGTAAGCAACGCTCATTATGCATTGCAGTCGTTCCTTTAAGGCATAATTACAAATGTTGAAGACTTGGAGGAAATAATTAACGCTTATGAATTTGTAACATTTTAGGTAAACAAACGAGAGTCCCTTTCCAGTTCCACAAATATTTTTTACAGAACTTTTAAGGTACCTTCAAAATTTCATTTCTCCGATAATTCTTCATTCAAGATATATATATATATATATATATATATATATATTGTTTTAAAAACAATTCTCCTTCAAATTGGTCCAGCAGAAAAATTTTACAAAAGCCTTATACGATGGCGAAAGTCTTATCCTATCAACATAACCTACTTCCTCCTAAGACAAGGAGATTATTAAAACATACAGTGGTGAAATACCTTTGGTGAGATCACCACTTCATCAAGCCCAGCATGCATATTAACCATACAAATACTGCTCTGCACTTTGGTTTACAAAATAAAAAAAACTATTAAGAAAAAAGAATACACTATTGGGCATAGGAATAGGATTTGATGGAGAATGCTGCTAATGGCCCCATTCAATAACTTGCTGAGAAACAACTTATTTGACAAAATTTGAAGGGTTTATATCATAAAATAATCAATTGTAAGTAGATTATGACACCTCCCTGAATGTATTCCAGAAATAAATATATTTCCACAAATTATTAATATATTTTTTGGAAGATAAAAACCTGGAGAATAACGTAACAGTCATCAATTTTTTCGTAAAAATAAACAAAAACTGGATCATGGAAAAACGTTTAGTTATTGCTAACCGCCTTACATATTACAAATAATGATTTGTATGAAATCACAACCAATTCAAGTGAAATATTAAAACGGCCGCAATGAAGCAAACTATAACAAAAAAATATTTACAGTAATACTGGTAATTATATGTAGCTACAGTGTTTACAAATAGAAATGATTTAAACATTTTGTTTAACTGACAAATAAGAATCAAAAATATTAAATTATATGTACACACCTATTCTAATTCAAAATCACCTTCAGATTCAAAGTCTGTATCATTAATTTTTATATTCCGCAAATTTGGAACATTCCGCATTTATTCTTTCTCGATTTTTAATACATAATCGATTACGTTTTTCCAGTTAACAGTACTAATATTTTTGAATTTCTGTTGGATTTGAGTTAAAACACTTTTAGCATTTTTAAGAGAAGTATTATGTTTTGTTACATTTAAATTGAGACCACAATAATTCTATTGGGTTTAGTAGGCAATTATATGGTGGCAAATGCAGGACGGTATAATCATTTTTCAATACTTCTATTACTTAAGCATTTTTATAGTATTCCTTATAATATAGATTTTCTGAAGCCATGCTCTTCTTAAAATCTACCCAAGATTTTGGTTGAACAGTCTTCGATTATAAACTCGTCGTTCAAAGTGCTTAATAAATTGTCCAAATTGAGAATAAAGTTGGATGCAAACATTTGATATATGACCTCACTTATATATGTTTTAAAGGTGAGCTTCAATCTTTCCTTTTTTTTCTATTTTTTATGGTGGTTGTTATAAGCCTATACACTGTTGCACGAGAAACTTTTGTTAAAAAAAACTTTTAATCAACAGCTTCAGATCTCGTTATTTGCGTACATAGATCTTCGAAAACGTTAAGCACTAGATTTCAGCAATCTTTACTTATTTTTTTTATTGGTTCATTACTTTGTCCTGGAATAGGATCAATTTCAAAATGACTTGGTGATCGTTCCCTTTCTTCATTATTGCTTGTTTCATTATCATGCTGCCAAGGACGTTACATTTAATATATATACTTACACTATTTCAGTGATATGTATATGTATACTATCAAAGCTAAAAACACACTACATTTTAAATAAAAGAAACATAAATAGAGCTTTGTTTTATGACAATTTGTGTTTGGAAAAATAATCAGTTTAAGAAAAAGTGATCTTATCGGTTTCTATGCGTCCTGTCGAATTTCACTTAAACCAATGATAATATGATTTTACCTATTATATTCCAATTCTTTAATGACCCATAAAAAACCTATAAATACAAAAAATTAATATTTCGTAAGACAATTTTTATTCGTTGTACACTTGTTCAAAAGAACCTGCATTAATTATTTATGACTACAACAGAATATAGATTATTTTATGATATAGACCCTTCAAATTTCGTCTCAAATAAGTTGTCGCCTATAATACAAGGAGCTCCTCTGATCCGTGAGCTACGTGAATTCACAATCCAGCATAAGATTTTCAGATCATTATAAATATTTGAAGGGAGAAACATGTTTTTAAGTTATGAATTACGTTTTAAAAAAGTTCCGATGTTAAGAATCATCACATGACTTTTTCCGACTAAAAACATTTGTCTCTTTATAGACCATATAGTCCATATATACATACAAACACGCTGCCTATAAACACGTCTCCTTTCTTCCGATTTGATTTCATGAAACAAAGAGAGAAACGAATACGATTTCAACAAAACTGCTTTGGCAACATGGCGTTTCCACTTCTATAATGCACAGGTCCGGTTTTTGGCGCTCATAGGAATGGATTGGGTATAAATATGTTTGCGGTGCGTTAAATGTATGGAGAAGTTTCCCATGAAAATGATTTAAAGAGAAAGTTTCCAAGAATTGGTCAATAATCACAACCTTAAGGATAATAAAAATTTAAAAGGTGCAACAAATATTTGCCGGCTTTTTCCTATCAAATTTCAATTAAAAATGAAAACATGGTTCTATAAAAATGCATTAATTGATTTTTGTGCAAAATCACAAGCGCATAGGACGAGTGATTTCGCCTGAAAAGTGTTTCATACATTTTCATGAAAACAAAGTTTCATTGTTTGAAATTTTATCGAAAAAAATAACTTCTTATGCATATATTTCCGACAAAATCGTAGTAAGTTTTTAAATTCGCTAATATATTGAATAAAGATAAATTGTACCGATGCTAGATTTCAAAATAATGGTTTAATATGCAGTGCCAGAAGCGGAATATTATTCCAAATACATACAAACGATACACTGTTGGCAAATTATAGATTTGTATATTTCTAGTATATAGGTAGAATCTACTAATTATTTCCAGTATTTGAGATGTCGTTTTTCTTCTAAGCGGATGAAATTATAAAAAAGTTGCATTAAAACTTTGAATTTAAAGAATCTGCACGAAGAGGGGACCTATTCCTTTTTTTTTGTTTTGATACTTTTTTGTCATTTTCTCCGGTACATAAAAATATTAAAAAAAAAGGAATGGTGAAAAACTCTGTATCTCTCAGTTTTTGAATCGTCTCATTATCTCAATACGTTTTTGAAATATTTGGAATTTACGATTTCATGCAGTATCGTTGGCTCTTAACATATGGATAGAGCGGATTGGATAATCCTGACAGAATAGCCTTATTAACTAAAGATGCCAATACCAAAAAAGAAGAATTTTTTGTGACTTGATCTCAACAAACCAGTTTTAAAATGGTATATTTAATACTATGGATATCCTAGAAAGTATTGTAACGACTTCCCAGAATACATCATGTTATTAAAAATTGCATTGAATATTAGATAAGTACCATCCTTGGAAAAATTGAACTAATTCTTTAAAAAAAATGTCCCTAAAACTATTATAACACATTATTAATTAAAATTGCATGTTCATATTAATAAAGTATGGAAAAATTGTAGTACTTTTATTGTAATTTATTCAGATCTCTATATGAGCGAAACCATTATTAATTTATTATATAGCATACTCCATGTCCATGTATAATAACAATTTTTCTTTGCAGGTAGCAACGAGATACCCGCGTTACCGAACCCTAGTTATCATTTAATATCAAATTCAAAAAGTTCTACATGAGTCGATGGGTAATTAGATAAGTACACGCACGTTTCACGGTGTAAAACACAGAAGCCAATAGCCAAAGAGATCCTGAGGATTTCCCAAGGAGATGCTCAAACCTTTTGGAGGAGTTCACACGAGCAGGGCAGTAGAGAAGACACGCTCAGGCGCACATTCCCACACGTCTGTCTTCATTAATTCATTTTTCTTTTACGCTCACTTAGATCTTAAGTAGACGGATAAGAAGAGGGGGGTAAATTAGTGATTGTTGATAGGGTGTTTGGTAAATTTTGTCAAGTGGTTATGTATAATTTTCTTTAAGGTTGGTGGACATAGCTAATCGAAAATATGCAGGTGTTTTAGTTGTATGAATAATACAGGAAGTTGACGTAATATTTTCAGACTTTTCAATACAGAATGTATCCTCATTCATTCCTCATTCGTATATACCCAGAGGATATGTATCTTAAAAAACCTACCATTCGTTTCAAAAAGTAGTGCATGCATGTATTATTAAATTATGTGGACATGACTATTTTCAGTGTGCTAAAGATTAGATATGAATTTTATGTTCATCAAACTTTTGTTTGTTTCATTAATAAAATATGTTCTGATAAATGATAAACATTGTTGTTAGTTTCTGAGAAATAAAAAGTGTTTTGATATTTATTGATTTATTATATGAAACGAATAAAAATATGCATTACATTTTTAAACAATTAAGAATTTAAATAAATATTTTGACAATGAATGTGTAATTATTATCATTTACTTGCACAGCAATCTATGTTGTCAATAAACTTATTCTCATAGTCATAAATGTACTACTTTACGTATATAATTTATTATCATGATCATAGTATTTACACGTATACTAGCTGAATAAATAAATATAGAATTCATTAATATAATTAGTATTAAGACATAAAGATAACTAATCATACCTATTCCTAGGACCTGACTTTATTTCTGGTGTAAGAATAATGATTTACCTGTTCTGTTCTGTGCATTATTTTTAAAGATTGAACCGTGATAATTTTCATTTCTTTATAATTATACTTGTATCATTTGACAAGGATGCGACAAAAAAAATAAAAACCTAATAAAATCTGAAATGGAAAGACAATTCTTATTATTAACAGAAATATAAGAAAAAAATTAAAAATATTTAAACCAAATAAAAGTACCAGATTATTTTTGAAAACATGCTTGGGAAAAATTACTATCTGAGAAAAGAGAAAATTGGTACAAGGAGTTGCACTATTATCGGACCCTTAATGAAAATGTCTTTACATTTAAGTTCATCACAATATATTTGAAGACAAGAGGTATCATGCTAGATATTACACGCTGCTATGGAAGCATAAATCATTAAAATATATCGAATAAATTTACTATTTCTGGCCAATATTTGCTAATTTATCAATTAATGTTTCTTTAAAACTTTCTTTTTCAGCCAATAAAATACATTTTTAAATACGTTGTTGAATAGAAGTATAAGTTTGGTATACTCTAGAAGTGAAACGTATTATATTTATTATCTCTGTAACATCATGTCAAGAATTGGTTATTTAATTTGGTAGATACTAAATTAGAAACACCCATAAATAATATTAATATTGTTTTTAATTAATTTTCTAATATTTAAAACTGTCGGTTATTGAACGTCCCAAATAAGAATGGTTTCTCATTTAAATGATAATAATTAAGCTTCTCATTTTAAATACTAATAATAAATATATTTTTACGACTATTATGAAATGTGAGAAGTTATTTTAATTTTAACACCAAGAAATACATTTTGATGAAATGGAAAGCTGTAATTGTTCTAGAGGTTTAAAAATCATGGATTATTATTAGATACAATCATAATTATTTTCTTGGACGAGCAAGTAGTTATCTCTAATTTAATCATTTTTTAAATACGATTAGTATGGTGAAAAAAAATAATTCAGTTATAATATCTATCTGGGGTTAAACAGTGCTATAAGCATATTTTCTAGAAGAAACAATTCGCGGTTGAACTCAAAGGATTCAAAGTTGTATTAAATAATGTGACACCCGGAGATGAATACCTGCTTATCTCAAAAAACAACCAATGAATAAATTTTCTTTAACGACCATTTGAATAATTTTAGTTATTTTCATATATATTAGCGAGCGTTCCGAGTGTGTGTCAAAAAAACCGTGTTCCGTTTGACCTCTAAAGGTTAATCTTTCCTTTCATTTCGGTGCTATACAGATTTTGAAACTTTCTATATGATGGCATTTTATTTTGTGGCGGTGGAATTTTGGTAGAATGGAGAACGAAAGCTATATTCATTAATACATTTAGTAAATTGGCCAATGAAATATTTTTCCTTTCAAAATTAAAAAAAAATTGTTCTCATGAAACTGAGAAATATACGATCGTTTTAGTGTTTCCAAACTACCCTAAAAGGTTTATCAAAATCCATGAGGGTTCCATAAAGCAGAATTTTTCCTACTTGTATAGCGGTGATTTAATCAAAATTCCTTTTATCGCATGGATTTCCAATTTCTTTAATTCCTTTCTACTCTATTTTTCCTATTTCTTTGTCTTCATTGTTCTTGTTTTTTTATTTTCTGTAAATAATATAATTAACCCTTTCTATTGCTTGAATCCTCACCAAATCGTTAATTAAAACATAGATAAAATTCAAATGTAATTGTCTATATATATATATATATATATATATAGTACCTGAAATATCTTCATTTTTTTTGGTATTACATTTCTTTTTGAATAAAATATTTATTGCTCATGATATGTATGATATGAATTTTATTATCTCTCATTGTTTTCTTTGCATTATATGTTGCTTTGCTATGCTAAGTTATTTTCAAATTTTTATATGCCTAAGTGTATTCTTTTTCCATCTTCCCATTCTATATTTAGATGTTTCTTTTTTACATTTTCTGGTGACGTACTCATTTAAAACATTTGTAGAATAAAAAAATACTGGTAATTTCCAATTATATTATCTGTATTTAATAAAGTAGAAATAAGAGTGGACAATGTTACTTGACGAGAGTGTAAACTTTTTACCGTCACTTATTTCCAAAATTTTCGATTGTATCTAAAAAAACTGGCTCTTATGACCAATACCAATCTTGTTTAAATACACGTTCCGCAAGAACCTAAACATATATTAGTTAACACTAAAAGCTACGAATTAATTTGTGGCAATGTAGTTTCAATTAACTTTTTCCGTTGAACCATAAGACTAGGAGGGCATTATTCTTGGTTTTTACGCCAGCGAACAAATAAGAATGAGACCGGTTCAAGGTTCAATCTTCCAAGAGGTCATAGTGACCCATTGTTCGATGGTGTTCATGGGTCAGTGCCTTTACCGGAAGGCCTAATTATAGATAAGAGACTCAGTTCACAATCGGTGTCTTTCCGGTAACATCCGTATATTCTTATAACAGGTTGATGGTTCCTAAGACACCACGTGTTGATTCAAGTGTTTGAAAATTCGATGATATTGATTGATAAAGGCTGAATAATAACCGTGGGACTTAATGTTTAGTTATTCATGTTTTATTGGAGACGAAAAATAATTTTTTAAGAAGTACGAAGAATAAATGTATCATCTCAATATTTTTTTCGTTTGAATTGGAAGGTGGGAAGCATAAAAAAATTATAGGATACTTATGCTCAAGTTCAATTAGTCTAATGTTTAGAACTAATCTATAAAATTTACGTGCCTGAAGTTTCTCTGTGTCTGTACCAAATCTGCTTGTAGTCTAACACAGTGTTGGAACAACAGAAACCACCCTGCTCGATCTGCCGTCCAACCAACCAATGAAAAATTAGCCTAATTGAAGAAATTATCCCTGCTTTAATGCAGTGTCGGCTTTTTTTGTCGTCCATGCTACTATGCTTCAATACCAAGCTTTTAGAGAAGTTGTAGAAAATAAAGATATAAGATCCTGACTCCAGAAATTGACAAAAACAACTATTAACTCAATAAATACAAAGTATTTCTGTTCTTTAAAACAAATTTCTAATCAGGATTCTGAAAACAAAATGTTCTCTAGTTCTATTGGAATCATAATGAGATTATTTTGTTTTTATTAGATGACAATCCGCCCTAAATATATTTTTTATCCCAATAAACACAAACAACCGAGGACTACAAAATAACAAAATTATTAATGCAAACAGTAGAACTTCTTGTGTTGAATAGCTCAGGGCGTGACTAGATTATGTATTTCAAAGGAGAGATATCCGTGGAGAAATTATTAAACGATTGTTACTGAAATATCATAACAAAATAAGCGTACAAAATGCTGAACTGTGGTGAAATAAAGAATGTCATCTGTCAAAATTTTCTGACACTCCACGTTGCATAACGAATAACAGAGTGGATAATGGGAACCATTTCGAAAATAATGGTTCTCGACTTACAATATTTCTTAAAATAGGTACCGGCATCAGCTAGATGTTGTTAAATAACTTCTCAAAAAAAATAAGGTAATCGTAATTATAGTTGAAATAGTTGTAGGTATAAGATAATGAGATTTTAAACCTCTTATTTGAAGTTGATACCACTAGCTACAAGTAATTGAAATGAATTTATATTACAATTAGAATAGTCTGGGATTTTTTCATGGATTGTTTCTCACGTATACTGACCCACTTCTCTAAAAATTGTTATAAAAATCATCTGCTACAATTCATACAACACAAATATTAAATTTAAAAAGAAATTTAAGTAAAGAAATCAGAAATAAACTATTATATTAATAAGAATAATGCACAAAAATTTAGAAGATTTATTTTATTATCACAGTGAGAATGTTTTCTTGGTGGCTATGCCAGTTCCTCTAATCTTATATCCCTAAAGAATTGTATTAGATGATGTGGTTCCAAGTAAGGTTTTTTTAAAGCAATCAGATTTCGACTCGGAGAGTCCTTTAAAATAAAACATGTTTTATGTATACTTTATTCGTAAGATAACATGTCGAACCCTATAAAAAAAGTAGACAACCTGAATAAGAAGCATTACCTTATTTAGGCTGCAAGGCTTTTGATATTTGCTTATTCTAGTTTTCGAAAAATATCTTAGACCGTAAGAACCCTTGATGATTGATTTCTCTAGATGGCCTATTTTTGTTCGTTCTCTTTTTTTACCTTTTTGATGCAAAGATTGCTTCTATTCCCATTTTAATAGCGAGCTTATCTACTATTTCGAAAATAGATCAGGTACGATTTCATGTCTGTGATAGTTTTTATCCACATTGAAATAAATAAATTTTCCAATAGCCTGAGGTTAACAGATATGCTAATTGGTCCTGGTTTTTAGTTATTCGTGTACCTATCAACTTATAGCGGATTTTTAGGTCATGTGTCTGGCTAAGAACGATAAATATTATTTGAAAGAAATAAAGAAAGACAAAAGTAATAAAGGAATAAAGAAAAGGAACAAGATAGGAAAATACGAGTTCAATTTACCAATTCAGCTGTCTAATTTATTTTCTAAATCCATTACTTAAATAATCCTATATTCACTTTTCTATTGATGCTCCATATTTGTGAACATAAAGAACAAGTGTCAAGCAATAAAATCATTGTTAATGACTTACCTGTACGGCGCTGTTAAGGAAGCAGTTGTTTTGTCCTGGTCCATTAAGAAGGCCCTTTGTACTCGTAAAGGTCATCGAATCTCGAGATGGAGTTCCTATCGATATAGGAAGCGGCAACGTCGGATGCGACAAATGAAGGGAAACGGAAGACGACGCCATTTTCGATTTGCTAATTTTTCACACGGTCAGGGCTACATTTTGATCTAGAACAAAACGGATGTTAGTCAGGAACTATAGTCGTTAAAACATGCATGCATTTAGTTATATAATTACTTTGCTTATTCAATATAAACATTGCTAGTTGTCATTAAACATTTTTTTTGTAAGGCAAGTTAAGATTTTTTATTATTTCTAAATTTGAAGTCAGATATTATATATAGATTGATTTTTTAACGTCAATGGTCAAAGACTAAGAACATCGTCATTTTTCTTATATAGGTATAACATAAGCATGTAAAGCATTGCTACTGGATTAATTTAAATGTCGACGTATTCTCTAAGAGTAACGTTTATTATTTATTTTTTATTTGGATGGATCACATATAACATATAACAATAACAATATCACAGAAAATTTGTGGAAACAGAAAATTCAATAAACATTTTAAGAGAAAAAACAGCGTGGAAAAAATATATCTTATCAAAAACATAAGAGGATAAAAAAGACCATATTACGAAAAAAATCTTGTAAAAGTTAATGTAAAGGAAGAAAAAAACAACATGGAAAGAATTTGAAGAACAGATAACAGAAGTAGATAAGACAAATAACAGAAAATTCTGGACACAAATAAAAAGATTAACGAGAAACCAATTCAAAAGCAGTAAAAGAAAAAGTAACCAACTGCAAACGGGAATGAGAGAAATTAAGAACATGGAAGGAATACTATACCGATAAATTTAACAATTTAAGACTGGATAAAATTACATATAAATGAAGAACTAAAACAAGAGCAAGATAAGAAATAACGGGAAAAGAAATGTGGTCATATAATTGATTAAAATAGGAAAGGCAAACGGAGAAGATGGTGAAGCATCGGAGATGATCAAGTGGATGAAAGAAAACGGAACACAGTGGATTTTGAATTTGTTTAGAGAATTATATAAGGAACGAAAAACACCTAGAGAATAGGAAAATAATGTAATGATAGACTAATTTTACACAAGAATTTTAGAAAAAGAGACTACAAGAATATGTAGAGCATACATTAAAGAAGAACAGGCAGCTTCTAGACCAGGTAAAAAAAACAAACGACAATATATTCATTCTAAGGAACAAAATAGAAAGAAAAGTTGAAGAAGTAGAAGAACTTGACGTTTATAGATCTAAAGGCAGCATTCGGTACTATATACAGAAATGAAGTGTGTAAAAGGCTTGAAGAAATGGAAGTATCTACTGAACTGATTGAAGTCATTAAAAACAAATATAGGACAGAATACAGCCCGAATACAGGTTGGTGGACAAAGATCAAAATGAATATAGGTTTAAAGTAGCGGGATAGTCTCAGTCCACTACTGTTTATATTAATTATGGATAGGGTTATAAAAAAAATTAAAACCCAGTGCGAAAATTTAAACTCCATAATGGGATATAGAAATCTAGTACCCATAAAAATGAATAAATATCCTGTTAGATGCCGTTGGCGTAGTTTTAATAATAAATTATACAAACAAAATGCAAAAGTAAATGAACGCGTGGACCAAAGAAATATAGAATATGAAAAGGGAAGTAAACATAAATAAAATCAAGGTCATGATTATAAATAAAAACCAGACTAACCATAACAACAAATAACTTAAGTCCAAGAACAAAATATTACATATGACTATCTGGGCAGCATACTAACAGAAGATGGAAAAATGGAGGCAGAGATAACAAACAAAGCGAATACATCAACGAAAGTCTATTACTTATTGAATAAGTCAATACTGGGCCATATATCGATATTGAAGTAAAAATGAAGATATACACTGCTATAACGATACCAATCATAACTTACACATGTAATAACTAAATGGATAGATCAACTAAAACAAATAAGTGCAAAAAAGGATACAGACATTAGATAAGATGAAAGTAATGGCAAGGGCTAGAAGGAACTGGAAAAATTAGGTGAGAGAAGAACCGGGGGACATATTCGACGCCTGAAAAGGCATAAAGAAAAGATGAAGAAAATTTTTTATTTAGTCATTCAATTTGTCATTTTTCAAATATAATAGGACAATGTTACAATGTTCGTTTGTAGCGATAAAAAATATTAAAATATAATAAGAATATTTGTATTATTTTTTTTTCTATTTGAAAATATTGATACTCAGATCAAACAAATCAACACACAGAACATTTCAAGGCACTAGGTTTTATCTTAAGAAGCAATGGTAAAACAATACGATATTGACTGATTTATCTCTGTTCTCAAGAAGAATGCGCTGAAGAATTTCAACAGGTCATATTTTTTGGCTGACACCTTCAACGATATCCCAGGGACGACAGATAAGAACCATATCATAATGACATTCTACTCTAGTGTTTTTTTCTTCGCTTTCCTATATTTAGAAATGGAAAAATTAAAAGCGGATTAAATAAAAACGTGTATATAGAAATCACTAGATTTAAAAATAGACGTTATTTTACTTTGGTTTAATGCATTATTTGACCTAAAAGTGTACTTTTAATGACGATTGTATTATTATTATTAATTCTTATTATCCAAAGAGAGTTTACAGAGCTAAATGTATTTCGAAATGATATATACTAACACGATTGAACTTTTTCCCAATAAGTTATTTTTGAAATTAATGGATAAACTCGGAAATATGACTTTAGATAAACATTACCCAATCGTTATAACTACAGATATTATTTTGATATGAAATCGATTTCAGTTAAAAAGTTCGATGAAAGCTTTACGCGTTTATTTCGGGTACATACATGATCGTGTATTTAGTATAAACCATTAAATATGCAGTAGGTACACCAGTTCTTATTTTTAGACACTTACGATAACAGCGAAAGCAATAATTTTATTGATTTACAGTCACCAGGAAGTTAATTTTCAAATTGAATCCATCACATCTTTATGAAAACAGCTCATGAAAATATTTATGATTATTAAAATTAAAAATAGATCTTTATAGCTACATAAAATTTATATAAATAGTTAATACCTATTAAGTTGCCCATCCTTATAGTTTGTATATTTTATTATTTACAAACTTTCATATATAAAATAGCATATCAAAAAGGAACTTTAAAATTTTAATATTTTTTACTTATATTATGAGCCAATGTAAAAAAGGACTTTATGTACCTATTTTATACAGAGTGGACCAAAAGTATGGAAACGGCCAATTATCTCGTAAATTGGTAGTCCGCATTCTACAAAATTTGGGATAAGCCTATTACGGGATACGGAGATTCCAGATTTGACATTTGCAATTAAATCATAAGCATTACATATGGTTGAACTCATATTGAAGAGAAGATTCCAAAAATGACT